>CM069407.1:118151309-118613809 GCA_035609135.1 Eleutherodactylus coqui | reverse complement strand
CCGTCCACAACACTTTTTTCCAGTCTTCCTCTGTCCAATGTCTGTGTTCTTTTGCCCATCTTAATCTTTTTCTTTTATTGGCCAGTCTCAGATAGGGCTTTTTCTTTGCCACTCTGCCCTGAAGCCCAAAATCCCGCAGCCGTCTCTTCACTGTAGATGTTGACACTGGTGTTTTGCGGGTACTATTTAATGAAGATGCCAGTTGGGTACCTGTGAGGCGTCTGTTTCTCAAACTAGAGACTCTAATGTGCTTATCTGCTTGCTTAGTTGTGCAACGCGGCCTCCCACTTCTTTTTCTACTCTGGTTAGAGCCTGTTTGTGCTGTCCTCTGAAGGGAGTAGTACACACTGTTGTAGGAAATCTTCAATTTCTTAGCAATTTCTCGCATGGAATAGCCTTCATTTCTAAGAACAAGAATAGACTGTCGAGTTTCAGATGAAAGTTCTCTTTTTCTGGCCATTTTGAGCGTTTAATTGACCCCACAAATGTGATGCTCCAGAAACTCAATCTGCTCACAGGAAGATCAGTTTTGTAGCTTCTGTAACGAGCTAGACTGTTTTCAGATGTGTGAACATGATTGCACAAGGGTTTTCTAATCATCAATTAGCCTTCTGAGCCAATGAGCAAACACATTGTACCATTAGAACACTGGAGTGATAGTTGCTGGAAATGGGCCTCTATACACCTTTGTATATATTGCACAAAAAACCAGACATTTGCAGCTAGAATAGTCATTTACCACATTAGCAATGTATAGAGTGCATTTGTTTAAAGTTAGGACTAGTTTAAAGTTATCTTCATTGAAAAGTACAGTGCTTTTCCTTCAAAAATATGGACATTTCAATGTGACCCCAAACTTTTGAACGGTAGTGTATGTATGTATATATATATATGTGTGTATATAATAGCGTGTGTGCATATATATGTGTGTGTGTGTGTGTGTGTGTGTGTGTGTGTGTGTGTGTGTGTGTGTGTGTGTGTGTGTGTGTATGTATGTGTGTGTGTGTGTATATACCATGTTTCCCCGAAAATAAGACAGTGTCTTATATTAATTTTTGCTCAAAAAGGTTTAACTTTTTTACATGTATAGCTGCCTGGACACTATTTAAATGGACTTTTTAAATTAACTGTTAGCAGGGCTTAATTTTGGAGTAGGGCTTATATTTCAAGCAACATCAAAAAGCCTGAAAAATCATTTTGCATCCTCAAAAATTCTGGAAAATCATGCTATGTCTTATTTTCAGGGTATGTCTTATTTCCAGGGAAACAGGGTACTAGCTGATATACCCGGCTTCGCCCGAGTTAATTTGGTACTGGTGTTTATCTGGTGTTCACATGGAAAATCTTATGAAGTCATGGTTACTTTAGAAATACCGGAAAAACATATGTTCACCATTTTGCATAGTTCTCTGCGTTACGCAGGAAACACCACGGGAGGTAACCATGCAATGTTTACTGTATATAAAATGACATCAGGAAGTGAGAGAATTAGATTCGATATGTTAAATTTGGACGCTAATTCTTTTGTATTTAGAATTGAATAATCGAGTTGGGACCCATTAAGTTTTCCTATTTATGACATATTCAATGCCCGTTCCAAATTTCATGTTTCTATGACATCGGGAAGTGAGAGAGTTAGATTTCGTACGTAAAATTTGGATGTTAGTTCTTTTGCGCTAGAATTGAATAAACGAGTTGGGATCCATTAACTTTCCTATTTATGACATATTCAATGCTTATGGCAAATTTCATGTTTCTATGACATTGGGAAGTGAGAGATTTAGATTATGTACGTAAAATTTGGACGCTAATTCTTTTACGCATAGAATTAAATAATCGAGTTGGAACCCATCAGCTTTTCCTATTTATGACATAATCAATGATCGTGCCAAATTTCACGTTTATATGACACCGGAAAGTCAGAAAATTACATTCCGTACGTAAAATTTGGATGCTAGTTCTTTTGCGCATAAAATTGAATAATTGAGTTGGGACCCATTAGCTTTTCCTATTTATGACATAATCAATGCTCGTGCCAAATTTCACGTTTCTATGACACCGGAAAGTGAGAAAATTACATTCCGTACATAAAATTTGGACGCTAATTCTTTTGCTCATAGAATTGAATAATCGAGTTGGGACCCATTAGCTTTTCCTATTTATGACATTATCAGTGCTCCTGCAAAATTTCACGTTTCTATGACATCGGAAAGTCAGAAAATTACATTCCATACGTAAAATTTGGACACTAATTCTTTTGCGCATAGAATTGAAAACTTGAGTTGGGATCCATTAGCTTTTCCTATTTATGACATAATCAATGCCAGTTCCAAATTTCATGTTTCTATGACACCAAGAAGTGAGAGAGTTAGATTTCGTACGTAAAATTTGGACGTTAGTTCTTTTGCGCTAGAATTGAATAATCGAGTTGGGATCCATTAACTTTTCCTAGTTATGACATATTCAATGCTTATGGCAAATTTCATGTTTCTATGGCATTGAGAAGTGAGAGATTTAGATTATGTACGTAAAATTTCGACGCTAATTCTTTTGCACATAGAATTAAATAATCGAGTTGGGACCCATTAGCTTTTCCTATTTAGGGCTTAGTCAGACGGGCGTTTTTTCGCGCGATTTGCGCATGCGTCCGGCGATTTTATAAAACCATTGCTTTGCAATCGTATCGGACACATAAGCGCTTTTTATGCGCTCGTCCGATAAATTATAGAACAGAAATCGCAGATCGCACCTATCTGCGATCTGCGATTACTGTTCTCTTCTCTATATGTGCTCAATGGGGCAGGCAGCAGCAGCGCCTACCCCATTGAGAACATATAGTAGACAAATCATTCTCCTCTGCCACAGCTGTAACAGCTGTGGCAGAGAAGAATGATGTTTGCCCATTGAATTCAATGGAGCCGGCAATACAGCCGGCTCCATTGAAAGCAATGGGCTGCTGGCGAGCGCGGGATGAATTGTCGGGAAGGGCTTAAATATATAAGCCCTTCCCTGCAATTCATCTAGAAATGTGTAAAAATAAAAAAATATATATATACTCACCTTGTCCTGGCAGATGGAGTTCAGCTGCGGCCGGCGGCAGTTCTCCTGAACTGCTCTCTGTAGTATTCAGCAGCCGGGGATTTAAAATCCCCGCGTGCTGAATGAGCTGCCTCTGATTGGTCACAGCCTGACCATTCAGAGGCAGCTCTCACTCACACCCATTCATGAATTTATGAATGGGTGAGTGAGTGCTGCCTCTGATTGGCTCAGCGCAGGGACCAATCAGGGGCAGCTCTCACTCACACCCATTCATGAATGGGTGTGAGTGAGAGCTGCCTCTGATTGGTTAGGCTGTGACCAATCAGAGGCAGTTCATTCAGCAGGCCGGGATTTTAAATCCCCGGCTGCTGAATACTACAGAGAGCAGTACAGGAGAACTGCCGCCGGCCGCGGCTGAACTCCGTCTGCCGGGACCAGGTGAGTATATATATATATATATATTTTTTTTACCTTTCTGGATGAATTGCAGGGAAGGGCTTATTTATTTAAGCCCTTCCCGACAATTCATCGTGAGATCGCCGCAGCGCATTGCTTTCAATGGAGCCGGCTGTATTGCCGGCTCCATTAAATTCAATGCGCTGGACAGCGGTGCACTGCTCCGGTTCGTTTTTATTGAAACGCGGCTAGGAGCAGTTTTTTCGGGCGATTTTTCGGCCCCGATCACGCGATTTGCGGATGCGCATCCGTCATGCGATCCGCAAATCGCGGGAAAAACCGCCCGTGTGACTAAGGCCTTATGACATAATCAATGCTCGTGCCAAATTTCACGTTACTATGACACCGGAAAGTGAGAAAATTACATTCCGTACATAAAATTTGGACGCTAATTTTTTTGCGCATAGAATTGAATAATTGAGTTGGGACCCATTAGCTTTTCTTATTTATGACATAATCAATGCTCGTGCCAAATTTCACGTTTCTATGACACCGGAAAGTGAGAAAATTACATTCCGTACGTAAAATTTGGACGCTAATTCTTTTGCGCATAGAACAGAGGAGAAGAACACTGCCTGGGTAGCAATAGGGAAGTATATAATTTTTTGTTTTAAATAACAGAACCGCTTTAACTACATTTTCTTTCTAAGGACATTTTCTTTCTAAGGTCACAACAAATCATTTCTTATGATGTGGGTTAATTTTCTGTTTCTTTATTTTTAGGATTAGCCAAGATTTGGCTCTTATTGCCCAAGAAATTAATGATGTTGCAGGGGAAATAGATTCAGTGACTTCATCAGGCACTGCACCTAGCACCACAGTAAGCACTGCAGCTACCACACCAGGTTCAGCTATAGACACCAGAGAAGAGGTAGGAGATCTTCATGAAGATACACAGGTTCTTTCTCCTTCCTTGTCTTTTGCACTTCGTATATATGCTATTCTTTTTGTTTTGTTTTGTTTTAAAGTCAACTTTGAAATCTGACCATAAAATATCTCATTTTGTAATTCCATTACCATTGCACCAAGCAAATAATGTAACATTGATGTATGGGTAGACTGTAGACGCTTAACATTTGTTGACAATAGAGATGAGCGAACGTACTCGTCCGAGCTTGATACTCGTTCGAGTATTAGCGTGTTCGAGATGCTTGTTACTCGAGACGAGTACCACTCGAGTTCGAGTTACTTTCACTTTCATCTCTGAGACGTTCGCGCGCTTTTCTGGCCAATAGAAAGACAGGGAAGGCATTAGAACTTCCCCCTGCGACGTTCAAGCCCTATACCACCCCCCTGCAGTGAGTGGCTGGCGAGATCAGGTGTCACCCGAGTATATAAATCGGCCCCTCCCGCGGCTCGCCACAGATGCATTCTGACAGAGATCAGGGAAAGTGCTGCTGGTGCCGGAGCTGCTATAGGGAGAGCGTTAGGAGTTATTTTAGGCTTCAAGAACCCCAACGGTCCTTCTTAGGGCCACATCTGACCGTGTGCAGTACTGTTGAGGCTGCTTTTAGCAGTGTTGCACAATTTTTTTTTTTGTATATCGGCCGTGCAGAGCATTGCGTCCGCAGTCTGCAGTCATTGTACAGAGTATAGGGCCAGTACTGGTGAGGCAGGGAAAGAGATATTCAGGCTATATAGGCAGTGGGATTTTTCCAAAAAATTGGGGAAAAATACTATATTTGGGCTGCCTGTGACCGTCTTCAGTTTACTGCGTCTCTGCTGGGGGTAGTAGTCCTAATTAATACGCAGCTAAGCGTTACAGCAGGCTTGCGCAAAATTGTTTCCTGGGTCTGCTGTCTCTGTTACATCAGCACTGTCATCCCGCCAGAGGGAAAGAGTATACATAATATTATATGCTGCCTATAGTATCTATCTGCTGGGAGTAGTAGTCCTAATTAATACGCAGCTAAGCGTTATAGCAGGCTTGCGGAAAATTGTTTCCTGGATCTGCTTTCTCTGTTACATAATCGCCGTCATCCCGCCAGAGGGAAAGATTATACATAATATTATACGCTGCCTACAGTATCTATCTGCTGGGGGTAGTAGTCCTAATTAATACGCAGCTAAGCGTTACCGTAGGCTTGCGCAAAATTGTTTTCTGGATCTGCTGTCTCTGTTACATCAGCGCC
This sequence comes from Eleutherodactylus coqui, assembly GCA_035609135.1. Taxonomy (NCBI): domain Eukaryota; kingdom Metazoa; phylum Chordata; class Amphibia; order Anura; family Eleutherodactylidae; genus Eleutherodactylus; species Eleutherodactylus coqui. The sequence goes on along the minus strand of CM069407.1, from coordinate 118,608,182 downwards.
GTCATCCCGCCAGAGGGAAACAGTATACATAATATTATACGCTGCCTACAGTATCTGTCTGCTGTATCAGCTCAGCATTTAAAAAAAATAGAAGCAAAATACTTAAGGCCTACTACTGGCCTTTGGCCACTTGACTGCTTCTGCGCTGTGAATTCCACTAGCTCAGTCATACGCACCTACGTCTCACTACAGGCGTGTGCAAAATTGTTTCCTGGCTCTGCTGTGCGTTCCGTAAGGGACGTCGGCCTCCAACCACAGGCCAATAAGCGGCACATTTTATTATAGCATTCTGTTTCTGCACTACTGGTAATACAGCATGCTGAGGGGTAGGGGTAGGCCTAGAGGACGTGGACGCAGGCGAGGATGCGGAGGCCCAAGTCAGGGTGTGGGCACAGGCCGAGCTCCTGATCCAGGTGTATCGCAGCCGACTGCTGCGGGATGTTGTGGAATTCAGTGTTCCGTCAATATGCTGTGAGGCTCCAAATCAGAGGTGGTTATGGCGTCCGCCGTGAGAAAGCAATGAAACACAGAGATCAGGCCTGTGTCTAGAAGCAATCTGTGTTTATTCTGTACATTGTCATTTCTTATACAAAAAATAGAAGGAGTATCAGTAGGCGTATCAGTGCAAAGGCTAGTGTTACAAAGTTCAATCTGTTATACTGAGGTCAAAGTACTAAGGTGGTGAATAATTGCGTTTTCTCAATAAACATGGCTTTTGTTGGAATGTAGACTGACTGTCTAGTACCTTGATTCTTTATCACAATCTACATTTTAATCACATGCCCTAGACAGCAGTTAATGATCGAAGCATTCCATTATCCTTTGATCATTGTAACGAGATTAACAAGATCTTGGAGACATGATGGACATTTAAGATTACACCTCTACTTAATGTAATTAAGTACTAACCTAAATGTACAAGCATTTATCAGAGCTTTTCATAGGACACAGAATAGAGTGTTCAATTTAGGCCTAAAGCCTCCGGAAACGTGTATCAAAGATACATACATATATAAATTATTATGTTCATAACCCTCACAATCCCCCATTTGAAACAGTCCATCTTGAAAAGAGCCTTTGTTGTGGTACTATCAAGGGTGCTAAGCCACCCCTGCCGGTCTTTCTATCCTCTTCGCCGGATCCCTACTGTTGGTGCTCTTTTACTCTTTTGACTGTTTTAACGATATCGTAGAGGGAGCGATTCCAGATAATTTGCTTGTCTCCGTATCCCACAGAATGTCCATAAGTTGCAAACACTCAAAAGAATGAACAAAAGAAACAGTATTAGTAATGGGTGAAACATAAAATCCATCATCTTTCCTGCTGTAGGTGACCATCCAGTAAAAATATCATACCAGTTATATTCGGTGTCTATCTGGATTTTATTACCTATGCTGACCAACTTATCTCCTACCCATATAGTTTGTTTTTCTAATTCCATAAGGGAGAGGTTAGTAACATCCAAATGCTTTTGAAGGTGTTCAGTGTCTTTCATTAGTCTTACAATTCTACCCAAGGATATAGTCAGATTTGACATAGGGATAGCATCTGGGTGCCAGTAATACTTTATTGCAGCTTCAGCATCTGGCAAAAAGGTGTAAGTTTCTGTAAACCAATGTATCACTGATATGTTCTGTAAACATCCAGAAAATGGAGTGGTGAGACTACTGGTGGTTTTAGTTTGGTTGGTAACAAAGCATATATATTGGGGGCCAACTTCTATCAGCATATGGAAAGACGCAGGTAGCACCGTCCAATCACATATGCTGACTGAAGGCTGCAGGAAACATGGCTCATATGCGGCTGTACTCCGTCCGCATACTAGGCCATCCAGTGTTTCTTCACAGTTCTCTATGCCATGGGTTTTATTTTCACTATCAATCATAGTACCTGTGAACTTGGGCAACCAATATTGGAAAGCATATAGAGGCGGTCCGAACACCACAGGTAGTACTACAAACTTACACATCAGGTTTGTGTCCTTTACATAATAAAAAGTCATTTCTCCAGTGCAATATTCATCAGAGCATTCTACACTATCACCCCAGGGCCGTATCCAGGATGCTACTGGAATTACATTCTTGAAAATATTTCTCCACAATTTTTCATTCTTTGTCATCAAATCTGACTGTGTTTTATCCTTCTCGTGAATCATATATACATATTGCAGGCTACATTGTGTATAGTTTATGAATTTACTCATATTTACAAACAAATCATTTTGAACCCCAAAACTCAGATTAAAAAGCGTTAATACATCCTTATTATATCCTAATGCAAGATGTTGGGGGAGGAATATGGAGGGCATCCATTGTGCCTGAATATTGACCAGATTAGACACATCTCTTCCTTCCCCTGCCATCTTATTTTTCATTACTTCTAAATCTATTGAATTTAAAACCCCTGTGCCTGCTCCTATTCCTCCAAGAAGAGTATCGTACCATTCTCTCTTCATTCTAGAGCATGATTTCATTACAGGGAAAGATATATTAAACTGCACTACGGTCCTCTGTTGTTTGGTTGAGACATTTTTACATGTATGGGGGAGCCTAACTAAATTGTCAGTGTGTACCACAGGGGTTGTTTCCAGGACGGTCAAAAGGTTTAACCACATTAGAGAGTTGGCTATAGGAGTACCATTAATGCACAGGAGAGTATATGTATCTTTTAAAGATATTGTCTGGTTTGTGCCTCCTCTTCCAACTTGGTCACCCTTACACATTAACGTTTTTGAAAGATGCTCTTATGTGAACTGCTTATCTATATGAGCCACACATCCTTGGGTTAGTTTATAGCATGAGATATTTACTCTACTGATAATGTTTATCCAAGGATGCTCTCCTTCCTGTATGACATATGAACGACCTTTAAATTTATTGGAGGGGACATATAAGCCACTGGTCTCTCCTAGTGTAAAATTGGCTATTATGCACCTATGATTGCCTTCACATATGAACTCGTCTTGCTGTCTGGCTTTAGTTTTATTTGCCCAACCCCAGTAGCTTCTAACAACACCTCCTTCCTTAGTTTGTGCCAATTTCAACTTTCCCGCTGGCGTCAGGGTCCAGGCCCTGGCGATAAGCAGGAGAATTCCCAGCACCAGGAATAGTCTCATTTCTCTCATATTGTGGTTTCTTAACCTTTTTGCAATGTGAGGCATGTACCCAATTGGTTTTACCCTCTAGTTTGACGGCAGTACTGGTTGTGAGCAGCACTTGATACGGGCCGTCAAACCTTGGTTCCAATGTCCTCCTCACGTGTTTCTTTTTCTCACTACCCAATCTCTGGGCTGCAGATCATGGGTTCCTTCAAGAGAATTTGGATCTGGAATTGAAGAAAACACTGTGGAAAGTACAGACCCAACCTGGGTGCGCACCCAAACAAGATTTCATATGGTGATAATCCTGTTTTTCTGTTAGGCACATATCTGACTGAGAAAAGGGCCAATGGGAGGCACTCAGTCCATGGTTTGCCTGTTTCTTTCATTGCTTTCTGTATTTTTAGTTTTAGGGTACCATTCATCCTTTCTACCTTCCCACTACTTTGTGGATGATAAGGGGTGTGAAATGCTTGGGAAATACCCAGGGCAGACATGATGTGTTGCATTATTTCACCTGTGAAATGTGTACCCCTGTCTGACTCGATTACCTCTGGTACCCCATACCTGCAGACTACCTCATTCATGAGCTTCTTTGCTGTTGCCTGAGCAGTTGCCTTGGTGATGGTGTAGGCCTCAACCCAACCTGAGAAGATATCAACAACAACAAGCACATATTCATATTTCCCCACACGTGGGAGCTGAATATAGTCAATTTGCAATCTCTGAAATGGGTAGAGTGGCCTAGGCAAGTGTTTTTGCGGGACCTTTACTTTCTGTCCTGGGTTGCTCACGGCACAGATCATACAAGATTGGACAAATGATGCAGCAGTTACAGAGAACCCAGGGGCCACCCATTCTCTCTCAAGCGTCAGTAGCATAGCTGCCTTCGATAGGTGAGTCTTTCCATGGATCAGCTGGGCCATCATGGGGTACAGGGATCGTGGTAGGCAAGTTCTACTGACTGTTTGCCATACGCCACCCTGTTCTACTGCTCCCATATTAGTCCATTTATCTTTTTCTTCTTTGCTGGCTTGTGACTGTAATGTCTTTAGTACATCAATGTCCATATTTTTATCAAAGTCCAAATCATAGTCTCTGACTTGTGCGGTCAGTATCTTCTTTTCTTCTTTCTTCCATGGTTTGAGGGCCGCTGCCTTTGCTGTGAAGTCTGCGAGGGCGTTGCCTTTTGCTTCTGCAGTGTCGGCTTTAGTATGAGCTTTCACCTTTAGGATTGCTACTTTATCCGGTAGGAGTAGGGCTTTCATAAGGTTCTGTACTGCTGCACCATTCTTAATGGGTTGTCCTACAGAAGTTAAAAATTGTCTGGCCTTCCATATTGGGCCGTAATCATGAGCTATGCCAAATGCATACCTGGAATCAGTGTAAACGTTTGCTGTTTTACCTTCTGCCACTCTACACGCCTCAGTGAGGGCCTTCAATTCCGCTTCTTGTGCTGAGACATGCGGAGGCAGAGCTTCTGCTTTTAGGACATCATGTTGTGTGACTACTGCATACCCGGTATGGAATCGGCCATCCTCACCTTGGTACCGTGAACCATCTACAAAAAGCTCAAAATGTGCATTGTCAATAGGCGTTTCAGTAACTGATTCAAAACCTGCAGTTTCTTGCTGCATCAATTCTAGACAATCATGCTGGTGTTTTGAATCAAATAAATCAGAATCATGCCGTACAGAATTTAAAAATAACTGATCTGCAGTACCCAAATCCCCCACCCCCCCCCCATTTGAATCGGGATACTTGATTGGAAGAAGAGTAGCCGGGTTCAAGGTAGTGCACCGTTGGAAGGAGATGTTAGGAGGCATGAGCAAGGCACATTGTAACCTTATTTGACGAGCTAGAGACAGGTGTTTAGGTTGTACTTGAGTGAGTATACTCTGGATGTCATGGGGGGTGAGAACCACTAGGGGGTAGTCCAGGACCAACTCAGAAGATTTGTCAACCATTGCTTGTACTGCTGCTACCGCACGGACACAGGAGGGGGGCTCCTCGGGCCACCGGATCCAATCTCATGGAGTAATACCCAAGTGGCCGTGGACGTCCTCCATGTTTTTGTGTCAACACTGCCGTCGCATGACCAGAAAGTTCAGTGCAGAAGAGAGTGAAATGTAGAGTGTAATTAGGAATTCCCAGTGCTGGAGAACTGAGAATAGAGAGTTTTAGTGTATTGTCAGTTGCTTCAGGAGTGAGAGAGAAAGGAACACTTGGAAGACAATCATAGAGTGGTTGCATCAGGGATGAGGCAGAACGGATCCAAGGACGGCAGTATGAGACAAGCCCCAAAAAGGTGCGGAGTTTGGCAGCAGAAGAAGGTACAGAAATGGCTTGAACTGCAGCTTTTCGTTCTTCTGTGAGATGTTTGGTTCCTTGAGCTAGGCAATGGCCTAGAAACACAACCTTTTGTTTACAAAGCTGTAATTTTTCCTTTGAAGCCTTGCAGCCATTTTCTGCTAAAAATTTTAGAAGAGAAATGGATGCAGATTGACATGTTTTCAGATCCTCAGCACAAAGCAGAAGGTCATCAACATATTGCAACAGCACAGTTCCATCAGGTGGAGTCCAGGCCTGCAAAACAGACTGGAGTGCCTGGGTGTACATGTTTGGAGAATTCTGCGCACCTTGTGGCAGGACGGTCCAAGCGTATTGTTTACCCTTGAAGGTAAAAGCAAAAAGGTACTGGCAATCCGGATGGATCGGTACACTGAAAAACGCATTTGCAAGATCTATCACTGTAAAAAATGTTGCAGTGGGCGGGACTTGTGCTAAAAGCGTATGTGGATTTGGCACTACTGGGGTGTCGAGTACAGTTACTTTATTAATTTCCCGAAGATCATGTACCATGCGATAAACACCTGGTTGTCCCTTTTGTGTTTTCTTTTTAACTGGGAAGAGGGGAGTATTGGCTGGTGATGTTATTTCCCGTAGTGCCCCCATTTGAATTAAGTCTGTAATTTGTGGGCCTATAGAATCCTCTTGGGCCCTACCCAATGGATATTGTTTTACTTGGGGGGCTACGCATCCTGGTTTTAGTGTGACTACCATGGGTGTCACATTCATATGACCAATATCTGTTTTGGACTTGGCCCAGAGTTCCTGTGGAACTTCCTGTAATATTATTTCCTCTTCTGTAGTTAAGAGGAAAATTGGCTGTGGATCATCTAGAGAAGCCACCATCTGGCAAAATTGTTCTGCGTTTGTTTTTGCAAAATCAATCTGCACTGTTCCTTCTTCAGTAAACTGAATGGAAGCTGACAGGGCAGAGAGTATGTCTGTGCCCATAACTGACAGTGGAATATCATCACTCACCAATAGTTTTGTTAACACTGTCTGGTCTCTGAATTTTATGGGGAGAGGGTCTGTTTCCTGAAGTTTCTTAGGAACTCCTTCAAGACCTACAACAGTTTGAGCTGTATTTTGCCGGTATGCTGGAGGAATTAGGTGGCTTTGGATGACTGAGGTTGCTGCCCCTGTATCAACAAGGAAAGGAATTTCCTTATTGAGTACTTCCCCTTTAAGAAAAATGGCCACACCCTCTTTTACATTGCTCATGGGGAAGAAGGGCAGAGGGTCGCCGACTATTCAATCTTGGTTTTCTATTTCTCCCTTGGCGACTTGTGCTTTTGTGGGTTGTTCACTACCCCTCTGCTGGAGGAATTTTCTACACTCCCGTTTAAAGTGCCCAGGCTTACCACAGAAATGGCACTTAAGGTTATGTTTGGGATGGGTGCCCCGTTTTATTTTGTTCTCTCCTGTGCTGTATTGTGCTATCATAACAGAGCTATGTCCTTTTTTGATTTTTAAATTTAGTTCAATGCCCTTGGCTACTTGCACCAGGCCTGCTGCTTCATATTGTCTCCACTCAGGCTTGTTATCCATGAGTTTAGACCTCAAGGGTTCTCGCAACCCCTCTACAAAGGCCATGCTAAGTACATGGTCACCCAATTCTTGTATGCCCCTATACCCCAGATCTGACCAACGTTGTTGAAGGCGGGCATAAAATTGCTCTACACTTTCATCCTTCTCTTGTGTGACATTAGAAAGAGACAGGGAGGATTCTTTTAATTTTTCTTTTGCCCAACGTTCTAGACCAATTAAAAATATCTTACCACTTTTTAATTCTCTATGTTTAATTTTATCCCAATCTGTGCCACAATAGTCTTTCACATAATTTAAAATTATAGTTCCCACTGCCTCCCCTGTTTTTAACATAATCAAAGGACCCAGATCAGCTGATGTTGCAGAGTATGTGTCTTGTATTTGTGCTATCTGTCTAAAGAAAGGCATAGGTCTGGTCATGGGGTCTGGTAATTGCTGTATAAGTGACATATGCTCTTGAGGTGTCCATGGTCTATATTTAACTTTTTGTGAGGTCATATCATATTGGCTCCTTCTGCCTTCCCCCTGTGTTACATCAGCTCCTATACCACTCTCCGCTCCCTGCATCTCCTCCTTGTCCTCTTCTCCATGCTTCCACTCACTAGCCTTGGATCTAGTGAGCATAGGCATAACCGGTTTGTGCCGAGAAGCTCCGCAAGCAGGGCAGCTCTCTCTCCAATCTGGGTTTTGTTGTCCACAATGCCAGCAGGTCCATCCCTCCTGTCCAGTGTTTGACCTTGGAGTGGATGGCTTGGCATAGGGTGGGGGAGACTGTTGGAATTGAGATGAAGGAGGGGGTGGAGGTGGAAGAGGGAACTGACCTGGCAATGGGGGAGCATAATATATCTGTCCTTTGAATTCTTTTCTCTGATATCCTGCATCTTCTATATCTCTACTTGCCTTTTTCCAACTATTCAACATTTCCTGTAATCCATTATCTTTTGCCCACCCAGCATGACTGTCTGAAAACCTTTCCCACTGCTGGAGATCTAATACTCCTGTCCCTTTATATCCTATGTGCTTAAACAATTTATCACATCCTCTACCAACTGCAGCTCTGCCTTCTCTTTCTTGTACAATTTCTTTAGCTGTCTTCCATACCTTATCCTCTTTACCAGCAGTATTGCCCATGGCTGGCGGTTTATGTACACCAAGAGGCTTATTATTTTATCCTTTCATACACATAAAACAATCCCCTGACCATTGAAATATACAAACGGAACTGCAGGGGGCCCTGTCCAGAATCGTGGCCTTGTTAGGGACTCCTTTCAGCGTCACTGATCAGGTTCCTGTTAACACGGGACACAGAGATTTATATTTGCACCCCGGAGGTCAGGTTCCGTCGATCAGGTCAACTCATCAATCACTCACTCGTGCATAAACAGGCACACATAAAGACAAAAACATGTGAATGTCAGTTACTACTTTTTTTTTTAAGTGTCAGTACTTCCTCACTTGTCTGTAAGTGTCGGTACCTCCCAACCCTGCTTATTTTTCCCCCGTCTCAACTACTTCTCTTATACCTATAAGAGGCTCCCATCAGGGATTTTATCCCCTGATAATTTTAGGCTTCCCTGGTACAATTTATACCATGCCTTCCAGAGATCGGCAAGAGGGTTTCATATTCTGTACACTGACCATGCAAAGTAACAAAGACAATAACAGTTAAAGAACACCTGCACAGCATATTCAGCCCACTATATGAATTCTTAAAAAAAAAAGCTTGACGATTTATAAGAGGCATGCACTTCTTACCCCTCGGACAGGAAAGGAGCAGCCAAGAAGCACGGATAGATTGTGGCAAGATAAAGCCTTACCTTACTGCGCAGTTTTTGTAAATCCGTGGTTCCGAGTGGCTCCTTATCCCATCTGGGTCCGGGGGGGTTTGAGGTGCAGGTGGTCCTCTTGTTCCTTCAAGCCCCACGTTCTGGGCACCAATTACTGTTGTGGAATTCAATGTTCCGTCAATATGCTGTGAGGCTCCAAATCAGAGGTGGTTATGGCGGCCGCCGTGAGAAAGCAATGAAACACAGAGATCAGGCCTGTGTCTATAAGCAATCTGTGTTTATTCTGTACATTGTCATTTCTTATACAAAAAATAGGCGTATCAGTAGGCGTATCAGTAGGCGTATCAGTGCAAAGGCTAGTGTTACAAAGTTCAATCTGTTATACTGAGGTCAAAGTACTAAGGTGGTGAATAATTGCGTTTTCTCAATAAACATGGCTTCTTTTGTTGGAATGTAGACTGACTGTCTAGTACCTTGATTCTTTATCACAATCTACATTTTAATCACATGCCCTAGACAGCAGTTAATGATCGAAGCATTCCATTATCCTTTGATCATTGTAACGAGATTAACAAGATCTTGGAGACATGATGGACATTTAAGATTACACCTCTACTTAATGTAATTAAGTACTAACCTAAATGTACAAGCATTTATCAGAGCTTTTCATAGGACACAGAATAGAGTGTACAATTTAGGCCTAAAGCCTCCGGAAATGTGTATCAAAGATACATACATATATAAATTAATATGTTCATAACCCTCACAGGGATTAGGAGAGAGGCACGTTTCTGGCGTCCCCACATTCATCTCACAATTAATGGGTCCACGCGGTAGACCTTTATTAGAAAATGAGCAGTGTGAGCAGGTCCTGTCGTGGATGGCAGAAAGTGCATCCAGCAATCTATCGACCACCCAGAATTCTGCGCCGTCCACTGCTGCAACTCTGAATCCTCTGGCTGCTGCTCCTCCTTCCTCCCAGCCTCCTCACTCCATTACAATGACACATTCTGAGGAGCAGGCAGACTCCCAGGAACTGTTCTCGGGCTCCTGCCCAGAATGGGCAGCAATGGTTCCGAATCCTCTCCCACTGGAGGAGTTTGTCGTGACCGATGCCCAACCTTTGGAAAGTTCCCGGGGTCCGGGGGATGAGGCTGGGGACTTCCAGCAACTGTCTCAAGAGCTTTCAGTGGGTGAGGAGGACGATGACGATGAGACAGTTGTCTATCACTCAGGTAGTAGTAATTGGAGTAAGTACGAGGGAGGAGCGCACAGAGGATGCGGAGGAAGAGCAGCAGGACGATGAGGTGACTGATCCCACCTGGTTTGCTACGCCTACTGAGGACAGGTCTTCAGAGGGGGAGGCAAGTGCAGCAGCAGGGCAGCTTGGAAGAGGCAGTGCGGTGGCCAGGGGTAGAGGCAGGGCCAGACCAAATAATCCACCAACTGTTTCCCAAAGCACCCCCTCGCGCCATGCCACCCTGCAGAGGCAGACGTGCTCAAAGGTCTGGCAGTTTTTCGCTGAGAGTGCAGACGACCGACCAGCAGTGGTGTGCAACCTTTGTCGCGCCAAGATCAGCCGGGGAGCCACCACCACCAGCCTCACCACCACCAGCATGCGCAGACATATGATGGCCAAGCACCCCACAAGGTGGGCCGAAGGCCGTTCACCGCCTCCGGTTTGCATCGGTGCCTCTCCCCCTGTGCCCCAACCTGCCACTGAGATCCAACCCCCCTCTCAGGACACAGGCACTACCGTCTCCTGGCCTGCACCCACACCCTCACCTCCGCTGTGCTCGGCCCCATCCACCAATGTCTCTCAGCGCACCGTCCAGCCGTCGCTAGCGCAAGTGTTGGAGCGCAAGTACGCCGCCACGCACCCGCACGCTCAAGCGTTAAACGTGCACATAGCCAAATTTATCAGCCTGGAGATGCTGCCGTATAGGGTTGTGGAAACGGAGGCTTTCAAAGGTATGATGGCGGCGGCGGCCCCGCGCTACTCAGTTTCCAGTCGCCACTACTTTTCCCGATGTGCCGTCCCAGCCCTGCACGACCACGTCTCCCGCAACATTGTACGCGCCCTCACCAACGCGGTTACTGGCAAGGTCCACTTAACAACGGACACGTGGACAAGCACAGGCGGGCAGGGCCACTATATCTCTCTGACGGCACATTGGGTGAATTTAGTGGAGGCTGGGACAGAGTCAGAGCCTGGGACCGCTCACGTCCTACCCACCCCCAGAATTGCGGGCCCCAGTTCGGTGGTGGTATCTGCGGCGGTGTATGCTTCCTCCACTCAACCACCCTCCTCCTCCTCCTACGCAACCTCTGTCTCGCAATCAAGATGTGTCAGCAGCAGCACGTCGCCAGCAGTCGGTGTCGCGCGTCGTGGCAGCACAGCGGTGGGCAAGCGTCAGCAGGCCGTGCTGAAACTACTCAGCTTAGGAGAGAAGAGGCACACGGCCCACAAACTGCTGCAGGGTCTGACAGAGCAGACCGACCGCTGGCTTGCGCCGCTGAGCCTCCAACCGGGCATGGTCGTGTGTGACAACGGCCGTAACCTGGTGGCGGCTCTGCAGCTCGGCAGCCTCACGCACGTGCCATGCCTGACCCCTGTCTTTAATTTGGTGGTTCAGCGCTTTCTGAAAAGCTAGCCACGCATGTCAGACTTGCTCGGAAAGGTGCGCCGGCTCTGCGCATATTTCCGCAAGTCCCACACGGACGCTGCCACCCTGCGCACCCTGCAACATCGGTTTCATCTGCCAGTGCACCGACTGCTGTGCGACGTGCCCACATGGTGGAACTCTACGCTCCACATGTTGGCCAGGCTCTATGAGCAGCGTAGAGCTATAGTGGAATACCAACTCCAACATGGGCGGTGCAGTGGAAGTCAGCCTCCTCAATTCTTTACAGAAGAGTGGGCCTGGTTGGCAGACATCTGCCAGGTCCTTGGAAAGTTTGAGGAGTCTACCCAGATGGTGAGCGGCGATGCTGCAATCATTAGCGTCACCATTCCTCTGCTATGCCTCTTGAGAAGTTCGCTGCAAAGCATAAAGGCAGACGCTTTGCGCTCGGAAACAGAGGCGGGGGAAGACAGTATGTCGCTGGATAGTCAGAGCACCCTCCTGTCTATAGCTCAGCGCGTTGAGGAGGAGCATGAGGAGGATGAGGAGGAGGAGGGGGAAGAGACAGCTTGGCCCAATGCTGAGGGTACCCATGCTGCTTGCCTGTCATCCTTTCAGCGTGTATGGCCGGAGGAGGAGGAGGATCCTGAAAGTGATCTTCCTAGTGAGGACAGCCATGTGTTGCGTACAGGTACCCTGGCACACATGGCTGACTTCATGTTAGGATGCCTTTCTCGTGACCCTCGCGTTACATGCATTCTGGCCACTACGGATTACTGGGTGTACACACTGCTCGACCCACGGTATAAGGAGAACCTTTCCACTCTCATACCCGAAGAGGAAAGGGGTTCGAGAGTGATGCTATACCACAGGACCCTGGCGGACAAACTGATGGTAAAATTCCCATCCGACAGTGCTAATGGCCGAAGGCGCAGTTCCGAGGGCCAGGTAGCAGGGGAGGCGCAGAGATCAGGCAGCATGTACAGCACAGGCAGGGGAACACTCTCTAAGGCCTTTGACAGCTTTCTGGCTCCCCAGCAAGACTGTGTCACCGCTCCCCAGTCAAGGCTGAGTCGGTGAGAGCACTGTAAAAGGATGGTGAGGGAGTACGTAGCCGATCGCACGACCGTCCTCCGTGACGCCTCTGCCCCCTACAACTACTGGGTGTCGAAGCTGGACACGTGGCCTGAACTCGCGCTGTATGCCCTGGAGGTGCTTGCTTGTCCTGCGGCTAGCGTCTTGTCAGAGAGGGTGTTTAGTGCGGCTGAGGGAATCATCACAGATAAGCGTACCCGCCTGTCAACCGACAGTGCCGACAGGCTTACACTCATCAAGATGAACAAAGCCTGGATTTCCCCAGACTTCTCTTCTCCACCAGCGGACAGCAGCGATACCTAAACAATACGTAGGCTGCACCCGCGGATGGAAGCATTGTTCTCTATCACCATCAAAAACGTAGACCTTTTAGCTTCATCAATCTGTGTATAATATTCATCCTCCTCCTCCTGCTCCTCCTCCTGAAACCTGACGTAATCACGCCGAACGGGCAATTTTTCTTAGGCCCACAAGGCTCAGTCATATAATTTTTGTAAACAATTTTTATATGTTTCAATGCTCATTAAAGCGTTGAAACTTTCACCTGAACCAATTTTTATTTTAACTGGGCTGCCTCCAGGCCTAGTTACAAATTAAGCCACATTAACCAAAGCGATTAATGGGTTTCACCTGCCCTCTTGGTTGGGCATGGGCAATTTTTCTGACGTACATTAGTACTGTTGGTACACCAATTTTTTTGGGCCCTCACCTACAGTGTAATCCAATTAATTTTTTGCCCACCTGCATTAAAGCTGACGTTACATCAGCTGTGCTGGGCACTGCAATGGGATATATTTATGTACCGCCGGTGGGTTCCAGGGAGCCACCCATGCTGTGGGTCCACAGGGAGTTGTAACTGCATGTGTCTACTTTTAAAGAACCCCAGTCTGACTGGGGCATGCAGTGTGGGCCGAAGCCCACCTGCATTTCATCGGACGTTACCTCAGCTGTGATGGGCACTGCAATGGGATATATTTATGTACCGCCGGTGGGTCCAGGGAGCCACCCATGCTGTGGGTCCACAGGGAGTTGTAACTGCATGTGTCTACTTCTAAAGAACCCCAGTCTGACTGGGGCATGCAGTGTGGGCCGAAGCCCACCTGCATTTAACATGACATTACCTCAGCTGTGATGGGCAATGCAATGGGATATATTTGTGTACCGCCGGTGGCTTCCTGGCACCCAACCATGCTGTCGGTCCACACGGAGTTGTAACTGCATGTGTCCACTTCTAAAGAACCCCAGTCTGACTGGGGCATGCAGTGTGGGCCGAAGCCCACCTGCATTTAATCGGACGTTACCTCAGTTGTGATGGGCACTGCAATGGGATACATTTATGTACAGCCGGTGGGTTCCAGGGAGCCACCCATGCTGTGGGTGCACACGGAATTCCCATTGCGGAGTTGTACCTGCCTGTGACTATTTATAAAAAACCGCGGTTTGACTGGGGCATGCAGACACCTTGACAGAATGAATAGTGTGTGGCACATAGGTTCCCCATTGCTATGCCCACGTGTGCAGCTCCTGATGGTGGTGGCACAGGATTATATTTCTCATTGCTTCTGTACAGCATTGTGGGCTATCGCCCCGCCCCTTTTAAAGAGGGTCGCTGCCTAGCCGTGCTAACCCTCTGCAGTGTGTGCCTGCGGTTCCTCCTCATGGCAGACGCACTTATAAATAGACATGAGGGTGGTGTGGCATGAGTGCAGCTGAAGGCTGCGCAGGGACAGTTTGGTGTGCGCTGTGGACACTGCGTCGTGCGGGGGGGGGGGGGGGGTTGGTTGGCAGCATGTAACCCAGGTGAAGTGGCAGCGGAGTGTGATGCAGGCAGTGATTGTGCTTTGTTGGAGGTAGTGTGGTGCTTAGCTAAGGTATGCATTGCTAATGAGGGCTTTTCAGAAGTAAGTTGTTGGGAGGGGGGTGGGCCCACTCTTGCCGCTATTGTGGCTTAATAGTGGGACCTGGGAACTTGAGATGCAGCCCAACATGTAGCCCCTCGCCTGCCCTATCCGTTGCTGTGTCGTTCCCATCACTTTCTTGAATTGCCCAGATTTTCACACATGGAAACCTTAGCGAGCATCGGCGATATACAAAAATGCTCGAATCGCCCATTGACTTCAATGGGGTTCGTTACTCGAAACGAACCCTCGAGCATCGCGATAATTTCGTCCCGAGTAACGAGCACCCGAGCATTTTGGTGCTCGCTCATCTCTTGTTGACAAGTTCATATTTTTATGTTTTTTTTGGCTTCTTCTTTTATTTTTCCTATCTCTTTTAAAATTAAAAATAGCCTGTTTTTCACTTACAGCGTTCGACTCTAGTGATTTTTTTTTTTCAACAAGTTGTTTAGTTTTTCACCTGTTTTATGATGTTTAATACGAACAAAGGGCAGCTGTGAAATTTTTTTTCGTTTCCACTGCTTAAGGAACTCGTAAAAGGAAGTCACACTGAGTGAGATCAGGGGGATATGGAGGGTGAAGAAAGGGTGTCATGACGTTTTTTGTCAAAAATTGCTTAACTTTCAGAGCTGTGTAGGTTAAAAGGTGACTGGTTCTTCCATCATGACAATACACCTGGAAGAACCAGTCATGTGTTTGCTCACAGAGCGCTCACTGTTAAGCAATTTTTGGACTAAGTAAACGCAAGCTAGAATCTTCTAGGAAACTAACATAACTCTTATCTATAGAAGGGAAAAAAACGTTAGTATGGATACAGAATGTAAGTCTAGAGATGAAAAAGGTTCTCAAACGTTCTTAGTCCTGCACACCCCAAGCCAGCAAAAGAACTCCTAGAGCTATCTATCCTGTCCAGAGACCTAAAAAAAATTAAGTCAAAAGTAAAAAGAAAAATAAAGCCTCTAGAAGGAGTTGTCAGAATCAACTAAAAACTTTCTATGTATGATTGTAATGTTGATATAAGTAAGTTATTACAATATCAGAGCAAAAGTGTAATTTATTGTGGAAAACTGAACACTTGAATGGAAGCTCTAGTACCCTATTGGGCCCACTCTAGCATGGATACAAGATGTGATACCCACAGGCACCTGTGACATCCTTATTGTATGTGGCCTGCTTGAAAATTCCTTTTGGAAGTCCTGCCTTGAGATGCAACACATGTATTGGATGTCCTGAACATATTGTGCCTCATACAACTACTAGGGGTGACCAACTGTTGTATGCGATGGCCCCCCCAGACTATCACACCAGCAGTGTGCTGCTCCACTGCAAAGCCTGGACTGAGGCGCTCACCCCTAGGCCTCCAGATACAAACTCCAATTGTCAGTGCCCAAACTAAACTTGGATTTGTCACTATAGAACACCAGGTTCCACTCTGTAGCAATCCAGTTTCATGGTTCATGACACCACTTGAAATGGAGGTAATGGTGGGTGTCAAAGGCCGTACACATAATGGCCGCTGCAAGAACAAATGTCCTTCAGCTAAGCACCTGGAAATGGTTCCGACAGACACACAAGCATGTAACGATGGTGTCACCTATTTTTGGATGGAAGAAAATGAAACAGTTATAGTTGCTCACGCTTGTCAGACGATCTTCTCTACTAGAGAGTGCCCTGAGCCCAATCCCAGTGTACACGTGTACTCACGCGTCCACTGGTCCCCCCACTTCCTGACGAGGATGCCACCTTTCTCTAGATGGTGGAAAGCAAAACAGTTGGAGCTACTCATGCTTGTCGGATGCTCAAACGATCCAATCTACTGCTGTTCTGGTGAGGGCATCCTAAGCCTGGTCACTTTGTGTGCCGACCCTAACGCATTCACTGGTTCAAACACTTCACAGCAGTCTGGTCAGAACAGTCCATGTGGCAGAAAATTCGTCAATAGGATCATTCAGGTCCTTACCTTCCAATTTTGTGCCCCCTCTCAAACTCCGTTAACTAGGTAAAATCTTTTCTCTCTGTCGTAGAAGCATTTAGTGGTCAACAAGCTCTACACAAGCGGAAAAAGAAGACCACTGCACGAAAGTAGCTTCTGAGGGTCTTTTATCGGCCAAGGGTTGAACCACTTTTAGGCGCTCAGGTGGCAAAGCTTTTCATTTAATCACACCACAACTCTAATCACTATCATATCTCCCTGAGATGTAAATGTATGCTGGGTTTTGCAGCAAAATGACAATTCCTTCTGGGGACTTGATTTCCATTTGACAGAGAGTGTATGTAATAGTTGACTAAACATTAGCAGTAGCTAGCAAGTGTGCCTTTCTTTTCCTTCCTATGAATGTTTTGTTGATTGGGGAAGGGTGTTGTAGTGTTTTTTTGTTTTTTCTTCATTCTGCAGCCCACAGCTAGTGTTTCTTAAGCATTTATTTTCAACATTTATGCATGTACTATTATTTAATGCAGTACACTTATGAGAAAGATATCACCTTTATTTTCCATTAACTAAAAGTAGATATTCTTTTTTTCTTATCTGCTTTTATTTTCTGATTTGTTTTTTTTTTTTATGTACTACACAAATTTTTACTTGTGCTGCTTTTAAAGAGGTCATGCTAATATACAAGGTTATCCCCCTAGTATAGTAGATAACTTTATTGTGTTTCCCCGAAAATAAGACACTGTCTTATATTAATTTTTGCCACAAAAGAGGCTCTAGGTCTTATTTTCAGAAAATATCTCTTTTTACTTAAATAGCAGGCTCGGTCCAGGTCCTTCCCGCTGCTCTCCAGAGTCATAGAATCATAGAATGGTAGAGTTGGAAGGGAGCTCCCGGGTCATCTGTTCCAACCTCCTGCTTAGTGCAGGATTTACTAAATCATCCCAGACAGATATTTGACCAGCCTTTGTTTGAACACTTCCATTGAAGGAGAACTCACCACCTCCTGTGGTAACCTGTTCTCCTCATTGATTACCCTCACTGTCAGGAAGTTTTTTTCTAATATCTAATTTGTACCTCCTTCCTTTTAGTTTCATCATATTGCTTCTGGTCTTTCCTTGTGCAAATGAGAACAGGGCTGATCCCTCTGCACTGTGACAGCGCTTCAAATATTTGTAGACCGCTATTACGTATCCTCTCCGCCTTCTTTTTTGAAAGCTAACTATTCCCAGATCTTTTAACCGCTCTTCATAGCACATGATTTGCAGATCGCTCACCAACTCTTCTCTAAATTTGCTCCAGTTTGTCTGTCTTTTTTTAAAGTGGGGTGCCCAGAACTGGACACAGTATTCCAGATGAGGTCTAACTAAGGAAGAGTAGAGGGGGATAATTACCTCACCTGATCTAGACTCTATGCTTCTCTTAATACATCCCAGAATCGTGTTTGCCTTTTTGGCTACTGCATCACATTGTTGACTCATGTTCTATGATCTATTAGTACAGATGGTCCTCTACTTGCGCACAGGTTCCATTCCAGGAACCTGTTCGCAAGTACATTTGTTCGTATGTACGAACAAATGTTTGTATGTAGCAGGATCGCGGGTGGATCCTGCCCCATACAATGTCGGGTGCTGGCTGTTTTTACAGCGGACACCCGGCGGCAGCAGTTCAGACGAGAAAAAACAGCCGGCACCCGACGTTCATGGGGCCCGTACGGCGTCCTGCGATTAAATCGCGGGACGCCGTGCAGTTGCTAGGCAGCGGGCTTGATAGGCGTTCTGCATAGGCAGCCCTGGGGCCTTTCAGAAGGCCCCCGGCTGCCTAGCTACCGCACAGTGTACCGCGATCTGACAACACAGGCTTGATAGAAGCCTGTCCGCTCCCTGCACAGTATGATGTAATGCCATAGCATTAAATCATTCTGTGCAGGACAGATAGTTCGTATCTTGCGAAGTTCGTAACTCGAATGTTCACAAGTAGCGGGCTATCTGTATACCCAAGTCTTTTTCACATGTGCTGCTGCTTAGCCCAATTCTTCCCATTATGTATCTGTTTTTTCATTTTTCTTGCCCAGATATAGGACTTTGCATTTCTTCTTGTTAAATACCATTCTGTTAGTCACCACCCACTGTGCAAGCTTTTCTAGATCTTTTTGAATCCTCTCTCTCTCTTCCTTAGTGTAAGCTATCACTCCTAGCTTTGTGTCAGCTGCAAATTTGATCAGTGTCTCCTCCAGATCATTTATAAAAATGTTGAACAACACTGGGCCTTGATACATTCTTACACTTTGATGTGAAGCCATTTATGACCACTCTTTGAGTACAATGACTCAGCCATTTGTGAATCCACCTAACAGTTGCCTCGTCAATCCCATATTTGGTCATTTTTTCAATAAGTATAGTGTGAGCTACTTTGTCAAATGCTTTTCTAAGGTCAAGATAAACTATATCGACCGCATTTCCCTGATCAACCCAGTCGGTGATACTGTCATAGAAGGAAATTAGATTAGTCTTGTATAACTTGTTTTTTTTACAAACCCATGCTGGCTCTGGTTAATTACTCCATTTTCATCCAAGTACTTGCATACATCCTAGTGCTGTTCTTGCAGTTCTCGGCCGTCCAGACAGGATCACTTTCTGGTTACGATATTCATAAATCTCGCTTCCACGAAGCAGATGGCTGTGATGGGTTCTACGACTGCTACTCAGCCAATCAATGCAGCACTCAATGAAACAATGCAATGGCTAGGATTGGTTTATCCAGAGCTGCAGTGATTGGCTTAGCAGCGTTCGAAGAACCAATCACAGCCAATCGATCTTGGAAGTGGGATATATGAATATGTGGATACCTCGACGGAGCTATGGAGAGCAGCTGGAGAGACCTAGACCGAGCCTACTAGGTAATGTATTTCTTTTTTTATGTAGTGTAAGTTGGGCTTATTTTTATGGTAGGGCTTACATTTCAAGCTTACGTAAAAATCAAGCTTATTTTCGGGGTAGGGCCTATTTTTGAGGAAATTGTAACGTTGCTTAGTCAATCAATGCAGTGCTTGATGAACCAATCACAGCATCGCTACCACTGCTCAACCAATTCATAAATACAGCTTGCTCAACGTGATGGCTGTGATTGGTTCTTCTAGTGCTCCTCAGCTAATCAATGCAGCGTTCGATGAATCAATCAAAGCTATCGCTTCGTGGAGGCGGGATTTATGAATCCCGCAAACAGGAAGGGATCTTTGTGGATGATCAAGGACTGCAGGGACCGCGCCAGAGCTCTAGAGAGCAACATGAGGGAGCTGAACGGAGTCTGCTAGGTAATGTACCACTGCTACCACTGCTCAACCAATTCA
Source organism: Eleutherodactylus coqui (assembly GCA_035609135.1). NCBI lineage: Eukaryota > Metazoa > Chordata > Amphibia > Anura > Eleutherodactylidae > Eleutherodactylus > Eleutherodactylus coqui. Next base: position 118,588,505 of record CM069407.1, on the reverse strand, counting down.
TAAATACAGCTTGCTCAACGTGATGGCTGTGATTGGTTCTTCTAGTGCTCCTCAGCTAATCAATGCAGCGTTCGATGAATCAATCAAAGCTATCGCTTCGTGGAGGCGGGATTTATGAATCCCGCAAACAGGAAGGGATCTTTGTGGATGACCAAGGACTGCAGGGACCGCGCCAGAGCTCTAGAGAGCAACATGAGGGAGCTGAACGGAGTCTGCTAGGTAATGTATTCCAATGTTTTTGTTTTTTTTATTTAATGTAACTAAGGCTTTTTTTCGGGGTAGGGCTAATATTTCAAGCCTTCCTGAAAAATCAGGCTGTGGCTTATTTTGGGGGTAGGTTTTATTTTCAGGGAAACACTGTAGAATCATCACCGATTTCGAGAACTGGACTCCTGAGGGGGTCCCGCATGAATGGAGTGGCAGACAATAATGCGCTCTCCCACTTCATTCATTCTAATAGGACGGCCGTTGTAATGAATGGAGATATCTTTGAATACAGTATCTCTGAAAGCATATGCTATACAGCAGCATTGTGAACAATGAAAAACAATGGACAGGGTTTCATGGACTTCCATTTGAGAGTTTTCTAGGCAAGCTCTGCGACATGTGCAGAGTTCATTATGCAGAGAGGGGGAAGAGTTGAGCTGTCCCCAACACCTGTTGTTAATGGTGGCTACTTTTCTTTTTCTCCCTGCTCTCTAACCTTTTATTTTTTTCCCCTCATTTTTGGACTATACAATGCAGTTTTTAGGAAGAAAAAAAAACGCCTTCTGTCCTCTTCCTTGATTATCTGAGAGACAGAAAATTAGTGCTGAAAGAAACAATGGGACACACATCTTTCCCATAGTGCAAGTCCACCTATTTTCACTGCATCATGCAACAGGAAACTAAATGCAAAAGGGTAAAAATAAGTGAAAAAAAGTTTTTTATAATATTGTAAAAATAAGAGATTTGAATTCAAAAAACATTTTCCCACATTTATAATGAAAAAAATCAAAACAAAATTCCCCCAAAACTTATTTATTATGCAAGTTTGTTAACCCCTTCCCACTCCAGGATGTACGTTTACGTCTTAGAGCGTCGGGGTATGTATGAAGAGAGGTCGCCCTGTTTATTACAGTTGACACCTGCAGGCAATAGCTGCAATTGGCCGATCGTGGCTATAAACCCTTTAAATGCTGCTGTCAGTTCTAACAGCGGCATTTAAATCTGTTCGGGGGTCCTGTACACCGCGTCCGTAAAAGTCCGATCTATCAAAGCAGCGCATTATTTTCCCCGCTTGGTGAACGTTGTCCAAAAAAAATTTAATGAATGCCAGAAATGCAGTTTTTCAGTTACCCTGTCTCCCATGAAAAACGCAATAAAAAGCTATCAAAATGTCATATGTATTCCGAATTGGTACTAATGCAAAATACAAGACATCCCGCAAAAAATGAGCCCTCGCACGAATACGTCGACAAAAAAATAAAGTTATTGCGCGCAGAGAATGGCGGGAGAAAATAATTTTAAAAAGTTAAATGTCTTTGGAAAAAAAGTAATACAGTGGAAAAAAAAAACTATACACGTTTGGTATCGTAATCGCACTGACCCATAGAATAAAGTTATCATGTCATTTTTGTTGCAGTTTGTGCGCCGTAGAAACAACACGCACCGAAAGATGGCGGAATGTCTTTTTTTGTTTTGTTTTTCATTTTACCCCACATTTTACCCCACGTCGATGGATAAATGAAGGAGTTAAGTTTTTTTTTTTTGAAGGGGGGAGGAAAAAACAAAATTAGGAAAAAGAACTGGGCCATTAAAAAGTTAATGTTATTTTTAAAAATTACCATATATACTCGAGTATAAGCCTAGTTTTTCAGCACATTTTTGTATGCTGAAAAAGCTCGCCTCGGCTTATACTCGAGTGTGGTAAAAAAAAAAAAAAACAACAACAAAAAACCCCCCACAATACTCACCTCCTAGCCTGCGTCTGTGTCCCTGGCGCAATGGTCTCCTCGGCGATGCGACAAGCTGCTTTAGAATTCTCCCCACTGTCATCTCCCTGCTCAGCTCTGAATTCCCCCCCATCAGTGCTGTGTAGGTAAGCGCTGTGATTGATCGTTCACAGCCATTTAGTGAATGACATCACTGAATGGCTGTGATTGGTTTATCGAGCGCCGACTGTGATTGGCTGTCACTCGATCCAATCACAGCGCTTACTTTCACAGTGCTGATGGTGGGGAAATTGAAAACCGAGCAGGGAGATGAGAGCGGGGAGAAGTCTGAAGCAGCTTGCCGCACCACCTGAGAGGCCATTTCGTCAGGGACAAAGACGCTGGCTGGGAGGGGAGTATTGCGTTTTTGTTTTGTTTTTTTACCTACTATATACTCGGGTATAGCTCGGCTTATACTCGAGTCAATAAGTTTTACCAGTTTTTTGTGATAAAACGTATTGACTCGGCTTATACTCGGGTCTGCTAATACTCGAGTATATACGGTAATTAAGATATATGACGAAAATACCCCCAAAACATTTTTATAGACGTAGTAAACACAAATGTCCAATCTATCAAAATAACGCATTGTTCATCCTATACGGTGAACGTTGTCTGAAGAAAAAGTTTGTAACGCCAGAATTGCATTTTTTGGCACTCTGCCTCTAAGAAAAAATTGTATACAAAGCGATCAAAAAATTTGTATCTTCTCCAAAATGGTACCAAATTTTTTAAAGATATTTTCTTCTTTAAAAGCAGCACAACAAAATAAATTGATTACATAAATTCGTTATGATCAGAGTTTTACTGACCCCTCAGAATAAAGTTATGTAATTTTTGCCACATATCGTAAAAACAAGACCCTACAAAGATGGCAAAATTGTTTTTGGTTTTTTTTCCATTTCATGCTTTAGAAAACGTAAAAAAAATTTCAAAGTTTTATAGTACATCCTGTGGTGCATAAAATATTAACCTTGAAAAATACAACTCTTCTTGTAAACAACATCCCTCAGACAGCTACGTTGCCTAAAAATAAGAGTTATGATTTTTGAAAGTGGACAGGAGAAACCAAATGGTCAGGGAAAACAAAGGGTCAAGTCCTTAAAGGGTTTAAATAGCCGAATCCCGCTGACCAAGTATATGCATCCTTTGTTGCTAAGGGGTTAAATAGTGCCAAAGACGGTTGGGGATGTATTATATAGGGCAGCGGTTTAACATGAGATTTTATCTGTTATGGTAACTAATTGTAGGTGGGGTTTTTAAGATCTGCATGCATTGCATTGGCAATTGCCGGGACTATTTGGTGGAGAATTTACAATGTGCAGCAATTCCACTGTTGTCAAATTCTTTCTTACAACCTGTATTAATATAAGGAAAATAACATAATCTACTTGATCATTGACCATATTGCAACTATTTGCTGTTAATTTTATAAATTCAACTCATGCATCTTTACTGTGTTCTCTTTTTTTAGCTGGTAGATCGTGTTTTCGATGAAAGCCTAAATTTTCGAAAGATTCCTCCTTTAAACTTGTCTAAAGCAGAGACAACTTTTCGGGCTAATGACTCCAAACCTCAGCCTAAGGAGGCCCCTGTGCCACAAATTATCACTAGAAGAAAAACATGGAGCAGAGATGAAGTAAGTCAAAGCGTACCAGTATTCAAGACTAAATATAACTGACTTTGCTTTACAAAGCATTTTAACCCCTTAATGATGCGCCCCTTTTTTTTTCCATTTTCATTTTTTCTCCCTCCCCCCCCCCCCCTTTTAAAAAAATCAAAACTGCTTTATTTATCCATTGACGTAGATGTCTCAGGGCTGTATGAAGAAAGGGTCGCCCTGAGATCTCATACCCCAATCCCATAGGATGTAACTGTATGTCCGCTAGTGGGAAGAGGATAAGAGTGTACATATAGAATTATCTGTAAATACGTAGACTGCGGAGCAGTAGAAGATAAGTTTCGTGTAAGTTATGTCTAGAATTGCAGCCACAGTTGTTCATATCTGAAATGTCCCAATATTCCTTCCAAGAGTCTATAAATGTCTACACTTTGCTCATGTGATTCTAAAAAATGTACAATGAAACATTCTGGTAGTTTGAGTGTTTTACATCAGGCGCTGTACGGTAATGTGATTTAGGAAAAACTAACCCTCCTCCTGCACAGAAGGAACTAAACTACGAGGGGGTGCTGATAAGTATTTAGCCTTACCCAGAAAAAATTGAGCTAGGAAACGGTTACATGCAAAGTGTGCTTGTCTATTTGTCTATATTCAATTATGCAAAATTCAACTACATATGATTTTAACTTATCTTTTTTTTCCGCCTCAAAGTGAACATGGCAGCATCTCCAAATGCATTCACTATGAGAGCATAGGGCCATAATCAAGTTCTTGTTCCTCCAAGGAAAAGAAGCAAAGCACATCCATGATGAAATGTCACAAACTTTGGGTGACAGTGGCCCTTCATATGCAACAGCTAAACGTTGGGTTGTAAATTTAAAAACTGGCCATATTGCTCTTGAAAGTGAGAAACCCAGTGGAAACCTTTTCTCAGTCTCCTTGCCTGCAAATGTGAAAGCAATCCATGACTTGATCATGGAAGACTAACGAATATCAGCCAAAAGTATTGCTACATATCTGGGGATATCACGTGAGAGTTGGTGCCATTATCCACAACGACTTGGGAATAAGAAAGCTTTACAACCAAGTGGATCCCGAAACTTTTGACAACCGACGAGAAGACATATGGAGACATCGATGGCTGTTTTGGAGCATTTTGCAAGAAATGAGTCAGTTTTCTTGGACAAACTGGTAATTAGTGATAAGAAATGGATCTACTATTATGATCCAGAGACAAAGGAGCAGTCTAAGGAGTGGAGACACGAACTAGAGATGGAGCTGCGGGAAGTTCATTTGCATGTTCCCTGTGCATTCTGGGAAGAGCAAAGAATCACTGTAAGCGGGAAAATTGTCAGGATTAGCCGGGTTTAGTTGCTCGGAGGACATCGCTAACCCGAGATTGGAGCTGCAGGAAGTTAATTTGCTTATTCCCTGTGCATTCTGGAAAGAGCAAAGAATCGCTGTAATCGAGAAGATTTTCGGGATTGACCGGGGCTAGCTGCTCGGAGGACATCACCAGACCGCGCACTGTTAGATTTAGTAGTATGTTTACTATCCGTAGTAACTTCACTACAATTCTTGACTTCTAGAAGTTTGGAAGTGGACATCATTTGACTACATGGAAAAGGAGAGGAAAAGGTGCATAGTCTTCAGGAGAGAATAGCTGCATTGAAGCTCATTAAGGAAGGTGAGGATTTCCTTTACAGAGCAGAAGAAAGTCTTCAAAATGTTGATGGAAAAGAAATGTCTAGTGTATCTGCTTAAGCAGAGGAATGGAAGCATGTGACCCAAAAAAAGCAGGATTCAGCCGGCACCCATACTGCTTGGGAACCAGTACCCAAGTTCTTGAGAAGAAGGAGAGAGAGGTACAGCAAGAAATTACTCTCCCCACAAAGAACAGAGCAGAGGAGAAAGAGGTACAGGTACAGGAAGAAATGACACAACCCATAAAGAACTTTGTAGTAAGCACACAGAGTCTTCTTGAATGGAGAAAAAGAAGTGCTGTTGTGAAGAAGAAAAGGAGAGTGGTGGTTGTTGGAGATTCCCTATTGAGAGGAAAAAAGGCCGCTGTCTGCAGACCTGACACCTCACGAGAGGTGTGCTGCCTTCCAGGTGCACAAAACAAAGATGAGTCTGATAGGCTGTCAAGATTTTTCAGTCCTACAGAACACCACCTATTCCTACTAATACATGTAGGGACAAATTACACTACAAAAAAAGGACCTTGCATCTATCTACCAAGACTTTCAAAACCTCGGAAAGAAGGTGAAGGAACTAGGAGCACAGGTGGTCTTTTCATCCATCCTCCCAGTGGATGGCCATGGAATAAGAAGATGGAACAGGATTCTAGAGGTGAACAATTGGCTACGTCAATTGTGCTGTCAGCAAAGATTTGGATTTCTAGACCATGTATTAACCATATGATTGACTTCTTGCTAGAGAATAGTTGCACCTTACAAAAACAGGTAAGCATATATTTTGCGGGCGACTTGCCTCACTCATTAGGAGAGCTTTAACCTAAAACAATATAGGAAGGGAAGTGAAAGGCCAGGTAAAAATATGCAGCTAATTAATACACTTGAGAACCTTGCTATTAGAAGTGGAAAGAAAGAACAAAGACAAAAAATTAAGTAGGAAAGTAGAGGAGCACAAGAGACACCAATCACAAACTAAAATGTTTTTACACAAATGCCTAGAACACGGAAAACAAACAAGGAGAATTGGAGCTCCTAACACAGGAAGAGAAATATGATGATGCATCACAGAAACTTGGTGGAATGATACACATGATTGGAATACAAGGCTTGAAGGATACAACTTATTTATAAGAAACAGACCTAACAATAGGGTAGGAGGTGTTGCGCTTATGTTAGGAAAACATTCATCTGCATCGAGACTCATGCTTCAGAGCATGGTAGCTCTGTAGAAATTGTTTGGGTAAGAATTCAAGGAGAGCAAAACAGAAAGGACACTATTGTAAGCATTTACTATAGGCCACCTGGACAAGCAGCACATATTGATGAACTCTTTCTAAATCAGATGGCCAAGCTCTCAAAAAAGCATAACATAGTGATTATGGGAGATTTTAACTATCCAGACATTTGTTGGGAATCTCCCAGGTAAAAGTAATGGATCCAACAAATTCTTATCCTCTCTTGCTGACAACTTTATCTTCCAAAAGGTAGAATAGAAAACAAGGGGATCTGCTATCTTGGACCTAATTCTTACCAACAGGGAATGGTTGAGGAAGTAAGAGTGGCTGGGACCTTAGGAGGCAGTGATCAAGCTATCCTTGAATTTTGGATAAAAAGAGTAGGAAGACCTCATGGTTGGATTTCAGAAAGGCAGATTTTGAGGATTGGAAGAATCCAGTGGCTGGATGTTCTTAAGGACAGAAATATCCAAGAAGGTTATGAAATTTTGCGAAATGAGATTCTCAAAGCACAATCGTTAACAATCCCTAAAAGAAGGAAGAATGGGAAGCATTTCAAGTGACCAGGATGGATGAACATGGAACTTGCACACATGTTAAAAAGGAAGACAAATATGTTTATGAAAAAGAAAAAGGGGCGACTATCTAAAGAAGAATATAATGCAGTCTGCAGAAACTGTAGGGCAAGTGTCAGAAAAGCTAAAGCTGATAATGAATTGAGCCTTGCAACAAAGGCCAAATGCAATAAAAAAAAGATTTGAGGGTATGTCCAAAGCTAAAGAATAGTTAAAGATGCTATTGCATGTTTACAGGATGAAAATGGTGAATTGGTTAAGAATGATGTTGAGAAGGCCGAACTTTTAAATTCCTATTTTGTGTCTGTTTTTTTTTTCAGAATGTAGATGTAACATCAGCTGATCTTCCATGTGCTATTGGTGGAATAGAAGAATGCAGGCTATCTAATCACTGATTGGGTTGATCAGGAAAATGTGGTGGATATAGTATATCTTGACTTTACTAAAGCATTTGACAAACTATTTCATACCATACTTATTGAAAAAAATGACCAAATATGGGATTGATAAGGCAACTGTTAGGTAGATTTATAACCAGCTGAGTGATTGTACTTAGAGTGGTCATAAATGGCTGCACATCCAACTGTGGGGTACCACAAGGCTCTGTCCTAGGCCCAGTGTTGAACATTTTTATAAATGATCTGGAGGGAATTGATGAGACACTGATCAAATTAGCTGATGACACAAAGCTAGGAGGGATAGCTAACACTAGGGAAGAGAGGGAGAATATTCAAAAAGATCTAGAAAAGCTTGCACAGTGGGTGGTGACTAACAGAATAGTATTTAACAAGGAGAAATGCAAAGTCCTACATCTGGGCAAGAAAAATTAAAAAACAGATACAGAATGGGAGGAAATGGGCTAAGCTGCAGCACATGTGAAAAAGACTTGAATATACTAATAGATCAGAGACTGAATAGATCATGAGTTAACAATGCGATGCAGCAGCCAAAAAGGCAAACACAATTCTGGGATGTATTAAGAGAAGCATAGAGTCTAGATCACGTGAGGTAATTATCCTCCTCTACTCTTCCTTAGTCAGACCTCATCTGGAATACTGTGTCCAGTACTGGGCACCCCACTTTAAAAAAGACATAGACAAACTGGAGCAAGTTCAAAGAAGAGTTACCAAGATGGTGGGTGGTCTGCAAATCATGTCCTATGAGGAACAGTTAAAGGATCTGGGAATGTTTAGCTTGCAAAAAAGAAGGCTGAGAGGAGACTGAATAGCTGCCTACAAATATCTGAAGGACTGTCAGTGCACAAGTATGAGCCTTATTCTCATTTGCACAAGGAAAGACAAAAACAATGGGATGAAACTGAAAGGGAGCAGACACAAATTAGATGTTCGAAAAAACATTCGATCAGTGAGGGTGATCAGTGACTGGAACAGGTTACCACTGGAGGTAGTGAGTTCTCGTTCAATAGAAGTGTTTAAACAAAGGCTGGACAAATTAATCCTCCACTGAGCAGGGGATTGGACCAGATGACCCTGGAGCTCCCTTCCAACTCTACCCCCAAGCCAAAGAATTTCAGTGTGCAAATGTCAGTACAGAAGCAAATGGCAACCATTTTTTGGGATAAGAAGGGAGTTCTGCTCGTGGTCTACCTCCCAAAGCGTTTAACCATCAATGCAACATATTGCTGTTATTGACAAAGCTGAGGCAAAATATTAAGGAAAAATGCCAAGGAGAGCTCTCCAAAGGTGTCATTCTGTTGCATGACAATTCCCCATCACACACTGCAGGCGCCATTATTGCAAAAATGACCTCCTTAGGCTTTCAACAGATGCCCTATCCACCCTATTTGCTCGACCTGGCTCCGTCTACCATCTGTTCACCAATCTCAAAAAGCACCTAAAGGGACAATGGTTTGGGAGTGTTTTGGAGGCACCTAATGCTGCAAATGAGTGGTTTGAACAGCAGTCGAAAGAATTCTATTTGCAGGAACTTAATAAACTGCAGGAAAGATGTTGCAAGTGCAATTACATCCTGGAATATGTAGAATAGTTTGGCAGTTTCAGCTTCATAGCTCAATTTTTTTTCTGGGTAAGGCTATTTATCAAAAAAACACAAACGTGATGTGAAGAGATTTTGCACAAATTAAATCTTTTGTTCATTTTCTAGTTTCTGACCTGTTATATTTTCTACAGGTAATGGGTGATAGTTTACTGCTTTCTTCAGTATTCCAATTTTCCCGAAAAATTAGAGAAACCATTGACAAAACCACAAATAAAATAAGGTATGATATGTTAGTTTTACCTTTATAATATGCCATGTATGAAATCTTTAAATCAAGTTAACTCCATTCTACATGTTGATGTCCCTACAATAAAAAAAACTGTATATGCACCATGTTACCAGACTATCATCTCCCTTTTAATATTTTGGTCAACTGTCTCAGTTATATCTCATTCCCAGAAAGCTACTGTGTTTCCACAATAATAAGACCCATCCTGATATTCAGAAGGGGGGGGGGGGAGGGGTTGCTTGAAACACAAGCTGAAAATAAGACCTAGCTGCACTACATTAAAAAAAAAAAAAACAGACATCGTCCCTGTCCCTCTCACTGCTTTCCAGTCACTCCGGAAGTCTTCAGTGTCATCCACAGTGCTGAAAAAGTTACATGGTAACATGGTTTGAATACCCCGCCTACAACAAGAGAATGCTGTGATTGGCTCAGGATCGCAGACTCAGCAAATCACAGCCGGCGATTGATGAGCCATCAGAGCCATTCAATGTCATTCATTGAATGGCTGTGATTGGCTCATCAAGCACCAGCTGTGATTGGCTGAGGCTACTGTCCTGCTAGTAGAGACCTACATGGGCAGTGAGTGTACTGTGCATAACTGTGTATCACATGCACATGGTCATGTGCAGTGTGACCGTCTTTTTTTTTTCTTTTAACTCCCCTTTCTGTTTCATGGTGGAGTTGCTTATGAATTGCCGCCCATACATAATGTATGGCGTATGTACAGCCTTTACATATGCTACCCATACAGAACTATAGGGCTCAAGCTGCATGGTGCGCCAAGAAATAGAGCATGCTGAGATCTATTTCTCACGCGCTTTTACGCGCAAATGTGAACGGAGCAATGAAAGTCCATTGATTTTCATTGACTCCATTTACTGCAGATCACGTGGCCGTACATCGCATGCATAATATGCGGTGAAAAACCCCTCATAGACATGAGACCTTAGAATGCATTCCTCTTGGATTTCTTTTCCACTATGAAATCCCACATTTGGGCATCCTAGAGGGTGTTCCCTGCTTGAGACATTCCTCTGTTAGTGAGTAAAGGTAGCTTTACATTGGGCGATTATCACCCAGATAATCTCTGGGAACAGCAAATTCAGGTGATAGTCACCCCTTGTACACGCAGCCAGCTACAGACAGGGTGCTTAGCGAGAAATAGCTATTTTATCGGAGTCGCTTGTTTTTTAGCTCACCTAAAAGCCCAGCGATGATCAGGCCGTGTAAACAGGCAGTCATTCAAAGATCAACAACTGCTTTTTTTACACAGCCTGATTATCGCTTTGCAGTGAGTGGAGGGAGACAACCAGAAGTGATCTCCAGTAAACTCTGCCTCTCTTCTCTAAATGGCTATCGCTCCTGTGTGATGGCTGTTGGTAAAGGTACCTTAACCAAGGAGCTTCTGGAAAAAATGAGCCATTTTGGAAGTCAGAGTACAGCATGTATTACATGATTTGAATCGACACCAAACATACAGCTGCAGTTCTCCTGAAAATGTGTGACCAGACTCACTTATCCCTGGCAGATAGCGTTAATAACGAAGATTTTTACACTGTCAAATTTGTCACTTATTGATGCATTCTTAAATGCAGTTTCCTGTGCAGCTTAATAGTTGCAATGGAATATACAGCTAATTATTACATTAGAGAACCTTGCTATTAAAAGTGGAAAGTAAGAACAAATACAAAAAATTCAGAAAGCAACTTGAAGAGCAAGAGACACCGTTCACAAACTAAAATGTTTCTACACAATTGCCCAGAGTATGGGAAACAAACAAGGAGAATTGGACCTCCTAACGCAGGAAGAGAAATATGATGTCATAGGCATCGCAGAAACTTGTGGAATGATACACATGATTTGAAATTTAACCCCTTAATAACTGCCCCATCGGGAAACTACGTCCTCAGAAAGTGGGATTTAATCCTAGAGGACGTAGTTTAATGCATCCTCTTAGGATTAATGCCCACTTGCCTGAGGACGTGACAGCTCCATGCTGTCGGTGCCCGCAGGTAGCCGACAGCATGGAGCTGTCATCCCAGGATGCGGGCAGTCCCCCCCCCCCCCCCCCCGGCATTGCGATCGGCGCTATCCAGTGGATTTAGCGCCGATCGCAAAAAAGTAATTAAAAGTGTGAAAAAAAGTAAAGATTCATCCGATCCATCAGGGCAGCTGAAAATGTTCACCTGCCTTTTACTGGCTGCCCCGAAGAATCTAGTCTTCCCGAACCCGCCAGCGGTCTTCTGCGTATGCGCGCCAGACGATGACGTCACGCGCATGCGCAGAAGCCCGGGAGCCCCCGGCAAATTAAAAATCTCCTGGCTCCCGGCTCCTGAAGGTAGCCGGGAGCTAGGAGGTGTTACCGGGCTATCCAATGGATAGTGGCGATCACGAAAAAGTTCTAAAAAGTTTTTAAAAAGTGCGTTTCACCTCCCCTCATGGATCGGATCCATGAGGGGAGGTAAAAATACTCACCTCAGGTCCGCCGGTGCTCCGGGACCCGAAGTCCCCATCTGCGCATGCGCGCCCGATGATTGACATCGGGCGCAGGCACAGAGGGGTTCGAGCCCTGGGAAATTCAAAATCCCTCTGCTCCTGGCTGCCATGTGTAGCCAGGAGCAGAGGGATGTCACTGGGGACATGATCACGGTCATCCAATGGATGACCGTGATCATGTAAAGTTTTTTAAAAAAAGGGTAAAAAAGTTTAAAAAAAAAAAAAGTTTAAAAAAGTTTAAAAAGCGTACGTTTCATCTCCCCTCACGGATCATATCCGTGAGGGAGGATCAAAGTACGTACATAAGGCCCCCGGATTTATCCGCGTACCTTACCCCAGCTTCTGCGAACACACCCGTCGCCAAAAGAGCAGACGCAGGCGCAAAAGCTGTGGATTGCCAGGATAATTGAAATTCGCCCTGCTCCTGGCTAAAAAACTGAGCCAAGAGCCTGGAAATTTCACGGGGGACCGCGGTGAGCGGTTCCTGGTCACGTGTTCGCTGTTATACGATGGATAATGGCGATCACGTAAAAGTTTTTTTTTTTTAAATTGAAGTTTCATCTCCCCTCACTGATGCGATCGGTGAGAGGAGATGAAACTTTTTACCAGAGGCCTCCGTATTTGCACCCCGACGCGATCCTCATCCGTGAACTTACCCGGATTCTGCACGTGCGACAGCCGGCAAAACACCGGACACATGCGCAGGAGACGGGGAGCCCAGGAAACTTAAAATCTCCTTGCTCTCGGCGACCAACGGTCACCAAGAGCTTGGAGCAGTGACGGGTGGCCTCGTTGAGCGGTCCCTGGTCACGTAATAAAAAAGTAGCGATCTAACATAGGTCGGTCTCACATGACTGGATAGGAATTACGGATTCCGCATGCGTCTGATCCGCGGTAATACGCAGATCAATCGCATTGGATTACACAATTCCGCTCACATTAGTGGGTCGGAATTGCGTAATCCACTTGCAGAAAAGAGAACGCAGCAGGTTCTATTTTACCGCGGATAGCCGCAACATAGAGCCCATTGTGCTCCATGGTCGCGGATATACCCGCAGCCCATACACAACTACGTTGTATACGGACTGCTGGTACCCGTGTCATCGCTAAGCGATGGTGCGGGAAATACAAACAAAAAAAAAAGGTGTACTGCGCATGACTACTCGTGTGAGTAGGCAGTTATGCACAGTACATTACGCGGCCGTACGCAGGGTCACAGACGGGATCCGCTGCGGGCCTCCGCAAGCGGATTCCACCTACAGTTGCGTGAGCCCAGCGTTAATTTTTATTCCGTACAAATAAGCAATGGGGCCTGGAATTTATTCAGTTGTGCCCTGAAATCCAACGGGTGTTCCCTCCTTTATAGGCCTTGCCATGGGTCCTGTAAGTAAATTAGGGTCACAATGGGTATGTTTCTGAACTTAGGACAAACGGGGGTATCCATTTGGGGGTGAATGTCTTCATTCCTATGTACCCTGTACAAAAAAACTTTATAAATTTAAGAAATTGCCAAAAATATTGAAAATCATTACTTTTTCTTTTCTGCTTTGCTTAGATTCATTCAAATACTGTGGGGTCAAAATACGCAATACACCCCTAGATGAATTTGTTAAGGGGTCTAGTTTTCAAAATGGGGTCATTTGAGGGGGTTCTTTATAGTTTTGGCCGATCAATAGCTCTATAAGTGGGCAATGGGGCCTGGAATTTATTCAGTTGTACCCTGAAATCCAACGGGTGCTCCTTTCATTGTAGGCCTAGCCATGTGTCCTGTAAGTCTATTAGGGCCACAATGGGTATGTTTCTGAACACGGGACAAACAGGGGTATCCATTTTGGGGTGAACGTCTTCATTTATATGTGTGCTGTACAAAAAAACCTGTTTTTAAATTGACGCAATAGCCCAAAAAATGAAAATCGTATTTTTTTCTTACTGCTTCGCTTAGATCTATTCAAAAATTATAGGGTTAAAATACACAGTACACCCCTAGATAAATTCGATAAGGGGTCTAGTTTTCAAAATGGGGTAATTTGTGGGGGTTCTCTATGGTTTTCTGCGCTCAAGAACTCTACAAGTGGGCAATGGGGCCCAAAAGGACTTCAAGCAAAATCTATGTTCTGAAAGCCACCGATTACTCCTTTCATTTTGGGCCCCGTTGTGCATGCAGACATAATATTAGGGCCACAATGGGTATGCTTCTGAAAACAGTACAAACAGGGGTATCCATTTTGGTGTGCAAGTCTTCCTTCATATGTGTGCTGTACAAAAAAAGCTGTTTTTAAAATGACAGAATTGCCAAAAAAAACGAAAATCCAAATTTTTTCCTTTTGCTTTGCTTGAATTTATTCAAAAACTGTGGGGTGAAAATACGCAGTACACCCCTAGATAAATTCGTTAAGGAGTCTAGTTTTCAAAATGGGGTCATTTGTGGGGGTTTTCTATGGTTTTGGGCACTCAAGAACTCTACATGTGTGCTATGGGGCCTAAAAGGACTTCAAGCAAAATTTCTGTTTTGAAAGACACTGACTACTCCTTTCATTTTGGGCCCCGTTGTGGACTCAGATATAACATTAGGGCCACAATGGGTATATTTCTGAACACGGGAGAAACAGGGGTATCCATTTTAGTGTGTAAATCCTCATTTTCATGTAAACTATAGGAAAAGAATATGTCTTTAAAATGATAGATTTGCAAAAATATGAAATTTTACTTTTTCTCCTCTAATTTGAATTAATTCCTGAAAAAAAACTGTGGGGTCAAAATACTCATGACACCCGTCAGTGAATACACTAAGAGGTGTCGTTTTTAAAATGCGGTCATTTGTGGGGGTATCTATTATTCTGACACTCATGAGCCTTTCCAATCTTGGCTTGGTGTAGGAAAACAAAGTGTTCCTCAAATTGCTAAAAAGTAATGTTAAATTTGTATGTCTCCTAAATGGTTAAAAAAAAACGAAAGTTTTTCCAATGTGCGCCCAAAATAAAGTAAACGGGTGGAAATATAAATCTTAGCAAAAATTTCTATATTATGTTTGCACATATTTAAGATATTGCAGTTGGAAATGTGAAAAAAATTAGTTTTTTTTCCCAATTTTGACGCTTTTAGTAAATAAACACAAATTCTATTGGTCTATTTTTTCCTCCTAAATGAAGTACAACATGTGGCGAAAAAACAATGTCAGAATCGCTTAGATGTGCAAAACCTTTCTGGTGTTTTTCCATGTTAAAGTGACACATGTCAGATTTGCAAAATTTGGCCTGGTCATTAAAGCGCAAACAGGCTTGGTCACTAAGGGGTTAATGCAATTTAGAGCAGAAACAGTAAAATTTTCATATATCATTTTAATGGCTGTTTATTTTTCTATAGTGCACATGGAAATGAGTATTTACACCCCAAAATGGATATCTCTGTTTGTCCTGTGTTCAGAAACATACCCATTGTGTCCCTAATCTTATGTCTGTATGCACAACGGGGCCCACACGGAAAAGGAGCAGCCACTGGCTTTCAGAACAGACATTTTGCTTGAAGGTGTTTTAGGCCCCGTTGCATATTTGCAGAACCCTTGAAATGCCAAAACGGTAGAGAACAAATGAGCCAATTTTGAAAACCAGACCCCTAAACAAATTCACCTAGAGTTTTTGAATAATTCTAAGCATAGCAGAAGGAAAAATTATTTTTTTTGGCAATTGTGTCATTTTAAAAACTTTTTTTTTTGTACAGAACACATATGAATGAAGACTTGCACCCCAAAATGGATACCCCTGTTTGGGACTACAATGGGTATGTTTCTGAACACAGGACAATCTGCCTAGACACATGGCTAGGTCTATAATGGAGGGAACACCAATTGGATTTCAGGGCACAACTAAATAAATCCCAGGCCCCATTGCTCACTTGTACAGAAAAAGAATTGACTCCCTAAAAATAACCCACCACACACACATTTTTTGGCATTCCCTAAATCTTAGATAAGAGTAATAATGTAAACTTTGTTGTATGTCTGAAGACAGGGGTAATTACAGAGGCCCGGATTGCGATAGGCACATGGGGCAATGAAACCAGGTATCCCTCCTCAGTCGCTCTTTGAGGGGTATTTCTTGACCTCAGTGGCGGGGATGGGATGTAAAAAGTGGCGCTATGTTACAGGTAGTGCCTTGAATAATGCTGGGCTCACACGGCCGTATGTGGAATCCACTTGCTGTGAGCCGGGCAGGGGGTCAAGCCCAGTACACCTTTTGTTGTTTGTATTTCCTGCGACCTCACTTTGCGAAAATGCGGGTAGCCGCAGCCCGTACAAAATGTAGTTGCGTATGGGCTGCAGGTATATCCGCAACCATAGAGCACAATGGATTGTATGTTGCGGATATCCGCGGTAAAATAGAACATGCTGTGTTTGCTGCGATTGGATTGCATAATTCTGAACCGCTAATGTGAGCGGAATTGTGTAATCCAGTGCATTCGATCCGCATATTACCGTGGATCAAACGCATGCGGAATCCACAATTTCTATCCGGTCGCGTAAGACATGCCTAAGGTAGAGCGCTACATTTTTATCACATAACTGGGGTCTGCTTAGCGAAGCCACCAGTCACTGCTCCAGGCTCTCGACTTTGGATAATAGCGAGCATGTGACCAGGAACCGCATACCGAGATCCCCTGTGAAATCTTCAGGCTCTCGGCTACCTTCAGGAGCCAGGAGATTTCAACTTTCCCAGGGCTTCCGTCCGTCTGCGCATGACGTTTTACGTCTGGCGCAGAAGGTGGCGTCCGGTCCTGGAAGTAACAGAACGCCACAGGATATCACAGAGGACGTAGTGAATAGTTTCAGCTTCCCTCATGGATCCAATCCGTGAGGGGACCTAAAAATTTTACTTTTTTTAAACCTTTTATTTACTTTCATGCAATCGCCGTTATCCATTGAATAACATAGTAACATATTTGTAATGCCGAATGAAGACAATGTCCATCTAGTCCAGCCGGTTTATCCTCCTGTGTTGTTGATCCAGAGGAAGGCAACAAACCCCAAGAGCAGAAGCCAATTAGCCCTTTTGGGGAAAAAATTCCTTCCCGACTCCTTAATGGCAATCAGACTATTCCCTGGATCAACTCCTAATAGTTCCTACCTGCCTGTATACCCGGATTAACAATTAACCTAAGATTTATAACCTATAATATCCTTCCTCTCCAGAAAGACCTCAAGTCTCCCCTTTTAAACTCCTCTATGGATTTTGCCATCACCACATCCTCAGGCAGAGAGTTCCACAGTCTCACTGCTCTTAAAGTAAAGAACTCCTTTCTATGTTGGGGATGAAACCTGCTTTCCTCTAAACGTAGCGGATGCCCTCTTGTTACCGTCGCAGTCCTGGGTAAAAACAGATCATGGGAGAGATCCTTGTATTGTCCCCTAATGTATTTATACATAGTTATTTGGTCACTCCTTAGCCATCTTTTTTTAGTAAATCATCCCAATTTTGATAGCCTCTCTGGGTATTCCAGTCCCGTCATTACATGTATTAGTTTAGTTGCTCTTCTTTGAACCCCCTCCAGTACTGTAACATCTTTCCTGAGCACCGGTGACCAGAACTGTGCACAGTATTCCATGTGGGGCCTGACTAGTGCCTTATATAATGGAAGGATAATGTTCTCGTCCTTCGCCCCTATAACTCTTTTAATGCACCCCAAGACTTCATTGGCTGTTGCAGCAGCTGACTGGCATTGGTTACTCCAATTTAGTCTATAATCCACTAGTACCCCCAGGTCTTTTTCCAGATCACTTTTCCCTAGCAGTACCCCATTTAGAGTATATTGGTGACATCCGTTTCTCCTGCCCATGTGCACAACCTTACATTTATCGATGTTGAACTTCATTTGCCATTTTTCTGCCCAAGCTTATCTAGGTCTGTTTGTAGCCGTACATTGTCCTCCGTTGCATTAATTATATTGTATAATTTTGTGTCATCTCCAAGTATTGATATGTTACTGTGCAGCCCCTCTATCAGGTCGTTGATAAATATATTGAACAGAATGGGGCCTAATATTGAACCCTGTGGCACCCCGCTAGCGACTGTTGCCCAATCAGAGTACAAACCATTTATTACCACCCTCTGCTTTCTATCATTGAGCCAATTCTTTACCCAATTACACACGTTTTCGTCTCATTTTGTATATTAGCCTATTATGTGGCACGGTGTCAAATTCTTTAGAGAAGTCCAGATATATGAGATCAATAGATTTTCCCAGGTCCAGCCTAGAGCTTACTCCATCGTAGAAACTGATCAGATTTGTCTGACATGAGCGACCCTTCATGAATCCATGCTGGTGAGGAGTTATTCCCTTGTTCTCCTTGAGGTACACTTCGATGGCATCTCTCAGAAACCCTTCGAAAATTTTTCCCGTTACTGATGTGAGACTTACTGGCCTCTAGTTACCAGGCTCACTTTTGGTCCTCTTTTTGTAAATTGGAACCACGTTGGCAATGCACCAATCCAATGGTACAACCCCGGTCTTGATAGTATCCAGAAATATTAGATATAGCGGCCTAGTTATCTCATCACTTAGTACCATTGGGTGTATTCCATCTGGGCCTGGCGATTTATCGATTTTAATTTTCTTTAATGAGTTCCGCACTTTCTCCTGCGTTAGGTATGACATATTTTGTGAGGGGTTCATTTAATTCCCCTGCATCTCGTGTGGCATTTCCTTTTCGTTTGTGAAACTATTTAATAGATTTGCCTTCCCTCCATCATCTTCAATGATTTCTCCTGCATTATTTGTTAAAGGGCCAGTGCTCTCGGTGCAAATCCTTTTGCTGTTAATATAGTTGAAAAATAGTTTTGGGTTGTTTTTGCTCTCTTTGGTGATCCGTCTTTCTGCCTCCTCCTTGGCAATTTTGATCCTATCTCTGCATATTTTGTTTTTTTCCCTGTACAATTTTAACGCTTCTTCGCTGCCTTTTTACTTTAGTAGTTTGAACGCTTTCTTTTTTTCGTTTATTGCCCCTCTTACTGTCTTGTCGAGCCACATTGGTTTCCTTTTAATTGAAATTCTTTTATTTTTAAAGGGAATGAACTGCTCACATGAGGTGATTAGGATCCTTTTAAACTTTTTCCATTTGTCCTCTGTACTGTTATTTTTGAGGATGTTGTCCCAATTAATGTTACCGATTACTAATACTGCTCTGAGCTGATCAAATTTTGCTTTACCAAAGTTTAGTTTGTTTGTCGCTCCCTGATGAGGCTTCTTATTGAATGACAGCTGGAAGTTGATTATATTGTGGTCACTGTTCCCCAAGTGCCTCTCAACCTGCACCCCCTTTATTCGGTCCGGTTTGTTAGTTAGTACTAGGTCCAGAATGGCCCTCCCTCTCGTTGGTTCCTGCACAAGTTGGTTAAGGTAATTATCTTTAGTTGCTCTCAAGAATTTATCACCCCTATGAGATTTGCAGGTTTTGTTTTCCCATATTATATTTGGTTAATTAAAGTCCCCCATGATAATTACTTCGTTGCGGTTTGACACCCCTTATCTGCCTTAGTAGTAAGTTTTCAGTTTCTTCTGTTGCTTTTGGTGGTCTAAAGAAAACCCCTATCAGGATTTTATTTTTTTTCTCCCTGTATTTCTACCCACAGAGATTCCACCTGATCATCTCCTACTTCTATATCTTCCCGTAGTCTCGGCTTTAAGTATGATTTAACGTACAGACATACCCCTCCCCCTTTTTGGTTCCTACGGTCTCTTCTGAAGAGATTGTACCCCTGTAAATTCGCCGCCCAATCGCACTTATCATCAAGCCATGTTTCCGTTATTCCGACTATATCATAATTTTCATCAGTCATTCTCGCTTCAAGCTCACCCACCTTACTGATCAGACTTTGTGCATTCGTGGTCATACAATTTATATAGTTTTCTTTGATCTTTAAATTTGTTTTGTTGCTATTCGTACTACTGTCTGATCTAACAGTTCTAACTGTACTAACCCCATCCCCTGCTCGACCCCCACTTTGCTTAGACCCAGGTCGCTAGCTACACTGGCTACCCCACTATTTCTCATTTTGCCCTCCCCCCAGTCCTTAGTTTAAACACTCCTCCAGCCTTCTAGCCTAATTCACATCCAGCACAGCTGCACCCTCCCCATTAAGATGCATCCCGTCCCTACGGTAGAGCCTGTAGCTGACAGCAAAGTCAGACCAGTTCTCCAGGAACCCAAATCCCTCCTCCTTACACCAACTTCGAAGCCACTTGTTTACCTCCCTAAGATCCTGCTGCCTTTCTAGTGTGGCTTTAGGTGCAGGTAGTATTTCCGAGAAAACTACCCTGGAGATCCTAACCCTGAGCTTGCTCCCTAAGTCCCTAAAATCATTTTTGAGGGCCCTCTATTGACCTCTAATTTGTTCATTGGTGCCAATGTGCACCATGACCGCTGAATCCTCACCAGCCCCCTCCCAGTAATCTGTCAATCCGATCCGCGATGTGTCTAACTCGAGCGCCAGGAAGACAACACACCGTTCGACGATCCCGGTCTTTATGGCAGATTGCCCTATGTGTCCCCCTTATAATTGAGTCCCCCACCACTAGGACCTGTCTAGCCTGCCCTATGCTTCCTGTCCCCGTCTCACTGGAGCAGTCATCTCCCTGATGTTCAGAGGGCATGTCGTGCTGCAGCGGTGCTGGCTCTGTAATGGCACCCCCCTCATCTGCCAACGTTGCAGACGTGTTGGGTTGCGCCAGTTCAGGACTAGCCTTCCTGGTTCTCTTCCCTCTACCCCTCCTTCTATCTGTCACCCAGCTTACTGCGTGCTCCCCCTGCTCTTCCGTACCACCATCCACCCCCGCCTCTACCCCAGCGAGTGTCTGCTCAGTGAACACCAAACTCCTTTCCTGATGTCAATGGCTCTCAGTGTTGCCAGTTGCCCATCGCATGACTGACATTGGGTATCCCTGCTCCCAATGGACAGCTCCAGGTTGCCGGCTACCTCTGGCAGCTGACAGCAGGGAGCTGTCACGTCTACAGCCCCAGCGGCTTTAATTCCCAGAGCAAGTGTGTTTTTACTGCCTTGGGGATTAAAGCCCACAAAATACTATGGGCTGGTCACTCAGGGATTAAACTCCTTTTTTTTTTTCTTTTTGTGTGTGTTTAAAGTTAAAAGTTCTTAAAAATATGTTTAACATAAAAACTTAATTTAATTTTCTGATGACTGCCTTTAATCAGCACAGGTGCATACACTCAAAACAATATTTACACTACATTTCTAGACCTTTGTACAATAAGATCCATTGGTTCTCATATTAGCCAAATACGTGTAAAATTTTTCACTCCGCTAACTTAGAGAAAGGTTGGTGACTAAAATCTGCTCCTGCTTTGTTTACATCTTTTCTCTTTTCAGGTTATTATTTAAAGACAAAGAAAAGAATTGGGATGACATTGAGAGAAAACTAAGAGCAGAAAGTGAAGTGCCTATTTTGAAAACGTCAAGTGCTGTATGTTGATACTTTTTCTGTATAATTTTCTATCGATCAATAAAATAAGGGTTCTTTTATACGGGCCGACTGTCAGTGAATGAAAGTGATATGCGCTCTGATGTCTTCCCGCCACCTGCCTCTATACAGAGTAAACAGCCAGCCTTTCATAGATGAACGACATCCTGTTTAACTCCTTAAGGACCAGGGTGTACAAACATGAGTTTTTATGCATTTTGTTTTTGCAAAATGAATGCTTTGATGCATTATGAAGGCACCTACGAGAGTAATGTTTAAATATTATAATCTTATTTTTCTTTGCAGGAAATTTTATCAATACTTCAAGAACTGAAGCGAATAGAAAATCAGTTACAAGGTATTTCAATTAAATTTAGTTGAATCCAAATTTATAAATACAATTATTTCATTCATTAATAAATGTTACATGCATAAAAAAGCATAAACATTGTGCATTTAAAATCTGCTAAACAATTATATTTATTATACACATTTATATAGCAAATATGTCGCAGCACTGTATATCACTTGATGTCCTAATAGGGGCTCGCAATAGTCGTACACCTATTGGTATGTTTTTGGAGTGTGGGAGGAAATTGGAGTATGCAAACATAGGAACAACAAACATATTCCATGTAGATGTTGTTGTTGGTGGGACTTGAACCCAGGACCCAACGATGCAGTTGAGACTTTCTAGCACTAGTATTTCTTGCAAGCTATCATAGAATTGGAAGGGACCTCCAGGGTCATCTGGTCTAACCCCCTGCTCAGTGCAGGATTCACTAAATCATCCCATACAGATATTTGTCCAGTCTCTGTTTGAACACTTCCATTGAAGAAAAACTCCCCACCTCCAGTGGTAACCTGTTCCACTTCTTGATCACCCTCACTGTCAGAAGGTTTTTTTCTAATTTGTGCTTCCTCCCTTTCAGTTTCATCCCATTGCTTCTAGTCTTTCCTTGTGAAAATGAAAATAGGGTTAATCCCTCTGCATTGTGACAGCCCTTCAGATATTTGTAGACAGCTATTAAGTCTCCTCTCAGCTTTCTTTTTTTGCAAACATTTCCAGATCCTTCAACTGTTCCTCATAGGATGTTGGTAACCCACCATCTTGGTGACTTTTCTCTGAACGTGCTCCAGTTGGTCCATGTCTTTTTTAAAGTGGAGTGCCCAGAACTGGACACAGTATTTCAAATGAGGTCTGACTAAGGAAGAGTAGATGGGGATAATTACCTCACGTGATCTAGACTCTAAGCTTCTCTTAATACATCCCAGAATTGTGTTTGCCTTTTTGGCTGCTGCATCACATTGTTGACCCATGTTCAGTCTATGATCTATTAGTATACCCAAGTCTTTTTCACATGTGCTGCTGCTTAGCCCAATTCCTCCCATTCAGTATGTGCTTTTTTCATTTTTGTTGCCCAGATGTAGGATTTTGCATTTCTCCTTGCTAAATACCATTCTGTTCGTTTTTTTTTAGATGTTTTTGAATACTCTCCCTAGTGTTAGCTATCCCTCCTAACTTTGTGTCATCGTCAAATTGTAGAACTTTGCATTTCTTCTTGTTAAATACCATTCTGTTAGTCACCAACCACTGTGCAAGCTTTTATAGATCTTTTTTGAATGCTCTCTCTTCCCTAGTGGTAGCTATCCCTCTTAGCTTTGTGTCGTCAGCAAATTTGATCAGTTTCCCATCAATTCCCTACTCCAGATTATTTATAAAAATATTGAACAACACTTGGCCTAGTACAGAGCCTTGTGGTACTCCACTTGATACACTCTTCCATTTGGATATGCAGCCATTTATGACTACTCTTTGAATACGATCACTCAGCCACCTAACAGTTGCCTGGTCAATCCCATATTTGATCATTTTTTCAATAAGTATGGTATGAGATACTCTGTCAAATCCTTTACTAAAGTCAAGATATAATATATCCACCGAATTTCCCTAATCAACCCAGTCGTTGATTCTGTCATAGAAGGAAATTAGATTCGTCTGGCATGACTTGTTTGTTACAAACCCATGCTGGCTTTGGTTAATTACTCCATTTTTATCCAAGTACTTGCATACATGCTGTTTATTAATTTGTTCAAAGATCTTTCCCAGTGTAGAAGTGAGGCTCACAGGCCTGTAGTTTTCTGGATTCACTTTCAGCCCTTTTTTGACGATAGGGACAACATTTGTCCTTTTCCAATATTCTTGACTTCTCCTGTACTCGAGGAATTTTCAAAGATTCTGGCGAATGGTTCAGCAATTACCTCCGCTGCTTGCTTTAGTATCTTAGGATGTAATTCATCTGGACCTTGAGACTTGAATTCATTTAGGTTAGCTAAATGTTCCCTCACTATCTCTCTTTATAGATAGCCTGCATTATTTTATTCCCCCAATAGCACAGAGAAGATCAACTGATCTTCCATCTACTTTCTGAGAGAAAACCGATACAAAATAGGAATTTAAAAGTTCAGCCTTCTCAACATCATTCTTTACCAATTCAACGTTTTCATCTTGTAAGCATCCTATAGCATCTTTGAGTTTTCTTTTGCTTTTGACATACCCCAAAATCCTTTTTTATTGCTTTTGGCCTCTGTTGCAAGCCTCAATTCATTATCCGTTTTAGCTTTTCTGACACTTGCCCTACAGTTTTTACAGACCGCAATATATTCTTTAGATATTCCCCCCTCTTTCTATTTGATGAACATATTTTTCTTCCTTTTTAGCTTTAAGAATCTCATTTTGCAATATTTCCCAACCTTCTTGGACATTTATGTCCTTAAGAATATCCAGCCATTGGATTCTTCCTATTGTCTTTCTGAGTTCATTAAAATCTGCCTTTCGGAAATCCAACCTTGAAGTCTGAGACTTCTCAGGTCTTCCTCCTATTTTTATCCATAATCCAAGGATAGCATGATCACTGCCTCCTAACGTTTCAGCCACCCTTACTTTCTCAACCATTTCCTCTCTGTTGGTAAAAATTAGGTCCAGGATAGCAGATCCCCTTGTTTTCTCTTCTACCTTTTGGAAGATAAAGTTGTCAGCAAGAGCAGATCCCCTTGTTTTCTCTTTTACTTTTTGGAAGGTAAAGTTGCCAGCCAGAGCGGGTAAGAATTTGTTGGATCAATTACTTTTACCTGAGAGAGATTCTCAACAAATGTCTGGATAGTTAAAATCTCCCATGATCACTATGTCATGCTTTTTTGAAAGTGACTCTTCCCCTATCAAATGAACACCCCATTTATTAAACGGATGCATGTACTATTGATTTGGAGTTAGTTAATAACAGTGTCCAACACCTAGAAATTTGACACAGGTTGTTAATTAGTGAGATACAGTTGTGTGTGTTAGAAAAAGTGCAGCAGGAAATCTATAAGAATGGAATTTGGCTCAAATGCTATATTTTTGATTATTTTATGCTAGACACCTAGAATAAATACTTTGATATATCTTCCCAAATTTCTGGAAAATAATCTAGCATCCATTGTTGCTGAATTGCAAATGGGGAGTAATTAATTATGATCCCTATTCACACAACAATTGAACAATATTATGTAAAATAAGTGATAGTGGAAAAGTATGCAATATCATATTTTATGTAAATAACTTTATTTCTTAGGCAAAGGTTAAATACTGATATCACCAAGGCATATACATGACCACATTCATATTACACGTGTAGTTTATGTGATGTAAGTATATTCATCTGTTAAGCTGGATGAACCCTATCACTGGACATAGTCCATCATCTTTGGAGCCTTGAATCATCATCTGTCTGAATTTACGATCAGCTGGAGAAGCAGCAGCTGACAATAGAGGGAGCCCCTGGGAACTACACTATGATAGAGCGTCCCCAACTCATAGGCTTCTAACTATCTTCGTTCTGCCCCAGCTTATATACACAGAAAAATGTGTTGCTGACACAACAGGTGTTGCTGACTTTGAATTCTACACACCCAGGTAGTGGCCAATCCCTCAGCCATCTATAAGTCAAGGTCACAAGACCCTTCAGATAATTACAAAGCTCCATTTGTTTACATGATACACATTTGTTTACAGCAGCGGTTCCCAAACTGTGTTCCATGGAGCCTTTGGAGCTCCCCGAGCGACTGTCAGGGGCTTTGACCGAGTGTCTCCATAGTGGTGAATAGAGATGGGCGAACGTACTCGTTTCGAATAATTACTCGATCAAGCATCGCTATTTTCGAGTACCTGGCTACTCGGGTGCAAAGATTCGGGGGGCACCGGGGAGCGGCGGATGGCGTGGTGGAGCAGGGAGTAGCAGTGGGGAATGGGGGGGCTCTCTCTCTCTAACACTCCCCCCCCCACTCCCCTCTGCAACCTCCCGCTCACCCACGGCGCCCCCCGAATCTCTTCACCCGAGTAGAGAAGTACTCGAAAATCGCGGTGCTCGAGTGAAAAAGGGGCGTGGCCGAGTACGTTCGCTCATCTCTAGTGGTGAACCATTGTACATGTGCCGACAGCTGTTCACCACTGTAGTGATTATTGTCCAGGGTGCTGCAGCTCCCTGCCAGTAATCATGTGGCAATGCTGATCCCAGTGCACACTCTGAAGTCAGTGTGCACCCAGGACCCTCCTCCCCTGAGTCCTCTCCTCCTTACTTCAGTAGAGGACAAGGGAGGAAACGTTACGGGCTCACACACTGACGTCTGTGTACAACCGGGATCAGCGCCAAGAAAAGGAGGAGCAGCGCTGACTACAAGGAGGAGGTAAGTATATGGGTTGGGGGGCTATTATTACTGTGGCTCCTGTGGGGTTAATATTACTGAGGGGGTTAATATTATTCCTGTGGGGGTTAATATTATTGTGGCTATTGTGGGGTTAATATTACTGTGGGGGTTAATATGATTACTGTGGGGTTAATTTTATTTGGTGGTTAATATTATTTACACAATTGCTCAAATATCTTGCCATAGCTTTTTTCCCCAAACATCCTTACTATAAATTTTCCAATTATTCTGTGCCCAGGTGGACAACAAAGTGATCAACCCGTGTGCGTATCCTACGTGTTTTGGGAGAACTTCTTACCCATTGCATTATAGAAATTTCTGGTCTAATTGTAACTTCATGATCAATTGATACAGAACATCTTACCATTAATGTCCAATAACATGCCAACAACTGTCTTTCAAAAGGGGTATACCTCTCAGCGGCATCCAGAAATTTCCTATTCCAAAATCCTATTGGAACTTCATTTTTTTCCTTGCTTCTGCCACAAACTCCAATTTGCATACATCTGTTGTACTGCCACCTTCAATTCTACTGGCAGATTTTCCAATACTTCCCACCATTCCAATGCCTTTTGCACCACACTTTTGGCTTTTTCAAAAGTCTGTTGCTGTTCATCATTCCATTCAAACTCAAATTTCTTATGCGTCATTCTATAACGTGGAGTGAGAATCTGACCTAAGTGTGGTATGTGCTGCCTTCAAAATCCCTACAATCTAATGAACTGCTGAGTTTGTGTTTTATCAATTTGTGTAGCAAAATCCAGTATATTTTGCCTAGCTTTAGGTGTAAGTTCCCTATGCCCCTTGTTCCATTGAATTCCCAAAAATTAACTGTCTCGGCTGGATCTTGTATCTTTGCAGGATTAATTTCCCAACCCCAGCTTTGCATGTGGTCAATAAGCAATTCCAATTGCTCTGCCACTTCATCTTGTGTTTCTCCATGCACCATTATATCATCAATATAATGGGAAATTTGCATATGCGTAGGCAAACTAAATCTATCAATGTTTTCTGCCACCACTCTATGACAGATGGTAGAACCATGTAACCAAGTAACCTTTGTTCAGTTCTCTATAATCAACACTCATGGCCCATGACCCATCACTTTTCCTCACAGGCTACACAGGATTATTCCATTCAGAACTCTGATGCAGTAGGTTGCTCCATTGATGGAGACGGAGAAGTGCCACCCCCTCTACGTGTGCGGTTGCGACTACACTTTGGAGGAGAAGATTTATAATTCAGCTTGTTATTTTGGGAAGAATTTTTATTGCTACACTTCTCTTTATACTTTCCCACATTTCTGCTGTAGTAATACTGTAAATTTTTCCACAATCCATTCCTTCTTTCAGCAAGGCAGTGAACATCTCTTTGCGTGAAACTCGGGGTTTAAAATTTTGGTTTACATTTTTTCTTTCTTTACTCTCCTCTCGATTACCTTTTATCTGGGAGTTTCTCCCCAGTCACCTAAGTCCCCAAGCTGTTGTACTGCCTCTAGAACTTCAGCAATTGTTTTTCCTGTTTGATTTATCAATTGTGTCATAATGACAGCTTTATACACTGGTGGGGCTGTCCTAATCATCTTATTTCTGACACTAGTTGTCAATATTATACTCAACCATTCTCCTTGTTGGTCAGTACTAACTACATGTTTCATCACCTCTTCTTTAACTTGCTGTATACAATCTTTCAATGTATACCAAGGCTTTTCAGTATGCAGCCAATCAGACTCAGTTGGATATTTAGGTTTCACACCTGCTGCCACCACATCCAATAACGATGGATGACCACTCTAAACCTACAATGTTCTAAATGCCTGAGCAACTAGCAGATCTGTAGACAACCACATAATTATAGGGGAATCAGCCTCACCATCAAACATTCTTAATATCCATATAATCAATGGTTCAGCTGGTTTTTATCAAATTTGTCATGGATATCATTTAATTTTTCTTGGGAAAATCCTCTATCGATCTCTTTTCTCAGTCCCAGCAGGCATATGTATAAGCTTACTCCTGGCAATTGGATTTGCTTTAAAGGGGGGTCAATTGTTCGCTGCTCATTAAAATACTCATCTTCCTCAGCTGGATCAGAAAAATGTTCTGACTCATCATATGAGGAATTTGACACCTCCACATCCCACTCATCAGGATCCCAATCTATTCCTGCATTACCCACTAAAGTGCATACCTTTTTCTTGTCTATACAACTTTGGCACTTACAATATTTATACTGTGTGACCCTAACGGCTGCCTTTTCAGCCACACTGTTATTTTAACCCCTTAAGTGGCGGGTTTCTTACCACCCTGTCAGACCCACCAGGGCAGGTTTTTTAATCATTTAATTTCAACTAATTTTGCAGTCGCGTTCCAAGAGCCATAACGTTTTTATTTTTCCATTGACACACCCATATAAGCGCTTGTTTTTTGCGAGACAAGTTGTACTTTTTGATGGCATCATTTTTGAGTACCGTATATACCGGCGTATAAGACGACTTTTGAACCCCGAAAAATCTGCTCTGAAGTCGGGGGTCGTCTTATACGCCGGTAATACAAAAAAAAAGTGTAAAAAAAAAAATCATTACTCACCTCTCCCGGCGTTCTGTCGCGCTCCGGCAGGATGTCGCTCGCTCCTCGTCCCCGGCGCAGCATTGCTTTCTGAATGCAGGGCTTGAAATCCCCGCCTCCAGAAAGCTAATACACATGCCGTCAGCCAGTTACAGCCATTCAATGACCTCATTGAATGGCTGTGATTGGCTGAAGGCGCACGTGTATTAGCAATCACACCCATTCAATGATGTCATTGAATAGTGTGATTGGCTGAAGCCACGTGTGTTTTAGCCAATCACAGCCATTCAATGATGTCATTGAATGGCTGTAACTGGCTGACGGCGTGTGTATTAGCTTTCTGGAGGTGGGGATTTCAAGCCCCGCATTCAGAAAGCAATGCTGCGCCGGGGACGAGCAGCGAGTGACATCCTGCCGGAGCGCGACAGAACGCCGGGGGAGGTGAGTAATGATTTTTTTTTTTCTCCACTGTATTACCGGCGTATAAGGTGAAAGTTGGGGGTCGTCTTATACGCCCCGTCGCCTTATACGCCGGTATATATAATGTATTGCATAACTTTTGTAAAAAAATTTGTAGGGAGATTGGGGAAAAAAAAGAAATTCTGCCATTTGTTTTTTGGATTGCATTTTTACAGCGTTCAGTGTGCAGAATAAATAGTGTTATAACATTATTCTTTGAGTCAACATGATTATACAGTTGTTTTATGTTTCGCTATTTTTGTACATTTAAAATGGTTTGCTTTTGTGTCGCCACATTCCAAGAGCCGTATTAATTTTATTTTTCAATTGCCAGATCTCTAGAAGGGCTTGTTTTTGGCGGGAGGAACTCTAGCCTTCATTTATCTAATTTTTTTGGACACGTAAAATTTTGATCGCTTTTTATTCCACTTTTTCTAGTGGCAAGATTAAGAAAATCTGTAATTCTGGTATGTTTTTTATTTTTATTTTTCACTGCATTCTCTGAGCAATATAAATAAGATATTAAAGTAATTCTACAGGCCAGTCCGATTATGCAAATACCAAATTGTAATAGTTTTTTTTTCTTTTTCGAGACTTTTTCACACTTTTAAACTTACACCTTTTTTTTTTTTTTTTTAATCACCCTCCTTTTGCCATATCTATACTTTAAAAAAATCTAAATCATAAAAGAAAAATACATATTTGGTATCACCGCATCCATAAAAGTCCGATCTATCAAAGTAGTGCATTATTTATCCCGCTCGGTGAATGCAGTCCGAAAAAAAAATAAAGAACGCCACAAATGCACTTTTTCTGTCACCCTGTTTCCCAGAAAATGCAATGAAAAGCGATCAAAAAGTTGTATGTATTCCGGGTTGGTACTAACGTAAACTACAGGACATCCTGCAAAAAGTGAGCCCTTGCTCAAGTACGTCAACGGAAAAATGAAAAAAAATATTGCGCGCAGAAGATGCAGCAGAAAATAATTTTAAAAAATTAAATGACTTTGAAAAAAAATACAAGTACTACAGCCAATAAAATATACAAGTTTGGTATCCTAGTAATCTTACTGAGCCATAGAATAAAGGTATCATGTCATTTTTGTTGCAGTTTGTGTGCCGTAGAAACAAAACGCACTGAAAGATGGCGGAATGTCATTTTTTTCTCATTTTGCTCCACTTAGAATTTTATAAACGTTTTTCAGTACATTATATGGTATTTTAAATAGCACCATTGAAAAATACAACTTGTCCCGCAAAAAACAAGCCCTCATGCAGCGACGTTGATGAATAAATAAAGGAGTTATGATTTTTTAAACGGGGGAAGGAAAAACAAAATGGGGAAAAAAGAAAAAAAGGGGCCGTGTCATTAAGGGGTTAAATAATGTACTAACTTCCTTCTCTGGGTCATTATGATGCAGAGATACCACATGTGTAATTTTATTTTTAATTTTTTACAAAGTAAAGGGAGACAAGTGTTTTGTTTTTTATTTTTACATTTTTTTACTTTTTTTTATTTTTGTCCCTTTAGGGGACTTCCACAGAGACCCATCAGGACCCCCTGATCACATTCCGGGGGTCCGATGGTGAGAGCCCTTTACATGCTGCAGTCACATAGACTGCAGCATGTAAAGAGTTAACACAGCAGAGATCGGAGGTTTTCTCTGATCTCTGCTGTAACAGCTGGTGCCTGGCTGTCCTCTGACAACCAAGCATCAGCTCTCCCTGCCACAGAGACCATTGGCTTGCTTCTGACAAGCCCATGGTCTCTATGGCAACCTGTAAACAAAGCAGGACTTTGAATTTAGAAGCTGGAGATTGCCGGCAGATCGGCAATATCTTCCTGCTTCTGTTTTTCAGAGTCCTGCAATGTTCTATGTGGGTCTGTGCAGGCAGAGCACAATGCCACAGCTTGTGGTATTGTGCTCTGCAGCTCCCATAGTGAAACATAGCCCAGAAATCTTCAGGGCTATATCACTATCGGCAGTGTAGCTTGTCCCGGAAAATTTCTGGGCGTGCCACTCAAGGGGTTAATCCACCTTGTCCATGAGCAATTTATTCTGACATTATGCCAACACACAAGCTTTTCACATCACACACATCTTTCTCAAGGTACTGTACTTTTTGTAATGCATTTTGATATTTTTCATACACCCCTCGATAGGCAGTCAACAATCCTTTCCTACATACAGAAGCATTCCAAACATTTAGCCATATTTACTGGTGTATGGTCTTCTAATTCACCAAGATTCACCCAATTACTGTACTGACATTGCGACCACTCAGTGGCCAGAATATTTTTGAGAGCCTGCTCCCAACCTGGGATCTTGACAGATGAACTTACAACCCCTTTCTTTCCAAAGAATGACATAGGTGATATTGCATTCAGATTATCAGATTTTTGCTATCAATCAACCCCTGAGTCTTCCATGTATCCTGTTCACAGCGCCAAATTATGTATTGCTAAGTTGAAAGGCAACAAGTTCAAATATGGCTTTAGAGAAGGACAAGTGGGTTAATACAACACAATTTTTTTACAGGAGAATAATTGAACAAAATTATATAAAACAAGTGATAGTTAAAGTAATTTACATAAAATAGTGTGCAATATCACCTATTTCTTAGGCAAAAGTTTAATACTGATATCATCAAGGGATATATATTAACATATTCATATTACACATAAATTACATTTGTTAAGCTAGGTGAACCTCCCTCCCCCCTCTTCCCCCACTGGACAGAGTCCATAACCTTTGGTGCTTTGCATCTGTCCGAATTTACAATCAGCTGGAAAAGTGGCAGCAGAAGATAGAGATCCCATGGGAACTACACTATGAGAGAGCGTCCTCTACTCATAACTTCCAAGCTCCTACATAGTAACCTAGAAGTTAGGTCGAATGAAGACCATGCCCATCTAGTTCAGTCTGTTTCACCCCCCCCCCCCCCTCCTTCCTTGTTGGTCCGAAAAAAACGCAACGAGGCGGAAGCCAATTTAGCTCATTTTGGAGGAAAAAATTCCTTTCTGACTCCATTATGTCAGAATAATCCCTGGATCAACTCGGAGACCCGCATCAACAACCCCATTGATTGCTCCAGTTAAATCTACAGTCCACTAGTACCCCCAGGTCTTTTCCCTAGCAGTACCCCATTTAGTGTATATTGGTGACATCTCTTTCTCCTGTCCATGTGCATAACCTTACATTTATCAATATTGAACTTAATTTGCCATTTATCTATTTAGCCCCCAGTTTATCAAGGTCCGTTTGTAGCCACATATTATCCTCCTTCGTATTACAAAACTATACAGGATTTTACTATGTAGGTCATTGATAGATATATTGAACAGAGTGGGGCCTAATAGTAAACCCTGTGGCACCCCACTAGCAACAGTGGCGCAATCAGAATACGAACCATTTATTACCACCCCCTGTTTTCTATCTCTGAGCCAGTAATTTACCCAGATGCACACGTTTTCGTCCAGTACAAGCTTTCTCATTTTATATATCAGCCTATTATGCGGTACGGTGTCATGCTTTAGAGAAATCCAGATATACAAGATCAATAGACTCTCCCTGGTCCAACCTAGAACTTACTTCATTGTAGAAGCTGATCAAATTCGTCTGACATGATCGACCCCTCATGAACCCATGCTGATGAGAAGTTATACCGTTAGCATTGTTTGTTAAAGAGCCAGTGCTTTCATTGCAAATCCTTTTACCATTTATACGAGGGGGTGCTGATAAGTCTTTGGCTTTACCCAGAAAGAAACTAGATAGAAAGATGAAACTTTACATTTATTGCACATACTCTCCACTGATGTCAATACACTTCTTACATCGGTATTCTAAGTTCTGTAAGCCTTGCAAAAAGAAGGCTTTCGGTTGTGCCTCAAACCAGTCATCTGTAGCAGCCATGGCATCAGAAATGGTGTGAAATTTGATACCCTTGAGGTGTTTCTTCAGGTTTGGAAACAGATGATAGTTGGAGGGAGCTAGATCTGGTGAATAAGGTGGATGGTCAACCAGCTGGAAGCCTAGCTCCACCAGTTTTGCCGTGTTCCCTTGTGCAGTGTGAGCGGAGGCGTTGTCTTGCTGAAAAATGATTCCTTTAGACAGCTTGCCGCGCCTTTTGGCCTTCAGAGCTGCCTTCAATTGGTCCAAAAGTTCAATGTAATACCTTGCATTGAGGGTGGAACCATTTTCCAAATTTGTAAAGTTTCCAGCAGCACACACTTGATCCCAACAAAAAGTGGTGGTGGGGAGGAATTTTTAAATCACGGTCATATGCATAGCCTGATACAGGGCTATGAACCATCAACCCCAAGGATTACTCAGAAGTATAATAAAGTGTGGCAGCATAAGTGGTGCAAAAAACAGTTTCTATATTAAAAGAGCATTTATTGTTTCATAGTTAGACGTGAAGGCAAAGTTTCGACCATGTCGGTCTTTTTCAAGCCACTATCTGATGAAACAGAGCAGTAGGTCCAATCCAGAGCGTGGACCTACTGCTCTGTTTCATCAGATAGCGGCTTGAAAAAGACCGACATGGTCGAAACGTTGCCTTCACGTCTAACTATGAAACAATAAATGCTCTTTCAATATAGAGACTGTTTTTTGCACCACTCATGCTGCCACAGTTTATTATATTTATGGTGGAACCATTTTTAAGATAGTCCACTAGCAGCACGCCCTCTTTTTCCCAGAACACAGACGCCATCCCCTTAGTGGCTAATTTTTGCACCCTGAACTTCTTTGGGTGAGGAGAACCACTGTGCCTCCACTCTTTTGACTTCTCCTTGGTTTCAGGGTCATACAAATAAATCCAGTTCTCATCCATAGTGACCAGTCGAACCAGGTAGTTCTTATCAGTCCGGAAACGCTGACAAATGGACCAGGAAGTTTTCACTCACATGCTTTTCTGATCTGTTGTCAAACATTTGGGGACCCAATTTGAAGATAGCTTCTTCATGTTCAAATGTTCATGGATAATGACACCAACACATTCACGAGAAATCCCCATGATGTCTGCTATTCCTTCAGCTGAAATTCGCAGATTTCTCCAGTATGAGGTTGTGCACAGCATCGATGATCTCCGGAACAACAACCTCTCTTGGTCATCTAGGATGTTTCTCATCATTGGTGCTGAAGTGGCCCATTTTAAATTTGGCAACCCAGTTCTTAACTGCAGAATATGAAGGGCATTGATCTCCCAATGTCTGTGACATATCGCTATGAATATCCTTTGCTACTTTCCTTGCAGAAACAAGAATTTTATCACTCCTCTGCTGTGAATATTGCCTTAGGCTCCGCCATTTTGTTTTCCCGTGTGCCTAGGTCACTGTTGCCATAAGCTGCAAACACAAAATTTTGAAAACCTAGATTAGACACATAAAGCTTTCATGTGATGTTTCATTCGTTACCATAGAAGCAAAAGGAACACAAAGCCAATGACTCATGAGCAGCCCCTTGTATAATTGAAAAATAGTTTAGGGTTATTTCTGCTCTCCTTAGCAATCAGTCTCTCTGCCTCCTGCTTGGCAGTTTTGATCTTTTCCTTATATAATTTGTTTTTGTTCCTTTCATGTTTTTAGCGCTTCTTCACTGCGTTCTTATTTTATTAATTTAAACAATTTTTTTGTTTTGTTTATTGCCCCCCTTACAGTTTTGTCGAGCCACATTGGTTTCCTTCTACTTGTAGTTCTTTTGTTTTTAAAGGTTGTGAACTGCTTACATGAAATAATTAGGATATTTTTAAGCTTCTCCCATTTGGCGCCTGTATTGTTATTTTTTAAGACGTTGTCCCAATTAATGTTGCCTTTCGTCTTTCTAAACTTATCAAATTTTGCCTTTACTAAAGTTTATATTTTTGTCGCTCCCTGATAAGGCTTCTAATTGAATGACAGCCGAAAAATAATTATATAGTGATTACTATTTAATCAGTGTCCCTGAACCTGCACCCCCATAATTCTGTCCAATTTGTTAGTTAATACTACTAAGTCCAGAGTGTCCTTCCATCTAGTTGGTTCCGTATAAGTTGGGAAAAGTAGGTATCTTTAATTATTTTTAAAAACTTATCACCCCTGTGAGATTTGCTGGTTTTGCCTTCCAATATTATATCCGGATAATTAAAGTCTCCCATAATAATTACTTTATTGCAGTTTGACACCTCTTATATTTGTCTCAATAAGTTTTCAGTTTCTTCTGTTGTTTTTGATGGCCTATAGAAAACCTCTATCAGGATTTTGTTATTTCTACCCACAGAGATTCCACGTGTTCATCTCCTACACCAGGGGTTCCCAACTCCAGTCCTCAGGGACCACCAACACGTCATGTTTTCAGAATATCCTATGGTAAGAACACCTGTGGCAATGTCTGAGGCGCTGACAATATTTACATCACCTGTGCAACACTAAGGAAATCCTGAAAACATGACCTGTTGGCGGTCCCTGAGGACTGGAGTTGGGGAACACTGTCCTACACCTATATATTCTAGTATCTTCGGCATTAACTATGGTTTAACGTACAGACGCACCCCTCCCCCTTTCTGGTTCCCAATGTCTCTTCTGAAGAGATTGTAACCCTGTAAGCTCACCGCCCAATCGCACTCATAATCAAACCATGTTTCTGTTATTCCCACTATTTTGTAACCTTCATTAGGCATTCTCGCTTCGAGCTCACCAACTTCTTTCATTCGTTGCCATACAATTTATACGGTGGTTGTTATTCTTTATATTCATTGTGCTACTTCTGGTTCTATTGGTACAATTAAAACTGGCAAAAAAACTAACCCCACACCCTGCGAGACCCCCACTCCCATTACTTGGTCCCAGGTCACTGTCTACACTATCTAGCCCCCTATTTCTCTTGGTGCCCCCCTTCCCCACCGTCTCTAGTTTAAACACTGCTCCAACCTTCTAGTCATCTTTTCTCCATTGTAATGCAGTTCGTCTCTATGGTAGAGCATATAGCCAGCAGCAAAGTCAGCCCAGTTCTGCAGGAACCCAAACCCCTCTTTCCTACACCAACTTCAGAGCCACTTCTTTACCTTCCTACGATTCTGCTGTCTTTCTAGTAGTGCTTGTAGTACTCCAAACGTTTCTAATTATATTCTTTCTGCCCCAGCTTATATACACAGAAAGATGTTTTTATACAGGTGTTGCTAATTTTGAATCCTACACACTCAGGCGGTGGCCTCACAAGACCCTTCAGATAATTGATGGCTCAGTGCCAGATACTTACAAAGTTCCATTTGTTTACATATTTGCTCCATTTGTTTACAGGATATGCATTGGGCATACCTGAAGAGTTTTGCAGGCTAGGGGCAATTACAGTTCATATTAGTTCTATGTGATTTCTTTTATTATGACAAAATTAAGGATATAACTAAATATACACTGGTCCGACAAAAAACAAGCCCTCATACCGCTATGTCAATGACGCGTGTGTGAATCTACCCTTACGGCTAGAGATGAGCAAGCACCAAAATGCTTGGGTGCTCGTTACTAGAGTCAAACTTTTTAGAATGCTCGAGAGCTCGTTTCGAGTAATGAACCCCATTGAAGTCAATGGGAGACTCAAGCATTTTTCAAGGTGACCGATGCTCCGCATAGGGGAGGATGTGTGAATCATCTGAAAACATCAGAAAGTGATGGAAACACCACAGAAATGGATAGGGGACTACAGAGGCAGCATGTATAGATGCATTTAAGGCTCCCATGTGTCACTATTAAGCCAAATTGTGGGCAAGAGCCAGATGGTCACCCCCTAACAATTCACTTGGGCCAGACCATAATCAGCAAGGCACACGTGCTAGTACATCTTAGCTAAGCACCACACTAGGTGCAACTAAGGCCATTCACCACCTGCGGGTGACACCACTGCCTCTTCTTCTGTGTTGCATGCTGGCATTGCTGTCCAATCATTCCCAGGACGCAGGCACGAGCCTGTGCCCACAGCGTACTCAAATTTTCCCAGCGCAGTGTTCAGCTGTCCTCATGCCACACAGTCGCTTGATAGTCACCCCACCCTCATGTCTATTTATAAGTGCGTATTGGATGAGGAGGAACAGGATACACACACTGCAGGGGGTTGGCGGGGCCTGGCAGCGACCCTCTTTGAAATTTTGGGCGACAATGCTGATGAGAATTGCTGATAAATGAACGTACGGTCATAATTCCAATCTCATGCCACCTCTGTCACAAAATTTCATCAGCCACAAACGTGGGCATAAAGGGGACTCAGATGCCAGTACTTCTACACATCTCCACAATACAGCAACACATTCTAAAACCAAAGATTGGTTTGTAGCAGGAGGTTTGCCAAAGTAGCCACCACAAGTATGCAGTGACCCTGTGAAAGTCTCATGAAATCTGTCACGCTTCCTGTGACAGCTCCAATCCAGTATCTTGGATAACTGTGGTAACATGAGAGATAATACATGGTGACCAGCACTGACCCCCAGGGATGCGTGCGTTTATCAGACCTAAACCAATCCGGCTGTTTACCACTCAGGGCATTGTACGTCAGCAGACAACCGAAAACAGGCAGTGTACAATGAGTTGACCTGTTAAACAGCCGGGATGCTTACGAATGCCTAGTGCGCACTACTAGGCACAACAAACATGGGCATCAAGCGGACTCGGATGCTAGTACTGCTAAGCATCTACAAACTTCAGCAACCCTTTCTAAAATAAAAGATTTCTTTGAAGCAGGCGGTGTCCCAAAATTGTCACCACAGCAATACAGTGACCCTGTGAAAGTCTTATTAAATTAGTTACGGTTCCTTTGCTCGCTCCACGGACAGCATGAAGTATGAAGAAATTAAAGTGGCCAAACATGGCACAGTTGGACCTCGCCCAGGACCTTGGCCTCTACCCACACCCTCAACTAACGTGGGCATAAAGCGGACTCTGATGCTAGTACTACTAAGCATCTACAAAATTCATCAACCTTTTCTAAAATAAAAGATTTCTTTGAAGCAGGAGGTGTCCCAAAAGTTGTCACCACAGGTAAACAGTGACCCTGTAAATGTCTCATTAAATCTGTTACGCTTCTTTTGATTGGTCCAAACCAGTGTCTCAGATAACTGTGGTAACACGAGAGCAAATACATGGCGACCAGCGCTGACCCCCAGGGATGCGTGCGTCTATCTGACCCAAACCAAACCGAGTGCTTACCACTCAGGTTATTTTACGTCTGCTTTAATCCTAAAGTATACAGTATACAAAGAGTTCTGGCTGGTTACACAGTGCTGATCAGAATTGCAACCCCATGCCACCTCCGTCACAACATTGTCAGGAGCCATAAAGTGGACTCGGATGCTAGTACTTATAAGCATCTACAATATTCAACAACCCATTCTAAAACAAAAGATTAGCTTGAAGCTGGAGGTGTCACAAAATTTGCCACCACAGGTATGCAGTCAACGTGTGAAAGTCTCATTAAATCAGTTACAGTTCCTTTGATCGCTCCACAGACTGCATGAACCGTTAAGAAATTGGAGTAGGCAAAGTGGGCATTCTGTGTATGGGTCAGATAGCTGAACACCGCGCTGGGAAACCGTTGTGTACCCAGAGTATAGGCGAACCCCTGAAACATTTCTGTACCAAGAGTAAAGGCGAACCCCTGAAACATTTTTGTACCAAGAGTAAAGGCGAGCCCCTGAAACATTTCTGCACCAAGCGTATAGGTGACCCCCAGAAAAAATTCTGCATTAAGAGTATTGGCGAATCCCTGAAACATTTGTGTACCAAGATTATAGGCGACCCCCAGAAACATTTCTGTACCAAGAGTATAGCCGATCCCAGAAAAAATTGGTGTTCCAAGACTATAGGCGAACACCTGAAAAATGTATTTACTAAGGGTATAGGCGAACCCCTGAAACATTTGTATACCAAGAGTATAGGCGACTCCCAGAAAAATTTCTGTATGAAGAGTATAGGCGAACCCAGAAACATTTCTGTACCAAGAGTATAGGCGACCCCCAGAAAAATTTCTGTACCAAGAGTATAGGCGAACCCAGAAACATTCTGTACCAAGAGTATAGGCGACCCCTGAAACATTTCTGTACCAAGAGTATAGCCAACTCCCGGAAAAATTGATGTACCAAGAGTACAGGTGAACACCTGAAAATTTATTTACTAAGAGTATCGGTGAAGGATCGGAAAAATTGGTTTGCCATGAGTATAGACGAAGCCTGGAAAAATTTGTGTACCAAGAGTACAGGTGTACCCCTGAAAAATTTGTTTACCCACAGTGCAGGTGAAACCCAGAAACATTTTTTAAAGATAGAGCTCGTAGTTGCTTAATTTGCTAACAGAGCCTGGAGGCAGCCCTCCGAAAAAACAAGTTTTAACAGAGCCTTTTGGCCCACTGAAAAATTGGCTGTTCAGCGTGATGACATGCTGGTTTAGGAGGAGGTGGAGGAAGATCAGTGAGTGATAGAGCAAGCAACTTCTCCCCTTTTTTCAGGTGGTAGAGGGTGCATGGTTCTCCTGTTTCAGCTGAAAGAATCATGTTTAGCTGCTCTCCACCTGTGGAGAAGAGAAGTCTGGGGAAATCCAGCCTTTGTTCATCTTAATGAGGGTAAGCCTGTCGGCACTGTCAGTTGACAGCCAGGTACACTTATCCGTGATGATCCCCCCCCCCCCCCAGCAGTACTAAACACTCTCTCTGATAAGACGCTAGCGGCAGGGCAGGCCAGCACCTCCAAGGCATACAGCGCAAGTACGTGCCTTGTGTCCTGCTTTGACACTCAATAGTTGTATGGAGCAGAGGGATCACAGAGGACGTTAGTACGGTCGGCTATGTACTCCCTCACCATCTTTTAACCGTGTTCCCTCCGACTCGGCCTAGACTGGGGAGTGGTGACATAGTCTGGCTGGGGAACCATAAAGCTAGCAAAGGCCTTGGAGAGTGTGCCCCTGTCTGTGCTGGACATGCTGCCTGTCTCCCCTGCTAGTTGGCCCACTAAACTGTCCTCCACCGCTAGCGTTGTCAGATGGGAACTTTAGTATCAGCTTTTCCACAAGGGCCTTGTGGTATTGCATCACTCTCGTACTCCTTTCCTCTTCGGGAATGAGAGTGGAAAGGTTCTCCTTATACCGTGGGTCGAGCAGAGTGAACGCCCAGTAATCCGTGTTGGCCAGAATGCGTCTAACGTGAGGGTCACAGGAAAGGCAGCTTAACATGGTCAGCCATGTGTGCCAGAGTCTCCGTACGCAACAATTCACTGTGCTCACTAGGAGGATGACTTTCATGATCCTCCTCCTCCTCTTCAGCCCATACACACTAAACAGATGTGAGGGAAGTAGCATGGGTACCCTCTGCAGTGTGGGAGCAGTCTCTTCCCCTTCCTCCTCTTCCAAGACATACTGAGAAACAGGTGTGAGGGTGGTCTGGCTATCAAGCGACATATTGTCATCCCCCATCTCCTGCTCTAACTGCAAACCATCGGCCTTTATGCTTAGCAGCGAACTTCTCAGCAGGCAAGGCAGCGGGATGGTTACGCTTATAATGGCCACATCGCCGCTCACCATTTGTGTAGACTCCTCAAACTGGGGAGGCTGACTACCACTCTGACGGCCATGTTGCAGCTAGTATGCTACAATGGCTCTACGCTGCTCGTAAAGCCTGGCCAACATGTGCAATGTAGAATTCCAGCGCATGGGCACATCGCACAACAGTTGGTGCACTGGCAGCTGGAAGTCATGTTGCAGTGTCCTGAAGGAGGCAGCATCTGTGGTAGATTTCCTGAAATGTGCGCACATCCGACGCACCTTGCTGAGCAGGTCAGACAAATGGGGGTAGTTTTTCAGAAAGCACTGAACTACCAGATTGAACACGTGGGCCAGGCATGGCACGTGTGTGTTTCCTAAGCTGCAGAGCCGCCACAAGGTTACGCCCATTGTCACACACGACCATGCCTGGTTGAAGGTTCAGCGGCGAAATCCATAGAGTGGTCTGCTCCGTCAAACCCTGTAACAGCTCTTGGCCGGTGCGCCTCGAGCCACTGACTGCAGGCAACGTGCTCACATGTGGTAATTGAGAGGTGGAGGTGGTGGAGGAGTAGGAGGGGTGGTGTTTGGAGGAAGTGGCATAATACGCCGGAGAAACCATCAGTGAGGTAGAACCCGCAATCCTTGATGTGGGTAGCACGTGAGCGGACCCAGGGTCAGACTCAGTCCCAGCCCCCTTTATGTTCACCCAATATGCTGTCGGGGAGATGTAGTGTCCCTGCCTGCCAGCATTTGTCCACGTGTCCGTGGTTAAGTGGACCTTCCCAGTAACCGCGTTGGTGAGGGTACAGTTTGTTCCGTGAGACGTGCTGGTGTAGGGCTGGGACGGCGCAATGGTGACTGGGGACTGAGGGACCGCTACCGCCATCAGGTTGCGGAAAGCCTCCGTTTCTACTAGCCTGTATGGCAGCATCTCCAGACTGAGTAGTTTTGCAATAGGCACGTTTAAAGATTGTGCATGCGGGTGAGTGGCCATGTATTTCCACTTTCGTTCCAATGCTTGAGTTAGCTACAGCTGAACCCTGCGCTGGGACACATTGGTGGAGGCGGTGCAGGCAGTGGAGGACCGTAGAGGTGAGGGCGTGGGTGCAGGCTGGGAGGCACTCGTGCCTGCGTCTTGGGAGGGGGATTGCATCTCTGTGCCATGTTGTGACACTGGGGAAGAGGCAGTGTTTGACCCGCTGGTGGTGAATGGCCTTCGTTCCACCTCGTGGTGTGCTTAGCCATCATATGCCTGCGCATACAGGTGGTGGTGAGGCTGGTAGTGGTGGCTCCCCTGCTTTTCTT
The DNA here is from genome assembly GCA_035609135.1 of Eleutherodactylus coqui. NCBI lineage: Eukaryota > Metazoa > Chordata > Amphibia > Anura > Eleutherodactylidae > Eleutherodactylus > Eleutherodactylus coqui. The sequence goes on along the minus strand of CM069407.1, from coordinate 118,546,619 downwards.
GGTGCGGCATAGGTTGCACACCACTGTTCATTGGTCTTCTGCTCTCTCAATAAAAAACCTCCAGACCTTTGAACACCTAGCCCTCTGCACGGAGGCTTGCTGCGAGGGGGTGCTGTGGGGAACAGTTGGCGGATTATTTGCTTTGATCTGGTGCTGCACTTGCCTCCCCCTCTGAAGCCCTGTCTTCAATAGGCTTAGCAAGCCAGGTGGGGTCAGTCACCTCATCAGCCAGCAGCTCTTTCTCTGAATCCTCTGTCTGCTTCTCCCTCAGACTTACTGACCTAACAACAACCTCACTGACAGACAACTGTGTCTCATCCTCATCATCCACAAATAGCTCTTGAGACACTACTTGGAAGTCCCCACCCTCATCACCCTGAGTCTGTGAAAGTTCCAAATTTTGGGCATCGGTCACGACAAACTCCTCACGTGGCTGTGGAACCGTTTTTTCAGACTGAGGGCAGGGACACACGAGAAGAGTTCTTAGGTGTATTCCTGTTCATCATAATCTCTCGTTTTCCTGGAGTGACCAGGCTAGGAGGAAGGAGGAGCAGTCCCTTGGTTGGCATGAGTGGACTGCGTGAAAGACTGGGTGTTGGATAAAGTACTGAATTCGTTATCTGCTATTCACGTCAGCACCTGATAGCACTGTTGTGCTTTTAATAATGGTCTACCACACGGACCTGAAAATGGGACATGAGAGGAGATACGCGGACCTCCACTAATCCCTCAGCAGCCGGCACTGTTTCACCCCGCCCAGGACTTCGGCCTCTTCCCACACCCACGTCCTTGACCCTTATTCCTAGTCTTCATCATGTAGGATAAAGGATAGAGCAGGGCCATAAAAAAATGTAATCAGTGTGTTCCGCTGAGACCTAGGGCTAATTCACCGCCCACAGAGACTGGTAGATTTGAGAGACTCTGAGCAAGGCCAGAAAATATTTAACCAGTGTATAATGCTGAGACCTAAGCCTAAATCACCACCAACAGAGACTGGTAAATTTGAGAGACTCTGAGCAAGGCCAGAAAAAATTAACCCACTGTAGAGCGCTGAGACCTAGTGCTAATTTACCGCCCACAGAGACTGGTAGATTTGAGAGAGACTGAGCAAGGCCAGAAAAAATTAACCCACTATAGAGCGCTGAGACCTAGTGCTAATTTACCGCCCACAGAGACTGGTAGATTTGAGAGACTCTGAGCAAGGCCAGAAAATATTTAACCAGTGTATAATGCTGAGACCTAAGCCTAAATCACCACCAACAGAGACTGGTAAATTTAAGAGACTCTGAGCAAGGCCAGAAAAAATTAACCCACTGTAGAGCGCTGACACCTAGTGCTAATTTACCGCCCACAGAGACTGGTAGATTTGAGAGACTCTGAGCAAGGCCAGAAAATATTTAATCAGTGTATACCACTGATACCTAGGCCTAATTTACCACCTGCAGAAGCTGGTAGATTTGAGAGGCTTTGAGCAGGGCCAGATATAATTGAACCAGTGTAAAGCGCAGAGATCTAGGCCTAATTCACCATCCACAGAGACTTGTAGATTTGAGAGGCTTTGAGCAAGGCCAGAAAAAATTTAACCAGTGTAAAGCGCTGAGACTGGCAGATAAAGTACGCCCCAACACAGCACCAACACACGGGTATATAGTGTACACTTTGAGCCCCCCCCCCCCCCCCCAAAAAAAAGAAATGATAGGACTTTTGTAAATTCGTATGTACTTAGTGTACATTACTGGCAGTGCACTGCATAAAACCTCTAACAGTGGGCAGAATACAGCCGGGATGCTTGAAAAAAAATGGTCGAACTACTAGTCCCAGGCAGCCAAAATGCTAATGCACACAATGAGAGGAGTAATCCTAGAAAGGACCATTGGGTTCTTGTAGTCAGGATCTCTGCCTAACTGCAACATCATCCCTACACTAACACTTTCCCTATCTCAGCAGCTCTATCCCTAAACTCTGCCAGCATGCGTCTGAGGCGAGCCACAGGCGGCAACAGTTTAAATACTTGGCGGTCACCTGATCTGGCCAGCCACACACTGCTGTAGATGTGCAGAGGGGTTGGCACGTCTCAGCAGGGAGTGGTAAAGCCTTCCCTGCATGTTTAGTGGCTAAAAAATGGCACTAAACATGTGGGGAGGGGACATTAAAGTTTCTTGAGCACCGCGTGTAACTAGCACCACCGAGTATGTTAATGCTCGACCGAGCATCAAGCTCGGACGAGCATGCTCGCTCATCTCTACTTACGGCCCATTTACACGCAAAGATGATTGCTCAAAATTCATTCAAAAGATCTGGAAAATGACAGTTTGAGTGATCATTTTGCTAAGCTGCTAATAGGCACTAATGCCTTTGAGCAGCTTCTTACCTTCATTTGAATGTAAATTAGCCTCCAGAGCTGTATGCAGAAAACAGCAGGTGGTCTGTTCTGTGAACTACAGTGCCTTTGTTCTGCCATGGGGCTGCAAGCTGAATACATTGTAATCAGCGCTCCCCATGAAAAACACAGCAGGGACTGCATGCTATCAGCTCTCCAGCTGAATAATGGGTTTTATTGCTCACCTAAAAATAATCGTTCAGCCGAAGAGTGAAAGATGGGAGCATTTACACGCAAAGATTATCGCTCAAAAAATGCCTTTCAAGCGATAATCGTTGCATGTGAATGGGGCCTTAGGCATCTTTCTTGCACAGTTTTTTTTTTTTGTAGCTTTTCTGTTGAGGTTTCTAAAAAAGCACCATTTTTTTCAAGCACTTTTGGATGCATTTTGTAAACTCGTGAGGAAGAATGCCACAAAAATAAATCACACTCTTTCCTAACTTATTTTATATTTGCCTACTGACTTGCAACCAATATATGACAGTATTTAAAAGGAAAATCACACAAGATTTATGCGTTGCGAGATCCACATATCTCGCACGAATATAAACCCTATTCTTTTGAAGGGGATCATATACAGGAGTGTTTTTTGCCACATCGTAGTGTAGGGAACAAAATTGCAGCCTGTTCTATGTTTTGGCCTATTCCTTGGAATGCCTCACTTATTCTAAATGGAAGCGGAAAAAATCATTGGACGGTGTACAAAGATGCACACGAGTGCAATACAATGCAAGGTTTCCCATTGAAAACAATGGGAAACACTAGTCGATTCTGTTTCACAGCCCTATATCGCACTAGTATGTGTAAAATTGGGCCTTAGGCCTGCTTCACACACACTTTTACACACTTGCTCATAAAATGTTAAAGGGGATATCCAGTTAAACACAATTTTTGGAAACCGACTCACCATGCTGCACAAATGAAAGACATACTCATCACACCCCATGACAACTGTTCTGCAAGTGCCCAGTCATTCACTGCTGTGTGTGAATGAGCACACTCACTCAGGTGCTTACATATCCATCTGACTAATACGTATATGAATGGTCATTGCTGTAACACAACTTCTACCTGCAGAGGCCGGTAAATGGATGACATTTATCATCTTTTCTGAATTAGATAAATACATTTTTTTGTGGTTCATTGTTACTATTCCTTTTCTTGATATAACAGTCACTCAAATAAAATGAATCATTCAGTGCAGAATATAAGAATTGAATAAACTTGTTAACGAAGAGTGTTTCACTGAACAATTCCTTGTTTTCTAGTTATCAATGCAATGATAGATCCGGATGGCTCACTGGATGTCCAGAATGCCCTGGGATTTGGAACCTCACTCCCTTTGGTACAGGGAAACTTTAATCAAAGTTCCTCAACACATCCTATAATTTCAGCAATACCAAGCCACTGTCAACGTGAAAGCAGAACTAGTCGACAAAACACAACACTAGTTTCTTCAGGCATGGATGGGGCCGAGGCTAATGTTCATTTCGGCACAGCATTAAATAGATTCAATCCTGATGGCAAAGAAGATTCTACTTTACATGAATAGTTTTCCTTGAATACGTTCACCAACTAAAACGTCAAAATAAAGTGATACAATTCTCGTTTCTGTTTTATACATGTGAGTCTTGTAGTTGTATCACTTAAACATTGTTTCCTCTTAGTGATGAGCATATTATTACACTAACCAAGATATCATTCATTTTCAAAACATGGCTGATCACAGAACAACATTTGGTCTAATACCATCAAACGTACAGTTACAAGTATACTTAAGACAGAGCAGCATGTTACTGGGAGATGTCATATGCAAGCACACAGCTGAATTGTAATGGCAATGCACCAGTAGGTTGTTGTTTTTTAAACTTTATTTTGACTTTAAAATTTGCCTGATCATGCAAAATGAAATGCCATTTTATAGATGTGATACATTATTGAGAACAATATATCCAATCTCCATTTAGTAATCATGTTCTGTATGCAATGCCTTTATTCTACCAAATAGGAAAAGTATCCCAATTCATTTAACCATTTATTATAGTGGTAAATTAACACTAAAACTGTATGTAAAACCATTGTAATATTTGTTATGAAACCTTTTAGATTAAGTTATTTATGCTAAAGCTTGTTAAGATATAAAAAAAAAATCGCTGCTTTGTTTACTGGGGATTAAACACCTTTTACATTGAACATGTAAATCCAAACTGTAATGAAGAAGGTACAGTATGTTTATTAAAGGGGTTGTCCCGAGGCAGCAAGTGGGTCTATACACTTCTGTATGGCCATAATAATGCACTTTGTAATATACATTGTGCATTAATTATGAGCCATACAGAAGTTATAAAAAGTTTTATACTTACCTGCTCCGTTGCTAGCGTCCTCGTCTCCATGGTGCCGACTAATTTTCGGCCTCCGATGGCCAAATTAGCCGCGCTTGCGCAGTCCGGGTCTTCTGTAGTCTTCTATGGAGCCGCTCGTGCCAGAGAGCGGCTCCGTGTAGCTCCGCCCCGTCACGTGCCGATTCCAGCCAATCAGGAGGCTGGAATCGGCAGTGGACCGCACAGAAGAGCTGCGGTCCACGAAGACAGAGGATCCCGGCGGCCATCTTCAGCGGTAAGTATTGAAGTCACCGGAGCGCGGGGATTAAGGTAAGCGCTCCGGTAAGCTTCCTTTACTTCCCTGCATCGGGGTTGTCTCGCGCCGAACGGGGGGGGGGGGTTGAAAAAAAAAAAACCCGTTTCGGCGCGGGACATCTCCTTTAAGAAGAATTTATAATATTTGTACTCTAGATTTTTTTTTAACAAATTGTTACATGAATTTTAAAACTTTTTTTGACCTCTGCCGTTCTTAAAAAAAACAAACATCTAGCAAAGCTTATCAAATGTCATGAGTGACAAGAAGTACTTCCAAAAGGGAGACATGCACTCACCTGGCATTTAGAGCATAAATTCCTGAAATGGAAATTCTGCTTTGGATATTAAAATTCACTAGAGAACTATTACCTTGCTAAACAATGAGAGAACAAGTAAAAACGTGTTCTACTAAAAGAAAAGTTGTGGACTTGAAGATGGATAACATGTATAACTGGATTTGCTCTTTAGGTTCTGACTTTTTTAAAGAAACCTGTGTGCGCACACAGAATGCAAGATACAACTTAGAGGTTGTACGTGGTTATAAAAATGTCTGTCTCTTCCTAAAGCAACGCTCACCAGTCTATAGGCTGCCTATGGTAATTGCAACTCTGCTACATTAAAGTTAATGTAGCTGAGAGGCAATACCATACACAACCTGAAATGTGTGGTGCTGGTTTTAGAAGAAGGTGGGCATGTATTTCTAACAATCTACAAGACGCCAAAAGAGACTTTACTGTTGCTATACATGTATAGAAGCAAATTATAAGAGATTTCGAAGTATCCGTTAAGAAGTCTTACATTTGTTCTGTAAGGTTACAAATATTTATATAAAGCATTTCTATTTAGGATACGCATTGTATAAGCTGTGTGATCCCTCTCCTGAACTACTTACCGTAGTTTATTCACTTCTGCTATGTGTAGGCAATTAATATTTTGAAGAATAATTAATGTGTATTTAAGAAATCAAACCGCACATAGCGTATACTGAAAGTGCTGTAACCAGTGAGCTTTTAGGTTTCTTTAGTCCAGTGAAAGAAATGACACAATTTTGAGTGTTACTTTTTTTTAAATTGCAAATTCCTGGAATAGTTTAATTTAAAAATGAAGTAAAACTGCAGACAAACTGGAAAAATGTTTGAAACTTAGAGCTTGATTTATATTTTTGTTCATTTGAATGTTTGTTTTTATGTTTACAATCTTTTCATTAATATCCTTTTATTACAGAACAGAAAAAGTTTTATAAATATCATTTTATTACAGAACAGAAAAAGTATAATAGTTCTGCACGTACAAACATTTAGGGGGTTTTATGTCAACAGCCAAATGGACTTTATCAGATATACAGTCAACACTGCTTCTTGGGTGCCAGCAAGCATAGACTTGCTAAAATATGAACAACACAAAAAATTATTGTGCTTTATGTATATTAAACAATCTTAGAAATTTACTTTTTTATATTAAATTTAATTACATTTTTTGTTAAATTCTTTACTATTAAATAATTTTGTAACTGTAAAAAGATAAAGCTAAAAATAAAAATGAATCATTTACTTTAATATATCAATTTACTTTGCATAAAAAAGTAATTATTGCTATTACAAAGTCCTTATGAAATACTGTTCTTTGCAATAAGAAGTGCCTGTAACATACAGTGCTTAGCCTGCTACCATGACAGATCTGAGCAAATGATCATCCCGACTATCAGAATACTCTCCTACTCTGGCCAATCAGAAACTTGGGTGTTCCCTGTGCTCCACTCAGTACCAGTTGTATATTAGGTGTTAATCTGTTCCTAGCTTGTTTCATCATTATGGTCAGCTCACTTATTATCTGATTCTAAACTCTGCTTTGCAAGTGGACTCTGTCTTTGTTTCATTGTAATCCAGATAGAATAATAGATATCAGCAAACAAATCTAGAAAGCTAGACAAAGTCTTTCACTTATTAGTGGTGCAGAAATACAATTTTTATTTTTATTTCACATAAGCAATCCTGATTTTCTCATGAAGGGCTTGAATTATCTTTTGACTGTGGATTGCGTAAGTAAATATCTTACTAATATGGGAGAGCAGCAAAGTAATATATTTGCTGCTCTCCTATATGAGTAAGATGTTTACTTATATATTCCCGATTTTCTGATGAAGGACTTAACCAATGAATTTTGACTGTGGATTGTGAATGTAAAATAAAAAATAATTTTTCTGCAACTCTTTCACAATAAAGAAAATTTTCTGCAAGAATCGCAATAAAGAAAAACTTATGTGAGGACCACCAAAGTAGTGCCATTTTTTCCTCTGGATTCTGACCTCACTCTGTACCTGACTTTGCACCTGCCTAATCTGACAGGTCTTTGCTGTCTGGCTGTACTGATCTATCTTGCATCTGAATATCTTGCACCTGTCACTACAGCTGGACCAGCACCAAGAAGTCTATGAACCCTGCCATCAGCAGGTGAGTAATAATGTGACACAGTACTAACAAGGATAAGCAATGTGTTTAGCAAGTTCAATATTATCATGGAGCCTTCAAACAATATTTACACCAGCAGGAAATGTCATCAGTATTACAGCCACAGATTTTTGACCATAACTTAAAAAAAACCATCACTTTAACAGCCAACGAGGGCTGTAAAAAACCTCAATAGATGGATGTTTGTTAGTAGTCAATAGGGCAATATGAAATTCTATTGATCGTCTCTTTTTGGTGCATTTTCAGTGATAATCGCAACAAACAAAATATAAACCACAAAATTAAACCAACCACACCATGTCTGCAAAATAAATTTAACAAATTCTACAAAAGGATTATGCAAATAAATTTCTAATATAGAAAAACATGGGCCCTTGTGGCCTTTTTTTTCTTTGATTTATGAGCCCTGTGCCTTCTTTTACTAATTGCAGCTTGAGCATGTTTCAGATATAGCCTTTTTGAGACCTTGTTTTCTACATTGAAACCTATAATGATTCCATCATGGAACTGTAAATAGCCTGTCTAGCAACTATGCATAGGCAATTCGACTAGGTGTAAGCTATTCTGGCTAAACCTTGGACCCCTGATCTTTGGATGTGTCAGCAGAGTAGCCATTGATTGGTGAAGCAAACGGGCAACAGAGTGAAAGAAGCCAATAGTTGATACCTGGAAGTTAAATAAAAAAAGAGCCAAGAGTGAATGACGGAGTCAAGAGCAGGGTAAATCCAGGAGGACTGCAAGATCCAAAATGGGTTGTTAAATGAAAAAAAGCTCAGAATTCCAGAGTGACATTTAAATAGAGCACCTAGCGCACTCATAAGCTATTGGAGAGTAACACAGATTGTCAATGATACTAAGCAAGCAGGAAACACCTGATCTCAGATTGAAGGGATACAAGCACACCAGAGTACAATATGCTGAATTGTCTGGATGGCTCTGCCTATGCAATGCCCAATAGGTTCCCTAGTACCACTGTTGTCAAGGTAGTAATAATAATAATAATCTTTATTTGTATAGCACCAACTTATTCTGCAGTACAGGTAGTAGCATCTGAGCCCTATGGACAGTTGCTGGAGTGCGAACAGTTAATTGTATTACACCTTAACTCTAAGGAAAACTGCCTGTGTGTCATTTGTTACACTTTTTTAATGCAATAAACTAAGCGAGAAAGCCTAAATGTCCCATAATCAAAATGGTAGAGTCGGAAGGGACCTCCAGGGTATTCTGGTCCGATCTCCTGCTCAGTGCAGGATTCACTAAATCATCCCAGACATATATTTGTCTAGCATTTGTTTGAACACTTCCATTGAAGTAGAGCTCACCACCTCCTGTTCCACTCATTGTTCCAGAAACTCTATCTTTTCTCCTTAGGGAGAACACCTAGACGGTGAGTGAGGAAACTCAAATGGCCATGCACACTCCTCTGGGTAATATGCAAATAAGGGAGATGGAATAAAACCTCTACAGTGCTACCTATTGGAAGGCAGCATTTCTTCAAGCCAAAGTCAGACTTATACAAGCCTTGTAATAATGACTGGGAATTAAAAGCAAAGCCAGACTCCATGTACATACAGCTGCTTCAGGGTTTTTGCCCTTCATTGGTGTACATGGAGTCTGGCTTTGCTTTTAATTCCCAGTCATCGTTACAAGGCTTGTATAAAAAGTCTGACTTAGGCTTGAAGGAATGCTGCCTTCCAATAGGTGGTACTCTAGAGGTTTTACTCCATCTCCCTTATTTACTCATTGTTCCCTCACTGTCAGAAAGTTTTTTCTAATATCTAATTTGCGTTTCATCCCTTTCAGTTACATCCCATTGCTTCTCATCTTTCCTTTGGCAAATGAGAATAGGGCTGACCCCTCTATACTGTGACAGCCCTTCAGATATTTGTAGACCGCTATTAAAGGGGTGGTCAGGTTGTGACAAATGCTTTTATACATATAGATTGTGCTTTGTAAATGAGACATACAGAAGATATATACTTACCTGAACAGGTGCAGGTACTTGTCCAAGCAGCAATAGTGACCCATAGTAGTTGCCCTAGTAGTAATACAGACCTCTGAATTCTTGGCCCAGTTGTAACACAGATCCTCCAGTAGTTTCTCAGTGGTAATAGTGAACCTCAGTAGTTGCCCCAGCAGTAAAACCGTTGTTTCAGCAGTAATAGTGACCCCCCACAGTTGCCCCAGCTGTGTCCCTCAATAGTTGCCTTAGTACTAATACAGAACTCTTAATAGTTGCCCCAGTAATAGAACCGCACCAAACTGACCTAGTAGAAATGCAGCCCCCTCCCCTCTCCAATAGTTGCCCCAGTAGGAAAGTTGCACCAAAACAGCCAAAGTAGAAAAACAGACCCTCAATAGTTGTCCCATTGGTAATAGCCCCCAAAGTCATCCAGCAGTAAGAGTGACCCCCAATCTGGTGTCCCAGTAATAAAACCGCACCAAAACCACCTGAGTAGAAAAACAAACCCCCAATAGTTGCCACAGTAGTAATACAGACCCCCCCCTCAACAGTTGCTCCTGCAGTAATTGTGACCCTCAACAGTTTTCCCAGCAATAGTAGTGACCCCCAACAGTTGCTTCAGCAGTAATCGTGACCCTCAACAGTTGTCCCAGCAGTGGTAGTGACTCAGAACAGTTGCCCCAGCAGTAAAAGTGACCAACAGTTACACCAGCAGTAATAGTGACCCCAAATAGTTGCCCCAGCAGTAACAATGAACCTCTACAGTTGCCTCATTAGTAATAGTAACCCCCAACAATATGAAAAAGTATCTGTGTTTTGCTTCTGAAACAGAGAATGCTGTTTGAAGCTAAACAGTGTTTCTAAAAGATTTTCATGTGTTTGGTGGAGAGAGTGCAACATCTGTGAAAAAGAATGTTTTAAATGTTTTAGATGCAAAACACACACACAATGCAGTTTACAGCTAAGCAGTGTTTCAGAAAGATTTTCATGTGTTTGGTGAAGAGAATGCAATATCAGAAAAAGTATGTTTTGAGATGCAAAGCACATTAAAAATGCTGTTTGAAGCTAAACAATGTTTCTGAAAGATTTTCATGTGTTTAGGGTGGAGAGAATGTAGCATCTGTGAAAAAGTATGATTTCGAAGCAAAACACAGAGAATGCTGCTTAAAGCTAAACAGTGTTTCTGAAAGGTTGTCATGTGTTTGGTGGAGAGAAAGTAACATCTGGAAAACAGTATGTTTTAGAAGCAAAATACACACAGAATGCTGTTTAAAGCTGGAAATGAAGCTAAACAGTATTTCTGAAAGATTTTCATGTGTTTTGTTGGAGAGCATGCAACATCTGTGAAAAAGTCTTTTAGACGTAAAACACACAGAGAATGCTGTTTACAGCTAAGCAGTGTTTCGGAAAGATTTTTATGTGGTTGGTGGAGAGAATGCAGCATCTGGGAAAACGTATGTTTTGGAAGCACAATGCACAGAGAATGCTGCTTGAAGCTAAACCGTGTTTTTGAAAGATTTTCACGTGTTTGGTGGAGAGAATGCAACATCTGGAAAAAAAAGTATGTTTTAGAAGCAAAATACACAGAATGCTGATTAAAGCTAGAAAGGAAGCTAAACAGTGTTTCTTTAAAACCTTTTTATTTTCTACAGGACAACTTCGGGCTACATTACAAATATTGCAAGAATATAAAAAACGTATTTGAAAATTGTTATACGAGTTACAGGGTACCTACGTATAAGCTTTCTAGATTATATTGTGGTGGAAATTCTTTTTTAATACAGTAACTACAACAATATACAAAACTACAAGCAACAATCAACAAATATTTGCTCTCCATACATCTTTTTGATGTATTTTGAAAGCCATACATTCCACATTTCCGTATATTTCGACAAATAAGTAGAGCGGATTACCATTAATTTCTCCTTTGAGGCTTGGGAGGTTAGCAAATCACAAAGGTCTTCTATTCTTGGGGCCAACACTTTTTACCGTTGGTTGGCAATTAGGGTCATCCTGATGATAGCTCACAACCCAAATGCTGGAGTGACGTGAAACCCGGAAGTGACGTCAAATGCCAGAAGCGAGCCAGGAGCAGGGCAGAAGGGGACACCGGAGCGGCACAGGAGCCGCCACCAGGAGACCGAGAGAGCCACTGGAGGATTGCCCGCTGGGGGATCAGCAGGCTGAAGCAGAGGAGCATGACCCGGACCAGCAGGAGGACAGAGTGCGGCCGCCAGGGAAGAGGACCTAATGCTGAGCCAGCAAAAGACGTCATCGGAGCAGCTGATAGGAGATGATAAGTATTCGGTGTATCTAAATGTGTGTCTTAGTGTGTGTGTGCGCCTGTGGGTCTAAGTATGTGTCTTAATGTGTGTCTGTGACTAAGTGAGGGGGTATTAGAGTGTGTGTGTGTGAGGTGGAAGTGAAGCAGGTTTGGGTGATTGAGCAAGAGTAAATAGTGGGTGTGTAAGCGTAAAAAAAAGTGAGCTGGTGGAGGCGTGTGAGCGGCTGCACACGGGCGGAGGCATGTGAGCGGCTGCGCACGGGCGGAGGCGTGTTTGGAGTGTGATCTAATCAATCTTCTCTACTTCCACAAGTAAATTGTAGATCCCCATTAGGATGAGCTCCATGCTTGGCAATGTCATCCAGTGTGCTATTTCTGCAATGTATGCGGTCTTTGACCAGCCAATTGAGGGTGCAAATTGTTGTGTAGGATACATGCTCGTCGCACATTTGAAAGCCCAAATCCTGGCTCAAATGAGCGACTGGCAACACTGAGATCCATTGACATCATGGAAAGGAGTTTGGTGCTCAGTGAGCCGTCTGACCCAAGTGGCCCCTCTTCCATGCAGCGGGTCGAGGATGAGGTGGATGCCGCAAGCCCGGGCACCCCCTCAGAAAAGCCGGGCAAGGTGGAGGCAGGCATCCTCGCATGCCTCCGCTCTATCCCCTGTGGCCCCTCTCCCAAGCAGTGGTGCAAGGATGAGGCAGCCACCCCAAGCCTAGGCACCCCCTTAAAAAATCTGGGCAAGGTGGAGGCAGGTGCTCTTGCATACCTTTGCTATCTGACCCCCATGTCCCGTCTTCCATGCAGCAGGACGAGGATGAGGCGGCCGCCACAAGCCAGGGCACCCCCTCAGAAAAGCCGGGCAAGGTTAAGGCAGGAACCATCGCCTGCCTCCGCCGTCTGACCCCCATGGCACCTCTCCCATGCAGAGGTGCAAGGATGAGGCGGACGCCCCAAGCCCGTGCGTACACAGAAAAGCCAGGCAAGGTTGAGGAAGGCGCATTCCCCAGCCTCCGCAGTCTGACCCCCGAAACCCCTCCCATGCAGCAGCGCGAAGATGAGGCAGTCGCCCCAAGCCCAGGCATCCTCTCTGAGAAACAGTCACCTGCCTCCACCATCTGACCCCCGTTGCCCCTCCCACGCAGCAGTGCGAGGATGAGGTGCCCGCCCCAAGCCAGGCCACCCCCTTAGAAAAGCCAGGCAAGATGGAGGCATGTGCAATCGCCTGCCAGCTGACTCCCGTGGCCCCTCTTCCACACAGCGGTGCAAGGATAAGGTGGCCACCCCAAGCCCGGGCATCCTCTCCGAGAATCCGGGCAAAGTGGAGGCATGGGCAGTCGCCTGCCTCTGCCGTCTGACCCCTGTTGCCCCTCCCACGCAGAAATGCGAGAATGAGGTGGCTGCCCCAAGCCCGGGCACCCATCAGAAAAGACAGGCAAGGTGGAGGCAGGCGCCCTTGCCTGCCTCCACTGTATGACCCCCGTGACCCCTCTCCCATGCAGCGGTGCAAGAATGAGGCGGACCTTCACCTTCTGACCCCCATGGCCCATCTCCTACATAGCAGTGCAAAGATGAGGTGGCCACCCTAAGCCCAGTCACCCCTTCCGAGGAGGGGGCAAGGTGGAGGCAGGCACCCTTGCCTACTTTCGCCATCTGACCCCCGTGACCCCTCTCCCTATAGTGATGTGAGGATAAGGCAGCCTCCCCAAGCCCAGACACCTCCTCAGAAAAGCCAGGCAAGGTGGAGGCATGGGCTCTCATCTGCCTTCTGTCATCTGACTCCCAAGGCCCCTTTCCTATGCAGCAGTGCGAGGATGAGGCGTACGCAACAAGCCTGGGTACCCTCTCAGAAAAGCCAGGCAATATGGAGGCTGGTGCACTCGCCTGCCTACACCATCTGACCTCCGAGGCTCCACCCACGCAGCTGTGCAAAAATGACGCGGCCGTCCCAAGCCCAGGCACTCCTGAGAAGCCGAGAAGTTGAGGCAGGTGCCCTTGCCTGCCTCTACTGCCTGACCCCCGTGTCCCTTCTTCCATGCAGCGGAACGAGTATGATGCGGCCGCATAAGCCTGGGCACCCCCTTGGAGAAGCTGGGAAGGTGAAGGCAGCTGCGCTTGCCTGCCTCTGCCATCTGACCCCGTGGCCCCTCTTCCATGCAACTGTGCAATAAGGCGGCTGCCCCAAGCCTGGGCACCCCCTCGGAACAGCTGGGCAAGATGGAGGTAGGTGTCCTCGTCTGCCTCCGCCATCTGACCCCCGTGGCCCCTCTCCCACGCAGCGGTGCGAGGATTAGGCGTCCTCTCAGAAAAGCCGGGCAGGGTAGAGGAAGGCCCTGATGGAGCTGGGCAAGATGGAGGTAGTTGTCCTCGTCTGCCTCCGCCATCTGACCCCCGAGGCCCCTCTACCATGCAGTGGTGTGAGGATGAGGCGAACGCTCCTAAGCCCGGGGACCCCTTGAGAAAAGCCGGGAAAGATGGAGGCAGGTGCCCTTGCCTGCCTCCGCTGTCTGACCCCCGTGGCCCCTCTTTCTTGCGCAGTGGGGTTCAGATGAGGCAGCTGCCCCAAGCCCAGACACTCCCTCCTAGAAGCCAGGCAAGATGGAGCCAGGTGCCCTCGTCTGCCTCTGCCATCTGACTCCTGTGGCCCCTCTCCAAAGCAGTGATGCAAGGATAAGGTTGCCACCCCAAGCCTGCGCACCCTCTCAGAAAAGGCAAGGTGGAAGCAGGCGCCCTCACCTGATCTTCGAGCCCCTCTTTCACGCAGCGGTGCAAAGATATGGTGGCTGCTTCAAGCCCGGGCACCCATCAGAAAAGAAAGGCAAGGTAGAGGCAGTCGCCCTCGCCTGGCCCCCGAGCCCCTCTTCCACGCAGCAGTGTGAGGATGAGGCAGCTGCCCCAAGCCAAGGCACCCTCTCTGAGAAGCCAGGAAGGTGGAAGCAGGCGCCCTCGCCTGCCACTGCCATCTGACCCCGTGGCCCCTCTTCTATGCAGCGGTGCAAGAATAAGGCAGCTGCCCCAAGCCCGTGCTATTTGAGTTGAGTTATCTCGCTTGCACGACAAGGGTCCGTAGCGCCGATTTATAATGACCATGACCAAGAGCATTGTTCCATTCAGTGGTGATGTCTGAGGAGGTACTGTTGCCTATTTATTGCACCTACGAGCACCGCAGACTACCAGGAGGTGTCCGCCATCCGGCAGGGGGTCGTTTCTTGATTTTCCTAGCAATTGCTGTGGTTAGAGCACCGTGGGCCAGTACAGCTTCTGACAAGCGTACAATATGACCAAAAAGTTGTCTCCTTGTTATTGTTTTTGTGATTGACTCATGCAAGCTAATAAAGTCAAACCAACGGACACAGAGAATCTGGCGTTGGCATCGCATGTGTAGGGACTCTAGACGCTCAGTGGTTTGTGACAGCAAGGTCCAGGTCTCTGACCTGTACAATAATATTGGCATTACGCAGGTTTGGTAACATCGAATCTTAGTCCTCAGTGTTATGTCTGCTTCCACCAGAGTTTATGCAGGGACCTCATCACGTAGGCTGCCAGCGCTATTCTCAGCAGGATGTCTAGAAGCGCCCTCCCATCTGTATGCTGAATACTTCCGAGGTACACAAACTCACTGACAGCAATGACTCTGTCTGTTCATGTCTAGGTCCGAAGGGATTGCGTCGGCTCCTAGATTCTGCTGCTTGGTTTTGCTGCAAAAAAAACAAGCCTGCGCACCCACTGCAGAAAAGCCGGACAAGGTGGAGGCAGGCGTCCTCACCTACCTCCGCCATCTGACCCCCGACACCCCTCTTCCATGCAGCTGTGCAAGAATGAGGCAACTGCCTCAAGCCCAGGCACCCTCTCAGAAAAGGCGGGCAAGGTGAAGGCAGGCGCCCTTGCCTGCTTCCACCGTGTGACCCCCGAGGCCCCACTACCACACAGCGGTGCAAAGATGAGGCGGCCGCCTCAAGCCTGGGAACCCCTCAGAAAAGCTGGGCAAGGTGTAGACAGGCACCCTCGCAGACCTCTGCCATCTGATCCCCGTGTATCTTACTGTATAGATATATATCTAGCTATATAAATAGATAGTTATATATCAATATAGATATTTCTACAATTATCTAGCTTTACGTATAAATTTACACTTCTATAGTTATGGTTTTGTAAGGCTGAAAACAGACATACAGAATTTGTATTATTATCAGCATTATTCTTATAATTGTCATTGATGTTATTCCAGGGGCAGGTAATAAACTGCATGAGGCTTTGACCAATTTTTACCATTTTAGGTAAAAAGCTGCATTGACTGCACTTCTGCATTTTTGTGCGATATGGTAGGACTGCAAGCAAAGCCCGAGACAAGATATGCCAAATACACTCCATACAGCATGCGATTTCATTTTCCAAGATAGAAACATTGGTCAGGCTGAACATTGTTGAACTTTTTCGCTGCAATGCATCCTGGGACGCTTGGATCCAGGTTTCTATCATTTATGCTGCGCCATTTCAACCAACCTGTGTGGCTCATATTCACTTCATGTTGACGAGTGGCATCGGCAGGTGGCATGGCCATGGTGTAGGCCGAGCTTTTTTTGACACTTCATCCGCCTCCGATCAAGCATAAAGCCTTGCCCATAAGCATTCCCCACCCTGGAATAACTTAACCTACCCATTCCCCTATCTGGAAGAACTGTACCTACCTCAGAAGAAGTGATGAGCAGCGATCATGAATAGATCCGGACCCTCCCGAACTATGTTATCTTGGAATGTAATGATTATCCTTTATATAACTTGATTGATAACCTGAAAAATAAATAAATAAACAGGAAAACCTAATGGGTCCCAACTGGATTATTCAATTTCTAACTGCAAAAGAATTAGCGTCCAAATTTTATGTACGGAATCTAATTCACTTCCTGATGTCGTAGAAACATAATTTGGCACGAGCATTGATTATGTCATAAATAGAAGAAGTAAAGGGGTCCCAACTCGATTATTTGATTCTAAGCGCAAAAGAATTAGCGTCCAAATTTTACGTACAGAATCTAATTCTTTCACTTCCCTAAATCATAAAAACTTGAAATTTGGCATGAGCATTGATTATGTCATAAATAGGAAAAGCTAATGGTTCCCAACTCGATTATTCAATTCTAGCGCAAAAGAATTAGCATCCAAATTTTACGTAGGGAATCTAATACCCTCACTTCCCGATGTCATAGAAAGATGAAATTTGGCACGAGCATTGATTATATCACAAATGAGAAAAGCTAATGGGACCCAACTCGATTATGCAATTCTAAGTGCAAAAGAATTAGCGTCCAAATTTTACGCACTAAATCTAATTCTCTCACTTCCCGATGTCATAGAAATTTGAAATTTGGCACGAGCATTGATTATGTCATAAATAGGAAAAGCTAATGGGTCCCAACTCGATTATTAGATTCTAAGCACAAAAGAATTAGCGTCCAAATTTTACGTATATAATCTAATTCTCTCACTTCCCGATGTCATAAAAACTTGAAATTTGGCACAAGCATTGATTATTTCATACATGGGAAAAGTAAAGGGGTCCCAACTCGATTATTCAATTCTAAGCGCAAAACAATTAGCGACCACTAATTCTCTCACTTCCCGATGTCATAGAAATCTGAAATTTGGCACGGGCATTGATTGTGTCATAAATAGGAAAAGTAAAGGGGTCCCAACTCGATTATTCAATTCTAAGCGCAAAACAATTAGTGGCCAAATTTTACGTACGTAATCTAATTCTCTCACTTCCCGATGTCATAGAAATTACAAATTTCGCATGAGCATTAGAGATGAGCGAGTATACTCGCTAAAGGCAATTGCTCGAGCGAGCATTGCCTTTAGCGAGTACCTGCCCGCCTGAGATGAAAGGTTCGGGTGCCGGCGGCGGGCAGGGAACTGCGGGGGAGAGCGGAGCATAACGGAGGGGAGATCTCTCTCTCCCTCTCTTCCCCCCGCTCCCTCCTGCTGACAGCCACTACTTACCGCTCCCCCGCGCAGCCACCCGAACCTTTCATCTCGAGCGGGCAGGTACTCGATAAAGGCAATGCTCGCTCGAGCAATTGCCTTTAGCGAGTATACTCGCTCATCTCTAATGAGCATTGATTATGTAATAAATAGGAAAAGTAAAGGAATCCCAAGTCGATTTTTCAATTGTAAGTGCAAAAGAATTAGCGTCCAAATTTTACATATGGAATCTAATTCTCTCACTTCCTGGTGTCATGGAAATTTGAAAATTGGCACGAGCATTGATTATGTCATAAATGGGAAAAGCTAATGGGTCCCAACTCGATTATTCAATTCTAAGCGCAAAAGAATTAGTTACCAAATTTTGCGTAGGGAATCTAATTCTCTTACTTCCCGATGTCATAGATACATGAAATTTGGCACAAGCATTGATTAGGTCATAAATAGGAAAAGCTAATGGGTCCCAACTCGATGATTCAATTCTAAGCACAAAAGAATTAACGTCCAAATTTTACATACGTATTTAATTCTCTCACTTCTCGATGTCCTAGAAACTTAAAACTTGGCACGAGCAATGATTATGTCATAAATAGGAAAAGCTAATGGGACCTAACTCGATTATTCAATTCTGAGCGCAAAAGAATTAGCATCCAAATTTTACGTACGTAATCTAATTTTCTCACTTCCCGATGTCATAGAAACTTGAAATTTGGTGCGAGCATTGATTGTCATAAATAGGAAAACCTAATCAGTCCCAACTCGATTATTCAGTTCTAAGCACAAAAGAATTAGCGTCCAAATTTTACGTAGGGAATCTAATTCTCTTACTTCCTGATGTCGTCATAGAAAATAGATATTTGGCATGAGCATTGACTATGTAATACATAGGAAAAGTAAAGGAATCCCAACTCGATTATTCAATTCTAAGCACAAAAGAATTAGCGTCCAAGTTTTACGTACGAAATCTAATTGTCTCACTTCCCGATGTTGTAGAAACATAAAATTTGGCAAGAGTATTAATTATGTAATAAAAAGGAAAAGTAAAGGGGGCCAACTTGATTATTCAATTCTAAGCGCAAAACAATTAGCGGCCAAATTTTATGCATGTAATCTAATTCTTTCACTTCCTGATGTCATAGAAATTAGAAATTTGGAACAGGCATTGATTATGTCATAAATAAGAAAAGCTATGTGGTCCCAACTCGATTATTCAATTCTAAGCGCAAAAGAATTAGCGTTCAAATTTTACGTAGGGAATCTAATTCTCTCACTTCCTGATGTCGTCATAGAAAATAGATATTTGGCATGAGCATTGACTATGTAATACATAGGAAAAGTAAAGGAATCCCAACTCGATTATTCAATCCTAAGCGCAAAAGAATTAGCGTCCAAATTTTACGTACAGAATCTAATTCTCTCACTTCCCGATGTCAGAGAAATTTGAAATTTGGAAAGAGCATTGATTATGTCATAAATAGGAAAAGCTAATCGGTCCCATCTCCCTTATTCATATCTAAGCGCAAAAGAATTAGCGTCCAAATTTTACGTACTGAATATAATTCTCTCACTTCCCTAAGTCATAAAAACTTGAATTTTGGCACGAGCATTGATTATGTCATAAATAGGAAAAGTTAATGGTTCCCAACTCGATTATTTAATTCTAAGCGCAAAAGAATTAGCGTCCAAATTTAACGTACGGAATCTAATTCTCTCTCTTTCCGATGTCATAGAAACTTGAAATTTGGCACGAACATTTATTATGTCATAAATAGGAAAAGCTAATAGGTCCCAACTCGATTATTCAATTCTATGTGCAAAAGAATTAGCGTCCAAATTTTATGTACGTAATCTAATTCTCTTACTTCCCGATGCAACAAAAAATTACACAAATTTTTACCGCACAAATGTGAAATTTGCCATGACCATTCTTTGCGTACTAAACATTGGAAATTTAAAGGGTTGCAACTTGATTATTCAATCCTATCCATAAAAGTAAGTGACCCCCTATGTAATATAACTAATAACACATCTGTACTGCACAAACTTGAAATTTGGCATGACCCTTCCTATGTTATGTAACTAATAACATATCTGTACCCCGCAATATATGAGACAGTTATCTGCTAAATAAAACGCATTTATCTAAAGTAACCATGACTTAATAAGGTTTTCCATGTGAGCACCATATAAACACCGGTACCAAATTAACTCGGGCGAACTTGGGTATATCAGCTAGTTTAGTTATAAACAGATTCTTTCTCTCCACTTGGTATCACAGGTATCACCTTGTGTTGTTTCTACTTTTTCACTATTAGCTATTCTAGCTGCAGATAGCATCTGATCCTGAGCTTTCAATATAGCCGACGCAAGGAGCTGTTCAGGATAACCCTTCTGTCTGAAGCGATCTTTTAAAGGTGCAGCTTGTTCTTTATAATGTGAATCACTTGAACAATTACTCCTTATATGGCAGAACTGACTGTATGGTACATTTATTTTCTATTTTTTTAGATGGCAACTGTGGTAGTCAAGGAAGCTAGAGTGCATGAACACTTTTAAAGTGTGTTTTTGTCTGTACATAATCATTAGAGGTATATTATTCTAAATCTAGAAAGACAGTATTGTCATTGAATGGTAAAGTTGAAAGGGACTTCCAAGGTCATCGGGTCCAACCCCCTGCACAGTACAAGATTTACTAAATCATCCCAGACAGATATTTGTCCAGCCTTTGTTTTAACACTTCCACTGACGGAGATCTCACCACCACCTGTTGTAACCTGTTCCACTCATTGATCACCCTCACTATCACAACATTTTTTCTAATATCTAATTTGTGTCTCCTCCCTTTCAGTTTCATCCCATTGCTTCTAGTTTTTCCTTTGTGCAAATGAGGATAGGACTGATCCCTCTGCACTATGACAACTCTTCAGATATTTGTAGACAGCAAATTAAGTCCCCTCTCAGCCTTCTTTCTTGCAAGCTAAATATTCCCAGATCCTTTAACCGTTCTTCATAGGACATGATTTGCTGACCGCTCACCATCTTGGTGACTCTTCTCTGAACCTGCTCCAGTTCGCCTATGTCTTTTTTAATGTGGGGTGCCCAGACCTGGACACAGTATTCCTTTATTAATAGACTCAGAAAACTCAAGACCGCAATCGTTAGAATTAATAGATTGGGTATAATCTTGAATTTTATTGATAGGGCCTCCCATATAATCAGATCATCAATATATCTCCTATGTAAGATGGGTGGTTCATATATCTTTCTTTGAAAAAACGGGGCGAATTTCATGCCCATTGCTGTCCCCTTTTGGTGGATGTAAAATCCATCATTATAAATAAAATAGTTATGGGTCAGAAAGAAACAGATTGCATGAATGATGAATTGTTTCTGATTCTCAGGCATGAGTGGATAAAAGTTAAGAAAATGTTTAACAGACTTAAACCTTTGGGAAAATGAATGCCCTTTAGGATAAATAAGTGTCCAAGAGCTCGCAGGGAATTGACTTTGTGAACAGTGATTGAGATTGGTTAGGATTTTGCCAAGAGGCTTTGTGCTATGGTACCAGGGAGTGTAGTACCTGTCTCGAATTGTAGGGATGTGCTTGATCAGAAATGGGTTTCCTGTAAGAGAATATGAGAAAACGGCTTGTGCAGCTGGTACAAATTTTGGCTACACTTTTGTCCTATGTCAAAGCCCTGAGGGTTAAGGTTATAAAAGTTCAACTGAGCCACTAAAGAGTTAAAGAAATACCAAAAAAATGTAAAAAGTGGTGGGCAGGAATAGAAGACAGAGCATAAGAGACAAAAGTTCACATAGAAACAAGCTTGGCAGAGGCACAGAAGCTTAACTTCTGAGGTGGTAAACCCTCCCATCTGGGGGGGAAAGAAAATTAACACCCATACCCTGGTAACTAGGGCACAAGTTACCTAGTACAGTGCACTTTCTACAGTAGGAGACCTTCCTCCAGAAAGTGGACTCTATTCTGCAATGGCAAATAAAAGTATACATGTTACGGTATACTACCCTTGGTACGCCAGCCCCAATGCCCTAGATCTCACCCACAACCCCTGCCTACTTGCCTCACCAAAGGGACAAAAGGTTTCAATAATGACTTATGAAAAACCCTTTGAACCCTCCATTTAGCTGGCAAATCAAGTTCATAAGCAAGCCGGTTTACTACACGTGTGATGACAAAGGGACCCACGTAACGCGGCACCAGTTTCAAAGACGGAACCTTCAATTTGAGATTTCTAGAAGACAAATATACCTTCTGTCCCATCCTGTAAGGTTCAGATACTGACAGACTTCTCCCACTACGCAACTGCATACAAGCCCCTGTTGCTTCCAGGTTCTTCTGTACTTCTTTCCCCTGCAGCGCATCTGTGGCGACATCAGCTACAGGACAGACAGACGGCGCAGAAATAGCTGTAAGGAAGCGAGGATGCTGACCATATACACAAAGGAATGGAGATACCCCAGTGAAAGAACAAGTATGGTTGTTTAGCGCAAACTTTGCCAATGGCAGGAATTCTGCCCACTGATGAGCCTTATCGCTAGCAAACAACCGTAAATATTGCACTAATTCCTTGATCTTCCGCTCAGTCTGACCATTAGTTTGCGGGTGGAATGCTGACGAGAAGGAAAGTGATGTTCCCAGGTTTGTACAGAAGGCTCACCAAAATTGCGCAACAAACTGAACACCGTGATCAGATATGATGTTCTCGGGAATCCCATGTAGACGAATGATTTCTTTTACAAAAATCTTGAAAAATGCTATCGCAGAAGGTAGCTTCTTTAACGCCACGAAATGTGCCATTTTTGAGAAACGGTCTACAACAACTAGGATAGTGGTGAACTTCTGAGACCAGTGATAAATGCGACTACGGATGAGAAGGCACAGATAACAGTCTCAGAGGCCCCTCCGGACGCCGACACCGACTTTTACTGTGTGCACAGACAGAGCATCTGTCCCGTGGATCTCCCAAGACATGCCTGGCTACCAGTAGTGTCTAGAACAAAGATCCAGAGTCCCCTGAACCCACGGATGGCCTGCGAGAACAGATGAGTGAGACTCTTCAATGACTCTGACGCAGGGTCTCTGGCACAAACCATCTGCCCTCCGGCACCCCCGAGGCTGGCAATTTTGTAGATAAGGAACGAGATCAGATTCTACAGCTGCCACCACCAACCCAGGTGCCAAGATAATCTCGGGAGCCACTGTCTTACTTACCGGCGAACCGAAACTCCGTGAGAGGGCGTTTGCCTTCACGTTCTTCTCCCCTGGAATATATGTAATGATGAGGTTAAATCTGGCGAATAACAACGCCCACTTGGCCTGACGAGCTGTGAATCTCTTAGCGTTGGCGAGATCTACCAAGTTTTTAAGATCAGTATACACGGTAATGGGGTGCCTTGCCCCCTCAAGATAGTGACGCCACTCTTCTTGAGACCACTTAATCGCCAATAACTCACGATTACCCACGTCGTAGTTATGTTCCGCCGAACTGAACTTCCGCGAGAAGAACGCACATGGACTATATCCAGATCTCCTGCTGGCTTCCTGAGACAATACAGCCCCTGACCCCACCTCAGATGCATTGACTTTAATGAAGAACAGTCACCGTGCGTCAGACTGTACTAGCAGCGGGGAAGCAATAAACACCCTTTTGAGATGACTAAAAGCCTCTAGGGCCTCTGGCGACCATCTTACCACGTCAGCACCCTTCTTGGTAAGATCGGTCAGGGGTTGAGCAATAACAGAATAATTCTTAATGAATTTACGGTAAAAATTTGTGAAACCTAAAAACCGCTGGACAGCTTTCAGGTTATCTGGTCTGACCCATTGGGAGATTGCTGCCACTTTATCAGACTCCATTTGAATCTCTGTGGGTGAAATCACATAACCAAGGAAAGACACTTGTTTAGTACCAAAAATGCATTTCTCCAACTTGACAAAAAGTTGGTACCGCAAACGGGTCAGAACCATCTGCAGGTGCCGCACATGTGAATCCCAGTCTGGGGAATACACCAGAATGTCATCGAGATATATGACCAGCTTAAACTTTCTCCCTAACAAACAATACTTTCTCCCTAACAAAAAAACAAATCAGGGAGAGCACCTTGCACATGGATGGGGTAATACAAATGAATCCAATCCACTTACCCGGTGCTAGGTGGAACAACATATATTATGTCCCACCTACACCTGGAGTCCAAGTCAGCCTTCAGTGGGTTTCTTTTTAGTGTAGGTCCTCCGTATAATCCAAAAAAGACGTGTGTATATTGAATAACTACACGTTATAATTTTGGAGAGCAGCAACTATAAAGAAAACCCCAGTTCTCCAACAGAAAAATGGGGAAAATGCAATATAAAAAAAGAAAAAAAGATCTTTATCTAGCTGCACTCTGGCACAGGACCTCAAGGGCATATAGGGAAAAGGCTTCCACAATATAGTAATTAGAAAGCTCAATTTTAATCCCATAGACGTATAGTAACAATAAAATAACAGGTTTATAGTACCTCTACTAACAAAAATGCAACGCGTTTCTGCGTCATCTGACGCCTTTGTCAAGCATAAAATCATTACATCCCTTCTCACATATATAGACATCAACATACCTTAATTACAGATTAGTTACAGAAACATCTGATTCCATCTCTACTCACGCTACACGCCGACTAGGCGTGTAAGGAGTTTCGACTAGTTCCGCTTACGTCATCCTATGGGGTGCTGGAGCGCTCCTGCGTTCCACCTAAACTGTGTTCCCTGAATGTAGAAAGATACACAGTGGTGCGTCATCACGCTGTGGAAGGAGGCGCATCGTGGATGAGATAATCACGCTCAATAGAGCGCACAGGGCGTGTGTAGGGATCACATGTCATGGATGAGGGAATCACGCTCCGTAGAGCGTACGGGGCGTGTCTACGAGACGTATTATACGTGCCACGTCGATGCGCTCTACCAGAGAACACGCTCTGACGTCATCACGCTTTAGATGGAACGCACGATGCGTGTCAATACGCGTTATAAGCCAAATACAACATGAGAAAATAAAAGTACTGATATGTGTTCATAAAGAAAGCATATAAATCAAAACAATCATAATTATATACATATTGCCCACATAGCTTGCCGATAATATAATTTAATAGGCTAATTAAAAAATAATATTTACCCCATCCCACACCGACAGGAAATTAATCCTAAATAGCGACCCCTAGCTGGCTAAAAGGGTAAACATAATATTCTACTGGGAATAGAGACAATAAAAAACTCCTATAAGATAACTCCGCATCCACCTAGAAACACTAAATAATCATTGATAATACACCTACATATAACAACCCCACATACAACATAATACAATAAATATCTATATATATATATATATATATATATATATATATATATATATATATAAGAATGATTAAAAAAACGGTTTATATAATAAATACAATATACTATTGTACTTAAGTATACTAAACTATACTTAAAAAGGACCTTCTATATAGGTATGATACCTGGGCTATTTTATGAGATTTTTTCTAGTGTTTCGTTTAAACCATTAGGATTAAGTGAATCCATACAGAAGATCCAAAACATCTCTCGCTCACGAAGGCGGGAGAATGATCTGGATAAAATAGACTCTAGTGGGGTTATGATTAGTTTTGTAGGATCTTTGTTATGTATTTCTCTAAAATGACGAGACACACTGTGTTTCATAAAACCAGAAACTATATTGTGACGATGTTGATTTATCCTCGTCCTTAAGGGTCTAGTGGTGCGGCCGATATACTGAAGTCCGCAAGGACACTCTAATAAATAAATTATCCATGCTGATTCACAATTAAAATATTGTTTTAGATTCACAAATTTTTGTTCCCGTTTTACAAAGACTTCTCTTTTGCCATTCTGAATCGATGCACAACATTTGCAACGGCTCTTGTTGCACCTATAAACACCACCATAGCCTTCAATAGATGTATCTCGACTCTTTTTTTGGTTTAAAAGTTTTTTTAAAGGATCTGATGGTGCGATCATGTTTTGGAGGGTCCTATTCCTACGGTAAATAATTTTAGGGATATTTGGAAGTTCTTTGAATAAGAATGGGTCTTTTTTTAATAGTTCCCAATTCTTCTTCATTATCTTTTCTATTGATTTATATTGTGTGTTATACTTAGTCAAAAATAAAAGTATTTTGTTAAAATCTTTCTTTATACTATCTGTACCGCTATCTATCTCATTCATTTCTTTGGACATAAAAGGGGGTCTTGTCTCAAGTAAAACTTTGTCGTAGGCAGCTTCAATTAAAGATAAAGGATAACCTTTTTCAATAAAGCATGTTTTGATAGTTATTGCTTGTTCTTTAAATAACTCAATCGATGAACAGTTCCTTCTTATTCGTTTTAGCTGTCCATATGGAATATTTTTTCTCCAGCTTTTTTTATGACAACTTTTAAAACTAAGATAGCTATTACAGTCTGTCTTTTTAAAATTCATTTTCGTTTTTATCTCACCATCATTTGTGGAGACTACCAAATCCAAAAATACTACTTCTGTTAGACTAATATTTCCCGTAAATTCCAACTCACAGTCATTTTTATTAACATTAATAATGAATAATTCTAGATCTTCAATTTTGCCATCCCATATTAATATGATGTCGTCAATATACTGTTTAAAAAATCTTATGCGACTGTCTCTAAAGTTCTCTTTTTTAAATGCACCCATAAATAAGTTTGCATAACTGGGTGCGAAACGCGTCCCCATTGCCGTTCCGTTAACCTGCTGAAAAAATTGATTATTAAAAATAAAATTATTATTATTTAAAATAAAATCTATAGATTCCAATATAAATTGCTTTTGGAGCTCTCCCTAACAAACAGTACTTTAAGATGCTGCAAAACGCCCGCTAAAAACACCATACTAATCCTTCCTTGATTCCAATGGGGCTTCTCAGACAAGCGTTTTGAACGCTGTTTTATTTAAGTGCATTTCAGCCATTTTTAACACACCACATCACCAGTTGCAATGGTGGGGTGCATTAAAAATGCTGTCAAACGTGTTTGAAAATGCTGTTAGCAAACGCTGTAAAACGCAGCACTTAAAAACGCAGTGTTTTTACCAATACCTGTGCGAGACTGGCCAAAGGCCTCAAGAGACCATTGAATATCCAAGCACACTTTCTCAACAATTGTGCTATTCTTTTCATGTTTGTTTAGTTTCCAACTCAAATACAATATGGGATGCTCTACTCCATTACTGGCCTGGGGTAAGACAGCACCCAGTCCGGGGCTGGAAGTGTCCATTTACACAACTTATTCTTTTGTAAAATCTGAGGTCATCAACACCAGTCAAACACAAAGCAAGTCTCAGAGTCTGAAAAGCAGTTTCACTCTCTGAAATAACCTGGAATCTTTCCCTTTTCTAAGATCAAAGTGACAGCTATATGTAAAAAAAAATTGGAAATAAACAGCTCAAAATTATAGCTCCTCTATCATATCTAATCTTTTGGACTCATTAAGCCTGTGCCATGTGTTTGACAATGAGCACAACAGCTGCTGAAAACATATTCCACAAAAGTTTAGGGGGGACCAACAACTCCTTTAAAGATGACTTTAGCAATATCTAAAAGACCCCATGGATTGTCTCTAGAGATGAGCGAGCACCAAAATGCTCGGGTGCTCATTGCTCGAGTTGAACTTTCCGCGATGCTCGAGAGTTCGTTTCAAGTAACGAATCCCATTGATGTCAATGGGCGACTCGAGCATTTTTTGTATATGACCAATGCTTCGCTTAGGTTTTCTCTTGTGAAAATCTGGAAAACCTACAAAAGTGATGGAAACGCCACAGAAACGGATAGGGCAGGGGAGGGGCAGCATGCAGGGCTGCATCTCAGGCTCCCAGGTCTCACTATTAAGCCACAATAGCGGCAAGAGTGTCCACCCCCCCCTAAAATTTTTTACTTCGGACAAACCCTCATTAGCAAGGCACACCTTAGCTAAGCACCACACCACCTCCAACTAAGCACAATCACTGCCTGCGGGTCACACCGCTGCCTCTTCTCCTGGGTTACATGCTGCCCAACCCCCCGCATGACCCAGCGTCCACAGCGCACACAAAAGTGTCCCTGCGCAGCCTTCAGCTGCCCTCATACCACACACTCGCTTCATAGCCACACCACCCTCATGTCTATTTATAAGTGCGTCTGCCATGAGGAGGAACTGGAGGCACACATTACAGAGGGTTGGCAGGGCCAGGTAGCGACCTTCTTTAAAAGGTGGGGGGTGAATAGCCCACAATGCTGTTGAGAATCAATGAGAAATTGATGTTCGATCTTCATTCCAATAAAGTGCCAACCTCCGTCAGGAGCTGCAAACGTGGGCATGAGTTACATAGCTATGTGGAATCCATGTGCCCACACAGTATTCATTTTGTCTAGGTGTCGGATAGCTCAATCCACACTGCAAGGAGAACACTATCTGCACTCTGTCCCCTACCCAAGTCAGTCAGTGTCTTTGTGCCAGACAGGTCAAACACCACGATGGGAAGTCTGTGTGCAACCACAGCATAGGTGGGTCCTAGGCAACCCAAGACATGAACAATACAGAAATCAGAGTGGCCAAACATGGCAGACTTACACTGCGCCGACGACATAGGCCTCGGCCCACAGCTTAAGCAATCGTAGGCATGAAGCGGACTTCGATGCTAGTACACCTGTGAAGGTCTCATTAAATCAGTTACGTTTTCTTTCACCGCTCCAAAGACTGGATTAGCCAGGAAAAAGTTCCACAGGCCCAACCTGGTGCAGTTGCAGTTCCCCTGGGACATAGGCCTCGGCCCACAGCCTCGGCAATTGCGGGCATAAAGCGGACTCCGATGCTGCTAGTACAGCAGTGATCGTCTCATTAATGCAGTAACGCTTCGTCCTTTCCTTTGGCCCAAACAAGTTTCTCAGATAACTGTGGTAACACAAGAGAAAATACATGATGCTTATTGCTGATCCCCTGACCCCAAGCAGGAGGAGGAGGTGACCTTACAAGGCCAAGAAACTATGACCAGGACCCGCTGTAGCCTGTGTGGGAAGGATGTGAGCGGGCCCTGGCCAGGCTCGGTCCCAGCAAATGCCTTGTGAGACCCAAGGTGCCGCGACTGACATAGCAATGGGAAGTCCATGTGCCCACACAGTATTCATTCTGTCTAGGTGTCAGATAGCTCTATTGACACCGCAAGGGGAAAGCCATCTGCGCTATGCACCCTACCCAAGTCAGTCAGTGACTTTGTGCCGGACAGGTAAATCACCACTATGGGAAGGGTAGGCGAGCTGAAGGAACCCAAAGACAGTAATAAACATGAAAAAATGATAGTGCCCAACCATGCTAGACTTTCACTGTGCCGAGGACATAGGCCTCTGCACACACCCTCAGCAACCGTGGGCCTAGAGCGGACTCTGATGCTAGTACAGCTGTGAAGGTCTCATCAATGCAGTAACGCACTTCTTCTTTGGCCCAAACCAGTGTCTCAGATAGCTGTGGTAACACGGGAGAAAATACATGATGCCCAGTGCTAATCCCCTGACCCCAAGCAGGAGGAGGAGGTGGGATTACAAGCCCAAGACCCCCTGACCAGGACCCGCTATAGTCTGTATGGGAAGCACGTTAGCGGGCTCAGGGTCAGGCTCGGTTCCACGCCTCCACCTTGAATTTTGCCTCCATGGGCAAAATCAAACCTTCAGATACGAATATGAGCCAATGGACAAAAGTAAAGCCACAGAACAAAAGTGGAAGCGACAACAGTTATGTGGAAAAGCTACTATTTTCTGAGACAAGAGGGGCATTTGATAGCAATGAAAAGGATATTCTAGGTACTAAAAGTCAGAACTCCTCTTCATCTCAATCTGAAATATGGAAAGGCTTCATTCATATGTTTTCTATTAAGCATTTCAAAGTGTTTGCAATGCAGGTTTCTGGCTATACCACTCATCTTTGTCAGGAATTACCAAAGATGATCACAAGTAAAGGCTTCATCAGTCCAGAATCAGTCTGGGAGTATGTGGATCTCATCTGGCCTGCTTCCACCAAAGATATGTGCCTGCTGTAACTCTGTCCCCAGACCTCCAGGGATGCTGTGTTCTATAATCGGCTCTATTCCTACCTCAGCTGTAAACGCCTTCATTATTCCACTGGCAGCATGCCAACCATTACCTTCCAAACTTCAACCCTTAGGGGGGCCAGGTCTTGATGATGATCATCCTAATATTTTATTGGTCCTACTTCTTCCAAACCATCCATGTTGGTCTTCTTGTCCCAGAAAAGTCTGCAAGATACAAAGAGAGAAGGAGCTGGATGTTCCCGATGATATATTCTTATCTATATTAGAAGATGTCCAAAGAGAGGAGAACCTGATGGCAGAACAAGGGCTTCCAGCTGTAGGGCAGCACAACACTGGGGTTGCAGAAGTGGGTATGCCAGTGCTGATAAACCTTCTGTGTTTACTGTCAAATAACCTGCAGGAGATTGCACTCCAGAACAACAATAATTTTCATAGTGTGCCCCCAGCTAACCAGCTAAACCCCATACAAGGAACAGCCCCTGTTTGGCCATCATATCCTTTGCAACCTAGTTTTCAGACTCCTGCCTCTTATGACAATAACCCAGCTGCCATGTTTGATCCATCGACCATTTATAAACCAAAATAATTGTACCGTTATGTTCTTAGTGAAGGGTATTCATATCTACAGTGTTAAAAAAAAGTAATAATAATCCAAAGTTCTTGATTAGAGATGAGCAAGTATACTCGCTAAAAGCAATTGCTCGGGCGAGCATTGCCCTTAGCGAGTACCTGCCCGCTCGAGACAAAAGGTTCGGAGCGGTGAGTAGCAGCAGTCAGCAGGGGGATGTGGGGGGGAGAGAGGGAGAGAGATATCTCCCCTCCGTTCCTCCCCGCTCTCCTCCGCAGCTCCCTGCCCGCCGCCGGCACCCAAACCTTTTGTCTCGAGCAGGCAGGTACTCGCTAAGGGCAATGCTCGCTCGAGCAATTGCCCTTAGCGAGTATACTCTCTCATCACTATTCTTGATTCTAACAGTTGTTTTCCTTTTGCCGGAAGGTACCCATTTAAAATTAACGTGTACATTTTTAAAGATTGTTAGTGTGTTTTTACATACTGTTCAATGTTTTTATTGTTTATACGCAGACCCCTCTAACATTTCTGTAGCAGCAGTATAGGCAGACCCCTGTAACATTTATGTAGCAGAAATATAGACCAACCCCAGTACCATTTTTGTAGGTGCAGTATACGCAGACCCCATTACCATTTTTGTAGAGGTATAGGCAGACCCTAGTTACATTTCTGTAGCAGCACTATGGCAGACCCCTGTAACATTTATGTAGTAACAGTATAGACAGATCCCAGTAACATTTCTGTAGCAGAAGTATAGGCAGACCCCTGTACCATTTCTGTAGCAGCAGTTTCAGCAGATCCCAGTAACATTTCTGTAGCAGAAGTATAGGCAGACCCCTGTACCATTTCTGTAGCACCAGTATCAGCAGACCCCTGTAACATTTATGTAGCGGAAGCATAGGCAGACCCCAGTACCATTTTTGCAGCAGCAGTATAGGCAGACCCTAGTACCATTTCTGTAGTAGAAGTATAGGCAGACCCCAGTAACATTTCTGTAGCAGAAGTATAGGCAGACCCCTGTACCATTTCTGTAGCAGCAGTTTCAGCAGATCCCAGTAACATTTCTGTAGCAGAAGTATAGGCAGACCCCTGTACCATTTCTGTAGCAGCAGTATCAGCAGACCCCTGTAACATTTATGTAGCGGAAGCATAGGCAGATCCCAGTACCATTTTTGCAGCAGCAGTATAGGCAGACCCCAGTACCATTTCTGTAGTAGAAGTATAGGCAGACCCCAGTAACATTTCTGTAGCAGCAGTATAGGCTGACCCCTGTAGCATTTCTCTAGCAGAAGTATAGGCAGACAGCTGTAACATTTTTGTAGCAAAAGTATACACAGACCACTGTAACATTTCTGTTGCAGAAGTATAGGCAGAACCCTGTAACATTTACGTGGCAGAAGCATAGGCAGACCCCAGTAACATTTCTGTAGCAGCAGTATAAGCAGATCCCTGTAACATTTATGTAGTAACAGTATAGACCGATCCCAGTAACATTTCTGTAGCAGAAGTATAGGCAGACCCCTGTACCATTTCTGTAGCAGCAGTTTCAGCAGATCCCAGTAACATTTCTGTAGCAGAAGTATAGGCAGACCCCTGTACCATTTCTGTAGCACCAGTATCAGCAGACCCCTGTAACATTTATGTAGCGGAAGCATAGGCAGACCCCAGTACCATTTTTGCAGCAGCAGTATAGGCAGACCCCAGTACCATTTCTGTAGTAGAAGTATAGGCAGACGCCAGTAACATTTCTGTAGCAGAAGTATAGGCAGACCCCTGTACCATTTCTGTAGCAGCAGTTTCAGCAGATCCCAGTAACATTTCTGTAGCAGAAGTATAGGCAGACCCCTGTACCATTTCTGTAGCAGCAGTATCAGCAGACCCCTGTACCATTTCTGTAGCAGCAGTATCAGCAGACCCCTGTAACATTTATGTAGCGGAAGCATAGGCAGACCCCAGTACCATTTTTGCAGCAGCAGTATAGGCAGACCCCAGTACCATTTCTGTAGTAGAAGTATAGGCAGACCCCAGTAACATTTCTGTAGCAGAAGTATAGGCAGACAGCTGTAACATTTTTGTAGCAAAAGTATACACAGACCACTGTAACATTTCTGTTGCAGAAGTATAGGCAGAACCCTGTAACATTTACGTGGCAGAAGCATAGGCAGACCCCAGTAACATTTCTGTAGCAGCAGTATAAGCAGATCCCTGTAACATTTATGTAGTAACAGTATAGACAGATCCCAGTAACATTTCTGTAGCAGAAGTATAGGCAGACCCCTGTACCATTTCTGTAGCAGCAGTTTCAGCAGATCCCAGTAACATTTCTGTAGCAGAAGTATAGGCAGACCCCTGTACCATTTCTGTAGCAGCAGTATCAGCAGACCCCTGTACCATTTCTGTAGCAGCAGTATCAGCAGACCCCTGTAACATTTATGTAGCGGAAGCATAGGCAGACCCCAGTACCATTTTTGCAGCAGCAGTATAGGCAGACCCCAGTACCATTTCTGTAGTAGAAGTATAGGCAGACCCCAGTAACATTTCTGTAGCAGCAGTATAGGCTGACCCCTGTAGCATTTCTCTAGCAGAAGTATAGGCAGACAGCTGTAACATTTTTGTAGCAAAAGTATACACAGACCACTGTAACATTTCTGTTGCAGAAGTATAGGCAGAACCCTGTAACATTTACGTGGCAGAAGCATAGGCAGACCCCAGTAACATTTCTGTAGCAGCAGTATAAGCAGATCCCTGTAACATTTATGTAGTAACAGTATAGACCGATCCCAGTAACATTTCTGTAGCAGAAGTATAGGCAGACCCCTGTACCATTTCTGTAGCAGCAGTTTCAGCAGATCCCAGTAACATTTCTGTAGCAGAAGTATAGGCAGACCCCTGTACCATTTCTGTAGCACCAGTATCAGCAGACCCCTGTAACATTTATGTAGCGGAAGCATAGGCAGACCCCAGTACCATTTTTGCAGCAGCAGTATAGGCAGACCCCAGTACCATTTCTGTAGTAGAAGTATAGGCAGACCCCAGTAACATTTCTGTAGCAGAAGTATAGGCAGACCCCTGTACCATTTCTGTAGCAGCAGTTTCAGCAGATCCCAGTAACATTTCTGTAGCAGGAGTATAGGCAGACCCCTGTACCATTTCTGTAGCAGCAGTATCAGCAGACCCCTGTAACATTTATGTAGCGGAAGCATAGGCAGACCCCAGTACCATTTTTGCAGCAGCAGTATAGGCAGACCCCAGTACCATTTCTGTAGTAGAAGTATAGGCAGACCCCAGTAACATTTCTGTAGCAGCAGTATAGGCTGACCCCTGTAGCATTTCTCTAGCAGAAGTATAGGCAGACAGCTGTAACATTTTTGTAGCAAAAGTATACACAGACCACTGTAACATTTCTGTTGCAGAAGTATAGGCAGAACCCTGTAACATTTACGTGGCAGAAGCATAGGCAGACCCCAGTAACATTTCTGTAGCAGCAGTATAAGCAGATCCCTGTAACATTTATGTAGCAGAAGCATAAGCAGACCCAGTACCATTTTTGTAGCAGCAGTAAAGGCAGACCCCAGTACCATTTCTGTAGAAGTATAGGCAGACCCTAGTAACATTTCTGTAGCAGCAGTATAGGCAGCCCCCTGGAACATTTACGTGGCAGAAGTATAGGCAGACCCCAGTAACATTTTTGTAGCAGAAGTATATGCAGACCCCTGTAACATTTCTGTAGTAACAGTATAGACAGATCCCAGTAACATTTCTGAAGCAAAAGCATAGGCAGACCCCAGTACCATTTTTGTAGCAGCAGTATAGGTAGACCCCAGTACCATTTCTGTAGTAGAAGTATAGGCAGACCCCAGTAACATTTCTGTAGCAGCAGTATAGGCAGACCCCTGTAGCATTTGTCTAGCAGAAGTATAGGCAGACAGCTGTAACATTTTTGTAGCAGAATTTTTCTCAGACCCCCGTAACATTTCTGTTGCAGAAGTATAGGCAGACCCCTGTAACATTTACGTGGCAGAAGTATAGGCAGACCCCAGTAACATTTATGTGGCAGAAGTATAGGCAAACTCCAGTAACATTTCTGTTGCAGAAGTATAGGCAGACCGAAGTAACATTTCTATTGCAGAAGTATAAGCAGACCCCTGTAACATTTATGTAGCAGAAGCATAGGCAGACCCCAGTACCATTTTTGTAGCAGCAGTATAGGTAGACCCCAGTACCATTTCTGTAGTAGAAGTATAGGCAGACCCAAGTAACATTTCTGTAGCAGCAGTATAAACAGACTCCTGTAACATTTATGTAGCAGAAGCATAGGCAGACTCCAGTACAATTTTTGTAGCAGCAGTATAGGCAGACCCCAGTACCATTTCTGTAGTAGAAGTATAGGCAGACCCCAGTAACATTTCTGTAGCAGCAGTATAGGCAGACCCCTGTAGCATTTCTCTAGCAGAAGTGTAGGCAGACAGCTGTAACATTTTTGTTGCAGAAGTATATGCAGACCCCTGTAACATTTACGTGGCAGAAGTATAGGCAGACCCCAGTAACATTTATGTGGCAGAAGTATAGGCAGGCAGACCCGAGTTACATTTCTGTAGCAAGAGTGCAGGCCAAACCCTGACACATTGGTGTACCATGAGTGTAGGCGAAGGCCAGAAAAATAACTTGGATTACAGTATAAGCGAGGGCCCGAAAAATTAGTGAACGAACAGTACAAATGTACCCCTGAAAAATTGCTCAACCGAGAGGGCAGGTGAAACCCATAAATATTTTAGCTCGCTGTGGCTTAATTTGTAACAAAGCCTGGAGGCAGCCCTGTTAAAAAAAAATTGGTTCATGTTAAAGTTTCAATGCTTTAGTTAGAAACTTAGAAAAATTGTTTAAAAATAGTTAGATGAGCCTTTTGGGACGCAGAAAAATTGGCAGTTCAGCGTCATGACATGATGTTTTAGGAGAAGGAGGACTATTATCATACACAGATTGACAAAGGTAAATGTCCCTTTTTTTTCCCCGGTGATAGAGAAGAATGCTTGTATCCGCGTTTGCAGCGAAAAGAATCTTTAGGTTCCGCTGCTCTCCACTGGTGGAGAAGAGAAGTTTGGGGAAATCCAGGCTTTGTTCATCTTTATGAGTGTAAGCATAAAGGCAGTTGTCAGTTGACAGGCGGGTACGCTTATCCGTGATGATTCCCCCAACTGCACTAAACACCCTCTCTGACAAGACCTAACGGCAGGGCAGGCAAGTACCTCCAGGGCATACAGCGCAAGTTTGTGCCACGTGTCCAGTTTTGACACCCAGTAGTTGTATGGAGCAGAGGCATCACGGAGGACGGTGGTACAATCGGCTACATACTCCCTCACCATCTTTTTACAGTGCTCCCTCCGACTCAGCCTTGACTGGGGAGGGGTGACACAGTCTTGCTGGGAAGCCATAAAGCTGGCAAAGGCCTTGGAGAGTGTTCCCCTGCCTGCGCTGAACATGCTGCCTGATCTCCGCTACTTGGCCCCCGGAACTGCGCCTTCTGCCACTAGCGCTGTCAGATGGGAAGTTTACCATCAGTTTGTCCACCAGGGCCCTGTGGTATTGCATCACTCTGGAACCCCTTTCCTCTTCGGGAATGAGAGTGAAAAGGTTCCCCTTATACCGTGGGTCGAGCAGGGTGTACACCCAGTAATCCGTAGTGGCCAGAATGCGTCTAACGCGGGGGTCACGAGAAAGGCAGCCTAACATGAAGTCAGCCATGTGTGCCAGGGTACCAGTACGCAAAACATCGCTGTCCTCAATAGGAAGATCACTTTCAGGATCCTCCTCTTCAGCCCATACATGCTGAACAGATGAGAGGCAAGCAGCATGAGTACCCTCTGCAGTAGGCCCAGCTGTCTCTTCCCCCTCCTCCTCCTCCAAAACGTGCTGAGATATAGACATTAGGGTGCTCTGACTACCAAGTGACATACTCTCTTCCCCCGTCTCCTGTTCCAACCGCAAAGCATCAGCCTTTATGCTTTGCAGCAAACGTCTCAGCAGGCATAGCAGAGGAATGGTGACGCTAATGATTGCAGCATCGCCGCTTACCATCTGGGTAGACTCCTCAAAGTTTCCAAGGACCTGGCAGATATCTGCCAACCAGGCCCACTCCTCGGTAAAGAATTGAGGAGGCTGACCCACTATGCCGCCCATGTTGGAGTTGGTATTCCACTATTGGTCTACGCTGCTCGTACAGCCTGGCCAACATGTCCAGTGTAGAATTCCACCGTGTGGGCACATCGCACAGCAGTCGGTGCACTGGCAGATTAAACCAATGTTGCAGGGTCTGCAGGGTGGCAGCGTCCGTGGTGGACTTGCGGAAATGTGTGCAGATCCGGCGCACCTTGCTGAGGAGGTCTGACAAGTATGGGTAGTTTTTCAGAAACCGCTGAACCACCAAATTGAAGACGTGGGCCAGGCATGGCATGTGTGTGAGGCTGCCGAGCCACCACCAGGTTACGGCCGTTGTCACACATGACCATGCCCGGTTGGAGGCTCAGCGGCGAAAGCCAGAGGTTGGTCTGCACTGTCAGACCCTGCAACAGTTCGGGGGCCGTGTGCCTCTTCTCTTCTAAGCTGATTAGTTTCAGCACGGCCTGCTGACGCTTGCCCACCGCTGTGCTGCCGCACCGCACGACACTGACTGCTGGTGACGTGCTGCTGACACATCTTAATTGCGAGGTAGAGGTTGCGTAGGAGGAGGAGGGTTTAGTGGAGGTGGCATAAACCGCCGCAGATACCAGCACCAAGCTGGGACCCGCTATTCTGGGGGTGGGTAGGACGTGAGCGGTCCCAGGCTCTGACTCGGTCCCAGCCTTCACTAAATTCACCCAATGTGCCGTCAGGGAGATATAGTGGCCCTGCCCGCCTGTACTTGTCCACGTGTCTGTTGTTAAGTGGACCTTCCCAGTAACTGCATTGGTGAGCGCACGTATAATGTTGCGGGAGACGTGGTCGTGCAGGGCTGGGACGGCACACCGGGAAAAATAGTGGCGACTGGGGACTGAGTAGCGCGGGACTGCCACCGCCATCATGTTTTTGAAAGCCTTCGTTTCCACAAGCCTGTACGGCAGCATCTCCAGGCTGATTAATTTGGCAATGTGCACATTTAAAGCTTGAGCGTGCGTGGCGGAGTATTTGCGCTTTTGCTCCAACGCTTGCACTAGCGACAACTGAACACTGCGCTGAGAGACATTGCTGGATGGGGTCAAGGACGCAGAGGTGAGGGTGTGGGTGCAGGCCGGGAGGCGCTTATGCCTGTGTCCTGAGAGGGGGGTTGGATCTGAGTGGCAGGTTGGGGCACAGGGGAAGAGGCAGTGGTGTGACCCGGAGGCGGTGAACGGCCTTCATCCCACCTTGTGGGGTGCTTGGCCATCATATGCCTGCGCATGCTGGTGGTGGTGAGGCTGGTAGTGGTGGCTCCCCGGCTGATCTTAGTGTGACACAGGTTGCACACCACTGTTCGGCGGTTGTCCGCGCTTTCACTGAAAAACATCCACACCTTTGAAGACCTAGGCCTCTGCAGGGTGGCTTGGCGCGAGGGGGTGCTTTGGGAAACACTTGGGGGATTATTCGCTCTGGCCCTGCCTCTCTACCCCTGGCCACCCCACTGCCTCTTCCAACCTGTCCTGCTGCTGCACTTGCCTCCCCCTCTGAAGACCTGTCGTCAGTAGGCTTAGCAAACCAGGTGGGGTCAGTCACCTCATCATCCAGCTGCTCTTCCTTCGAATCCTCTGTGCGCTCCTCCCTCGGACTGACTGCCCTTACTACTACCACACTGATAGACAACTGCGTCTCATCATCATCGTCATCCTCCTCACCCACTGAAAGCTCTGGAGACACTTGCCGGAAGTCCCCAGCCTCCTCACCCGCACCCCGGGAACTTTCCAAAGGTTGGGCATTGGTCACGACAAACTCCTCAGGTGAGAGAGGAACCATTTTTTCCCAATCAAGGCAGGGACCCGAGAACAGTTCCTGGGAGTCTGCTTGCTCAGATGATGCCATTGTCATGGAGTGAGGTGGCTGTGAGGAAGGAGGAGCAGCAGCCAGAGGATTCAGAGTTTCAGCAGTGGACTGCGTAGAA
Organism: Eleutherodactylus coqui; assembly: GCA_035609135.1. Lineage (NCBI taxonomy): Eukaryota > Metazoa > Chordata > Amphibia > Anura > Eleutherodactylidae > Eleutherodactylus > Eleutherodactylus coqui. Next base: position 118,508,109 of record CM069407.1, on the reverse strand, counting down.
GACTGGGTGCCCGATACATTGCTGGATGCATTTTCTGCCATCCACGACAGGACCTGCTCACACTGCTCTGTTTGCAATAAAGGTCTACCACGTGGACCCATAAATTGTAATATGAAGCTGGGTACCCCAGAAACTTGCCTCTCTCCTAATCCTGCAGCAGCTGGCTGGGATTCACCTGGACCAGAAACTCAGCCTGTGCCCACACCCTCACTTGGAACTCCGCTTCCTCGCCCACGTCCTCGACCCCTACCCCTACCCCTCAGCATGGTGGATAGAGCAGACACAGACCGCTGTAAATAATTAAGGAATTTTGCGCGTACACTTTCACGCTGAGAGTGGAATTGCAACACTAACTCCAGGCAGAAAAAAATTGTAAGGAAGGCCGCAAACAGGCCTAGCAGTGCAATATTGATGCACCAAAACTCGCACCAGGCACCCAGTAAAATGCAGACGGTTAGAGGTAGCCCAACGAAGGAGCTTTTTGGGGGGTTTTTTGGAAAAAAGACAGGCTATATAGTATGTATATCACTTTCCCTCTATAAGTGGCTGTGTTGGCCGTACGATGAGCATCAAATTCACTGCAGACACAGACTGGTGTAAATACTCATGGAATTGTTTGCGTACACTGCTTCGCTGAGAGCGGTATTGTAAGGCAAAATGCAGGCAGAAAAAAATAGTCAGGAAGACCACAAACAGGCCTAACTGCAATACTGATGGACTAAAACTCCCACCAGACACCCAGTAAAATTTAAACGGTGAAAGGTAGCCCAATGAAGGGGCTTTTTTTTTTTAAATAGAATACAGGCTGTATAGTGTGTATATCACTTTCCCTCTATAAGTGGCTGTGTAGGCCGTACGCTGTGCGTCTCAAATTCACTGTGGACACAGACCGGTGTAATTAATTATGGAATTGTTTGCCGTACACTTTGTCACTGAGAGCGGTATTGTAATGCAAACTCCAGGACGAAAAAAAATTAGACGGAAGGCTGCAAACAGGCCTAACTGCAATACTGATGGACTACAACTCCCACCAGTCACCATGTAAAATTCAGACGGTCAGAGGTAGCCCTAAGAAGGTTTTTTTTTAAAAAAAAGAATACAGGCTGTATATTGTGTATATCACTTTCCCTCTATAAGTGGCTGTGTAGGCCGTAAGCTGTGCGTCTCAAATTCACTGTGGACACAGACTGGCGTAATTAATTATGGAATTGTTTGCGTACACTTTGTCGCTGAGAGCGGTATTGTAATGCAAACTCCAGGCCGAAAAGAATTAGATGGAAGGCTGCAAACGGGCCTAGCTGTGCAATAGTGATGGACTACAACTCCCACCAGACACCCTGTAAAATGCAGACGGTCACAGGTAGCCCTAAGAAGGACCGTTGGGGTTCTTGTAGACAGGATTCTACACTACCACTGTCCCTGTCTCACCAGCACTGTCCCTATACTCTGTATAATTGACTGCAGACTGAGAACGCTATAGCTGTAATGGCCTGCACAGCCCGAGATGAAAAAAAAAAAATTTGTGCAAAAAACTGCTCCAAGCAGCCACAACAGTAATGCACACGGTCAGATGTGCCCCTAAGAAGGACCGTTGGGGTTCTTGAGGACAGGAACCTACACTAACACTCTCCCTATAGCAGCAGCAGCACTCTCCCTGATCTCTCCCAGTGTGTGTCTGAGGTGAGCCGCGGGTGGGACCGCTTTAAGTACTGGGCGGTCACTTGATCTCACCAGCCACTCACTGCAGGGGGGGTGGGATAGGGCTGGCACGTCACAGGAGGAAGTGGTAATGACTTCGCTGCATGTCTATTGGCTAAAAAATGGCGCTAAACATGCAGGGAAGGAAATGGAATTGACTCAAGTACCGCGTGGTGCTCGTCTCAAGTAAGGAGCATCTCGAACACCCTAATACTCGAACGAGCATCAAGCTTGGACGAGTGTGCTCGCTCATCTCTAATTGTCTCCCATACAGTAATTCAAAGAGTCAAAACCCCATGGATGACTGCAGCACCTCTTGTGGTAAACAGGTATTGGAATTGGTAATCCCAATCTTCCCTATCGACCACCATTTGCTTTAGAGTTTTATTAAATTTTTCCACCAGCTCATCCGTCTGAGGTTAGTAAATGCACAAACATAATAGCTCTACTTAAAAACAAAAAGACAGAGTGCCTTCATCACACTAGACATAAAAGGGGTCCCCTGGTCAGCGAGTAACTCTATGGGGATAACTACATGGTTAAATACCTGGACTAATTCCTTTGCAATCATTTTGGAGTTAGTATTATGCAGAGGAATAGCTTCAGAGTAGCAGGTAGCGTAAGCTATTTGCACCAAAATTTTGTGCCCATGTAGATTTCACCAATGGGCCGACTAAATACATTTCAATGCACTCAAAGGAAATCTCAATAATAAGTAGCGGACGCTGAAGAATCGCAAGCACAGATACAATCACAGGTCAACGATCACCACCGCATCTTACAAGACCATTCCCTGCAAATCTCAAACATCTTAACGCAGCTTGATGACATAGAAAATCGGAACAGACAAAATAATATCTGAATCAGGGGCCTGAGCGAAGAGGTGGAGCCCATACGAATGGCAGCAGACACACTTAGGTGCAATAAAACAGGTTCTCTCTCTTTATTCCATCCTCAGTAAAATACACGCAACAATTTGGCCATTGCAAACGGCCTTTGTCAAGCATGCTTGACAAAGGCCGTTTGCAATGACCGAAACGTTGCGTGTATTTTACTGAGGATGGAATAAAGAGAGAGAACCTGTTTTATTGCACCTAAATGTGTCTGCTGTCATTCGTATAGGATTTCGTGTTGTGACAAGTGGAGGATTGGAATCCATCTTCCGGAATTGGCTGTGCAGTAAGAACCTCCCCTTGGGCAAGAGTATTCTATTTGTGCTGCAGGCGTTTGACTTGAAGAGGTGGAGCCTACACGGTTGAAGCACTGGACTAAAAAAATGCTTCTGAGCCCTCCTCAAGCGACCTGTCGACTGTACAATAGAAATCAACTGAATTCATAGATCACTGGGTCCTAAAAGCACAGATCTAGCCCGGCCCCGAGATGTTATTTGCAGGATCCATTTTTTTTTTTAAGATAAGGAAGACCTATTGAAGAGAATTAGAGAAGGTGGCCCCATCACGTACAAGGGTTCGGCTCTCCTCGTGCTTCCAGACCTCTCAAGAAGGACCCTCCAGCTGCACAGAGCTCTCCGACCCATATTATCTGCTCTGAAAGGAACATTCCATACCGCTGGGGATACCCCTTCCAGCTGCAGGCAGGACACAGCGATTTTCAGGGGACTTGGAGACCTTCCAAAATTCCTAGCGAAGCTCGAGCTCCCGATGATATCAATCCCAGAATGGCCAAGAGTTGACACTAGAGATGAGCGAACGTACTCGTCCGAGCTTGATACTCGTTCAAGTATTAGCATGTTTGAGATGCTTGTTACTCGAGACGAGTACCACGCGATGTTCGAGTTACTTTCACTTTCATCTCTGAGACGTTAGCGCGCTTTTCTGGCCAATAGAAAGACAGGGAAGGCATTACAACTTCCCCCTGCGACGTTCAAGCCCTATACCACCCACCTGCAGTGAGTGGCTGGTGAGATCAGGTGTCACCCGAGTATATAAATCGGCCCCTCCCGCGGCTCACCACAGATGCATTCTGACAGAGATCAGGGAAAGTGCTGCTGGTGCCGGAGCTGCTATAGGGAGAGCGTTAGGAGTTATTTTAGGCTTCAAGAACCCCAACGGTCCTTCTTAGGGCCACATCTGACCATGTGCAGTACTGTTGAGCCTGCTTTTAGCAGTGTTGCACAATATTTTTTTTTGTATATCGGCCGTGTAGAGCATTGCGTCCGCAGTCTGCAGTCATTGTACAGAGTATAGGGCCAGTACTGGTGAGGCAGGGAGATATTCAGGCTATATAGGCAGTGGGCTTTTTCCAAACAATTGGGGAAAAATACTATATTTGGGCTGCCTGTGACCGTCTTCAGTTTACTGCGTCTCTGCTGGGGGTAGTAGTCCTAATTAATACGCAGCTAAGCGTTACAGCAGGCTTGCGCAAAATTGTTTCCTGGATCTGCTGTCTCTGTTACATGATCGCCGTCATCCCGCCAGAGGGTAATAGTATACATAATATTATATGCTGCCTACAGTATCTATCTGCTGGGGGTAGTAGTCCTAATTAATACGCAGCTAAGCGTTACAGCAGGCTTGCGCAAAATTGTTTCCCGGATCTGCTGTCTCTGTTACATGATCGCCGTCATCCCGCCAGAGGGAAAGATTATACATAATATTATACGCTGCCTACAGTATCTATCTGCTGGGGGTAGTAGTCCTAATTAATACGCGGCTAAGCGTTACAGCAGGCTTGCGCAAAATTGTTTCCTGGATCTGCTGTCTCTGTTACATCAGCGCCGTCATCCCGCCAGAGGGAAACAGTATACATAATATTATACGCTGCCTACAGTATCTATCTGCTGGAGGTAGTAGTCCTAATTAATACGCAGCTAAGCGTTACAGCAGGCTTGCGCAAAATTGTTTCCTGGATCTGCTGTCTCTGTTACATGATCACTGTCATCCCGCCAGAGAGAAACAGTATACATAATATTATACGCTGCCTACAGTATCTATCTGCAGGGGGTAGTAGTCCTAATTAATACGCAGCTAAGCGTTACAGCAGTCTTGCGCAAAATTGTTTCCTGGATCTGCTGTCTCTGTTACATCAGCGCCGTCATCCCGCCAGAGGGAAAGAGTATACATAATATTATACGCTGCCTACAGTATCTATCTGCTGGGGGTAGTAGTCCTAATTAATACGCAGCTAAGCGTTACAGCAGGCTTGCGCAAAATTGTTTCCTGGATCTGCTGTCTCTGTTACATGATCGCCGTCATCCCGCCAGAGGGAAAGAGTATACATAATATTATACGCTGCCTACAGTATCTATCTGCTGGGGGTAGTATTCCTAATTAATACGCAGCTAAGCTTTACAGCAGGCTTGCGCAAAATTGTTTCCTGGATCTGCTGTCTCTGTTACATGATCGCCGTCATCCCGTCAGAGAGAAAGAGTATACATAATATTATACGCTGCCTACAGTATCTATCTGCTGGGGGTAGTAGTCCTAATTAATACGCAGCTAAGGGTTACAGCAGGCTTGCGCAAAATTGTTTCCTGGATCTGCTGTCTCTGTTACATGATCGCCGTCATCCCGCCAGAGGGAAAGATTATACATAATATTATACGCTGCCTACAGTATCTATCTGCTGGGGGTAGTAGTCCTAATTAATACACGGCTAAGCGTTACAGCAGGCTTGCGCAAAATTGTTTCCTGGATCTGCTGTCTCTGTTACATCAGCGCCGTCATCCCGCCAGAGGGTAATAGTATACATAATATTATACGCTGCCTACAGTATCTATCTGCTGGAGGTAGTAGTCCTAATTAATACGCAGCTAAGCATTACAGCAGGCTTGCGCAAAATTGTTTCCTGGATCTGCTGTCTCTGTTACATGATCACTGTCATCCCGCCAGAGAGAAACAGTATACATAATATTATACACTGCCTACAGTATCTATCTGCAGGGGGTAGTAGTCCTAATTAATACGCAGCTAAGCGTTACAGCAGGCTTGCGCAAAATTGTTACCTGGATCTGCTGTCTCTGTTACATCAGCGCTGTCATCCCGCCAGAGGGAAAGAGTATACATAATATTATACGCTGCCTACAGTATCTATCTGCTGGGGGTAGTAGTCCTAATTAATACGCAGCTAAGCGTTACAGCAGGCTTGCGCAAAATTGTTTCCTGGATCTGCTGTCTCTGTTACATCAGCGCTGTCATCCCGCCAGAGGGAAAGAGTATACATAATATTATACGCTGCCTACAGTATCTATCTGCTGGGGGTAGTAGTCCTAATTAATACGCAGCTAGGCGTAGGCGTTACAGCAGGCTTGCGCAAAATTGTTTCCTGGATCTGCTGTCTCTGTTACATCAGCGCTGTCATCCCGCCAGAGGGAAAGAGTATACATAATATTATACGCTGCCTACAGTATCTATCTGCTGGGGGTAGTAGTCCTAATTAATACGCAGCTAAGCCTTACAGCAGGCTTGCACAAAATTGTTTCCTGGATCTGCTGTCTCTGTTATATCAGCGCTGTCATCCCGCCAGAGGGAAACAGTATACATAATATTATACGCTGCCTACAGTATCTGTCTGCTGTATCAGCTCAGCATTGAAAAAAAATAGAAGCAAAATACTTAAGGCCTACTACTGGCCTTTGGCCACTTGACTGCTTCTGCGCTGTGAATTCCACTAGCTCAGTCATACGCACCTACGTCTCACTACAGGCGTGCACAAAATTGTTTCCTGGCTCTGCTGTGCGTTCCGTAAGGGAAGTCAGCCTCCAACCACAGGCCAATAAGCGGCACATTTAATTACAGCATTCTGTTTCTGCACTACTGGTAATACAGCATGCCGAGGGGTAGGCCTAGAGGACGTGGGCGAGGACGCGGAGGCCCAAGTCAGGGTGTGGGCACAGGCCGAGCTCCTGATCCAGGTGTATCGCAGCCGACTGCTGCGGGATTAGAAGAGAGGCACGTTTCTGGCGTCCCCACATTCATCTCACAATTAATGGGTCCACGCGGTATTAGAAAATGAGCAGTGTGAGCTGGTCCTGTCATGGATGGCAGAAAGTGCATCCAGCAATCTATCGACCACCCAGAATTCTGCGCCGTCCACTGCTGCAACTCTGAATCCTCTGGCTGCTGCTCCTCCTTCCTCCCAGCCTCCTCACTCCATTACAATGACACATTCTGAGGAGCAGGCAGACTCCCAGGAACTGTTCTCGGGCCCCTGCCCAGAATGAGCAGCAATGGTTCCGAATCCTCTCCCACTGGAGTTTGTCGTGACCGATGCCCAACCTTTGGAAAGTTCCCGGGGGGGAACATCCGGGGGATGAGGCTGGGGACTTCCGGCAACTGTCTCAAGAGCTTTCAGTGGGTGAGGAGGACGATGACGATGAGACACAGTTGTCTATCACTCAGGTAGTAGTAATTGGAGTAAGTACGAGGGAGGAGCACACAGAGGATTCGGAGGAAGAGCAGCAGGACGATGAGGTGACTGACCCCACCTGGTTTGCTACGCCTACTGAGGACAGGTCTTCAGAGGGGGAGGCAAGTGCAGCAGCAGGGCAGGTTGGAAGAGGCAGTGCGGTGGCCAGGGGTAGAGGCAGGGCCAGACCGAATAATCCACCAACTGTTTCCCAAAGCGCCCCCTCGTGCCATGCCACCCTGCAGAGGCCGAGGTGCTCAAAGGTCTGGCAGTTTTTCACTGAGAGTGCAGACGACCGCCGAACAGTGGTGTGCAACCTTTGTCGCACCAAGATCAGCCGGGGAGCCACCACCACCAGCCTCACCACCACCAGCATGCGCAGACATATGATGGCCAAGCACCCCACAAGGTGGGACGAAGGCCGTTCACCGCCTCCGGTTTGCACCGCTACCTCTCCCCCTGTGCCCCAACCTGCCACTGAGATCCAACCACCCTCTCAGGACACAGGCACTACCGTCTCCTAGCCTGCACCCACACCCTCACCTCCGCTGTGCTCGGCCCCATCCACCAATGTCTCTCAGCGCACCGTCCAGCCGTCGCTAGCGCAAGTATGCCGCCACGCACCCGAACGCTCAAGCGTTAAACGTGCACATATCCAAATTAATCAGCCTGGAGATGCTGCCGTATAGGGTTGTGGAAACGGAGGCTTTCAAAGGAATGATGGCGGCGGCCCCCGCGCTACTCAGTTCCCAGTCGCCACTACTTTTCCCGATGTGCCATCCCAGCCCTGCACGACCACGTCTCCCGCAACATTGTACGCGCCCTCACCAATGCGGTTACTGGCAAGGTCCACTTAACAACGGACACGTGGACAAGCACAGGCGGGCAGGGCCACTATATCTCTCTGACGGCACATTGGGTGAATTTAGTGGAGGCTGGGACAGAGTCAGAGCCTGGGACCGCTCACGTCCTACCCACCCCCAGAATTGCGGGCCCCAGCTCGGTGGTGGTATCTGCGGCGGTGTATGCTTCCTCCACTCAACCACCCTCAGCCACGCTTGTCAGACCTGCTCGGAAAGGTGCGCCGGCTCTGCGCACATTTCCGCAAGTCCCACACGGACGCTGCCACCCTGCGCACCCTGCAACATCGGTTTCATCTGCCATTGCACCGACTGCTGTGCGACGTGCCCACACGGTGGAACTCTACGCTCCACATCTTGGCCAGGCTCTATGAGCAGCGTAGAGCTATAGTGGAATACCAACTCCAACATGGGCGGCGCAGTGGGAGTCAGCCTCCTCAATTCTTTACAGAAGAGTGGGCCTGGTTGGCAGACATCTGCCAGGTCCTTGGAAACTTTGAGGAGTCTACCCAGATGGTGAGCGGCGATGCTGCAATCATTAGCGTCACCATTCCTCTGCTATGCCTCTTGAGAAGTTCCCTGCAAAGCATAAAGGCAGACGCTTTGTGCTCGGAAACAGAGCGGGGAAGACAGTATGTCGCTGGATAGTCAGAGCACCCTCCTGTCTATATCTCAGCACATTGAGGAGGAGGAGGAGCATGAGGAGGAGGAGGAGGAGGGGGAAGAGACAGCTTGGCCCAATGCTGAGGGTACCCATGCTGCTTGCCTGTCATCCTTTCAGCATGTATGGCCTGAGGAGGAGGAGGAGGAGGATCCTGAAAGTGATCTTCCTAGTGAGGACAGCCATGTGTTGTGTACATGTACCCTGGCACACATGGCTGACTTCATGTTAGGATGCCTTTCTCGTGACCCTCGCGTTACACGCATTCTGGCCACTACGGATTACTGGGTGTACACCCTGCTCAACCCACGGTATAAGGAGAACCTTTCCACTCTCATACCCGAAGAGGAAAGGGGTTCGAGAGTGATGCTATACCACAGGACCCTGGCGGACAAACTGATGGTAAAATTCCCATCCGACAGCGCTAGTGGGCGAAGGCGCAGTTCCGAGGGCCAGGTAGCAGGGGAGGCGCAGAGATCAGGCAGCATGTACAGCACAGGCAGGGGAACACTCTCTAAGACCTTTGACAGCTTTCTGGCTCCCCAGCAAGACTGTGTCACCGCTCCCCAGTCAAGGCTGAGTCGGTGGGAGCACTGTAAAAGGATGGTGAGGGAGTACGTAGCCGATCGCACGACCGTCCTCTGCCCCCTACAACTACTGGGTGTCGAAGCTGGACACGTGGCCTGAACTCGCGCTGTATGCCCTGGAGGTGCTTGCTTGTCCTGCGGCTAGCGTCTTGTCAGAGAGGGTGTTTAGTGCGGCTGGGGGAATCATCACAGATAAGCATACCCGCCTGTCAACCGACAGTGCCGACAGGCTTACACTCATCAAGATGAACAAGACCTGGATTTCCCCAGACTTCTCTTCTCCACCAGCGGACAGCAGCGACACCTAAACAATACGTAGGCTGCACCCGCGGATGGAAGCATTGTTCTCTATCACCATCAAAAAGTGGACCTTTTAGCTTCATCAATCTGTGTATAATATTCATCCTCCTCCTCCTGCTCCTCCTCCTGAAACCTGACGTAATCACGCCAAACGGGCAATTTTTCTTAGGCCCACAAGGCTCAGTCATATAATTTTTGTAAACAATTTTTATACGTTTCAATGCTCATTAAAGCGTTGAAACTTTCACCTGAACCAATTTTTATTTTAACTGGGCTGCCTCCAGGCCTAGTTACAAATTAAGCCACATTAACCAAAGCGATTAATGGGTTTCACCTGTCCTCTTGGTTGGGCATGGGCAATTTTTCTGACGTACATTAGTAATGTTGGTACACCAATTTTTTGGGGCCCTCGCCTACAGTGTAATCCAATTAATTTTTTGCCCATCTGCATTAAAGCTGACGTTACATCAGCTGTGCTGGGCACTGCAATGGGATATATTTATGTACCGCCGGTGGCTTCCTGGCACCCACCCATGCTGTCGGTCCACACGGAGTTGTAACTGCATGTGTCCACTTCTAAAGAACCCCAGTCTGACTGGGGCATGCAGTGTGGGCCGAAGTCCACCTGCATTTAACATGACATTACCTCTGCTGTGATGGGCACTGCAATGGGATATATTTATGTACCGCCGGTGGCTTCCTGGCACCCACCGATGCTGTCGGTCCACACGGAGTTGTAACTGCATGTGTCCACTTCTAAAGAACCCCAGTCTGACTGGGGCATGCAGTGTGGGCCGAAGCCCACCTGCATTTAATCGGACGTTACCTCAGCTGTGATGGGCACTGCAATGGGATACATTTATGTACAGCCGGTAGGTTCCAGGGAGCCACCCATGCTGTGGGTGCACACGGAATTCCCATTGCGGAGTTGTACCTGCCTGTGACTATTTATTAAAAAACGCGGTCTGACTGGGGCATGCAGACACCTTGACAGAATGAATAGTGTGTGGCACATAGGTTCCCCATTGCTATGCCCACGTGTGCAGCTCCTGATAGCGGTGGCACAGGATTATATTTCTCATTGCTTCTGTACAGCATTGTGGGCTATCGCCCCGCCCCTTTTAAAGAGGGTCGCTGCCTTGCCGTGCCAACCCTCTACAGTGTGTGCCTGCGGTTCCTCCTCATGGCAGACGCACTTATAAATAGACATGAGGGTGGTGTGGCATGAGTGCAGCTGAAGGCTGCGCAGGGACACTTTGGTGTGCGCTGTGGACACTGCGTCGTGCGGGGGGGGGGGGGGGGGGTTGGCAGCATGTAACCCAGGAGAAGTGGCAGCGGAGTGTCATGCAGGCAGTGATTGTGCTTTGTTGGAGGTAGTGTGGTGCTTAGCTAAGGTATGCATTGCTAATGAGGGCTTTTCAGAAGTAAGTTGTTGGGAGGGGGGGAGCCCACTCTTGCCGCTATTGTGGCTTAATAGTGGGACCTGGGAACTTGAGATGCAGCCCAACATGTAGCCCCTCGCCTGCCCTATCCGTTGCTGTGTCGTTCCCATCACTTTCTTGAATTGCCCAGATTTTCACAAATGGAAACCTTAGCGAGCATCGGCGATATACAAAAATGCTCGAGTCGCCCATTGACTTCAATGGGGTTCGTTACTCGAAACGAACCCTCGAGCATCGCGATAATTTTGTCCCGAGTAACGAGCACCCGAGCATTTTGGTGCTCGCTCATCTCTAGTTGACACCCCTGACCCACTACCACCAAGCGAGGAGTGGCGAGTTGCTGGACCAGCTGGTAGACATTGATTCCCACGATGATGGTGTACCCTTGTGACTACCTTGATTGACGCAGTCGACGTCACCTTTGCTTCTGCTGTCTGCGGAAGTTCCTGGAATTGCCTTACATATTGACATACCCTGGCAAGGGGTTGTACAAGTACGCTGGGGTCTGGGGGGAGTCAGGACCCCTGTGTCTTGGCTCTGGCACCTCCAAATTAGGCCAGCAACACAGGTTGTTGCACTAACAAATGATGTCTCCTTCTGTAGTGCTATACACTACACGATTCTTCTCTTCTCCTTTGAGGCGGGCCTGCCTTGGCCTCAGGCGTCGCCTCTACCAAAAGGTGAAAACCATGTCCATGTTGCTTTTTTTCCTTTACTCTTCTACTCTATATTTCTTCTCATGCACTGATTTTTTCAAGCCTCTTCTGTCACTCCACACACCTCCTTCCCCTGTCTCTCTCTTGACCACCTCTGCAGAAACTTATGGTGGCAGATCCATGCAGTCCGGCGCACACTTCTGGGATGGACACGAGGACATCGTTAACAGTAAACTCATATAATGCTAGAGGCCTTAATAGCCCAGGGAAAATAAACCAAATCTTGTATAGCTTCCACAAGAAGTGAATCATGATGGCTCTGTTTCAAGAGACCCATTTTGCATCCACAAATGTCCCTAGTTGCCATAATTGGTACTATCCATATTGGTGCCATGCCCCCCACCCTAACCGCAAAGTTTGCGGAGTATCTATCGCCTTTGATAGATCACTAAAACTGCAGGTCCTGGCAGCGGAGAGAGATGAGGGGGGGGGGGGGGGGAAGATACTTATGTCTAAAACTGAAACTGTCTGGAGATGTATATACACTGGCTAACCTCTATTTTCCTAATCAGGAACAGGTGTCTTTTGGTTCCGGAGCTCTCCGGAGGCTAGCAAAGTTTGCTGAAAACTCGACCATCATTGTTAGTAGCGACTTCAACACGCCATTGGATCCCCACCTGGATGCCTCCTCCGGACGTTCTTCAGTCCCCCATTTGGCTATCCGCAGACTCAGGAGGGCACTGGTGAGTCTCCATCTTCACCCTTCTACCAAGGATTATAGCTTTCACTCACAGGTCCACAACTCATACAGCAGAATAGACTATATCTTCGTCTTGCATAAACTTGTAGACGGTAACCCGGGGTGTTCACTTGGAAACGTCATATGGCCAGATCACGCCCCTGTATTTGGAGATCTAAGTCCCAGGAGTCAGGACTTTAGGGGTTATAATTGGAGATTGAACGATAACCTACTTAGGGACTCATCCTGCATGACTGACCTATCTAAAACCATCAATGTTTTCCTTGAGTCACATGTGTCAGATCCCACACCAGCACCGCTTAAATGGGAAGCCCTAAAATGCACTATGAGAGGGGTCTTTATATTGCATGGCTCGAGACTCAAAAGCGAAAGGTCACCAAGGCTCAAACAGTTATTTCAGGACTTGGAGTCTAGAGAGATTGCAAGCAAGAAAAAGGGTTTAGACACATTGTTAGTCGAGATATCCAACATCAGACATGAGATTCTCTCCATTCTAGATCAAAACACTTTACACCTGAGGGACAGATTCCGGGAGGGATGCTATGAATATGGCAACAAAAGTGGAAGATGGCTCGCAAGGGCTTTGCACCCTCGGGCACCACAGGCAAACATTTTCTCCATAAACTTTCCGACGGGTAATGTGGTTCATGCCTCGGGAGAGATTATGGATACCTTTAGGTTATACTATGCTACGCTTTATAGTATCCCACGTCAGGAGATGTCAGATGAGAATATTCAACGAAACAACATTATACAATACCTACAACAACATTTCACTAGATCAATACCGACTGATGAGGCGGAAAACCGCGAAAGCAATTTCACCCTCTCGGAACTGACCCAAGTTATGAAAGATCTGAAAATAGTTAAAAGGCCTGGACCGGACGGGTTTACCCCTCAGTTCTACAAAAAGTGCGGAGGACAACTAATGGAACTTGTTACCATGCAGGGCGGCGCTGGGTCCTGCGGCCGGCGCGCACCACTCCGATGTCGGCTCCGGCGCCCCGGAGCTCTGCAGTCGGGGCTCTCCCGGCGGCATGGGGCAGCCAGCGTGCGGCGGCGTGGGCGCGTCCGCCCATAGGGTGCCGCCCGCTCTCCCCCACCTTCCTTATGCACAGTGGGAGAGTCGGCTCCTCCTACTCCCCGCCCCCGGGCGGAGGCTTGAAGTTAAAAGGCTGGCAGTGACCTCAGCTCACTGCCAGTTATTGGTTCTGCTAGCCTCTAGTCAGGTCTGTTTCAGTCTGCCCTAGTTGCTTGTCAGTATCCTTTGTTTGCCTGTGAGCTCCACCTCCAGCCTTGATTTACCTAGTAGTTTTGTTGGTCTGTTACACCTGCCTCTTCTGTCGGCACTCTGTCCCCCGTTAGTTAGTTCCATCGTGGTAGTCGCCAGGTCCCTAGCCAGTACAGGGACCGCCGCCCAGTTGCCCGCCTGGGGTTAGCCAGGGCCGAGGCAAGTAGGCAGGGACAGTGGGGTGTGGGAAGTTCAGGGCACCCCACCTGGCGCTCGGGGGGCAGAGTGCCGTAACATAATAACTGGCCCTTAAAACTGTTTTGTCATGGAGGCGATCAGTTCCCTCACGAACCAGCTGCAGGCCCTGGGGCCTGTGATCCAGGATTTATCCGCCCGTATGGCGGCCCAGGAGCAGCGGGAAGTGTCGCAGGGGCTGGACGCCTCAACCAGCCCAGAACCCAAGTGCCCTCTTCCCGAGGTATTTTCTGGGGAGAGGAACAAGTTTTTTGTTTTCCAACAAGCGTGTCGCCTGTTTTTTCGGATGCGTCCCCGTTCTTCCGGGTCGGAGGCTCAGAGGGTCGGGCTGATAATTTCCCTGCTGCGGGGCTCTGCCCAGACATGGGTCTTTTCCATCCCCGAGGGTTCCTCCTGCCTGCAGTCCGTGGACTCCTTTTTCAGGAACTTGGGGGTATCTTCGACGAGCCGGACCGAGCGGGGTTGGCGGTTTCGCGGTTGCTGGCGTTGCACCAGGGGTCGCTCTGTGTGGAGAATAATTGCTCCAACTTCAGACGCTATGCAGGGGATACTGCATGGAACGATAGCGCTCTGAAGGACGTCTTTTTGCAGGGCCTCTCGGATGCGGTAAAAGACCTGTTGATTTCCCATCCCGTTCCCGGGTCCTTAAGGGAGGCCATGGAGCTAGCGGTGAAGGCAGATAGGAGGCTCTGGCCAACCGACATATCCGGCCGTCCAGGTCCCCTGCTGGGGCAGGTCTCTTCTTTGTAGAGAAGATGGACGGGACACTAAGGCCTTGCGTGGATTATCGGGCCTTGAATAAAATAACAGTGAAGAACCAGTGCTCCTTGCCCCTAATTCCTGACTTGTTGAATCAGGTGGTAGGGGCCCACTGGTTCTCCAAACTGGACTTGCGGGGGGCTTACAATTTAATTCGGATTAGAGAGGGAGATGAATGGAAAACGGCGTTCAACACCCCATTAGGACACTTTGAATGTCTGGTCATGCCTTTCGGATTCTGTAACGCTCCCGCGGTGTTTCAGGGGTTTATGAACGCTGTCTTTCACGACTTCCTGGGGGTATTTATGGTCATCTATCTTGACGACATTCTGGTGTATTCTCCTGACTGGGATACACATGTGCAGCACCTGAGGTTGGTTCTGACCCGTTTGCGCGAGTACCAACTTTTTGTCAAGTCAGAGAAATGTACTTTTGGTTCTAAAAAAGTATCTTTCCTTGGTTATGTGATTTCACCCACGGAGATTCAGATGGAGTCTGATAAAGTAGCTGCAATCTCCCATTGGGTCAGACCAGACAACCTTAAGGCTCTCCAGCGGTTTTTAGGTTTTGCAAATTTTTACCGCAAATTCATTAGAAACTACTCTGTTATTGCTCAACCCCTGACCGACCTGACTAAGAAGGGGGCCGACTTGGTAAAATGGTCGCCGGCAGCCCTTGAGGCCTTTAGTCAGCTAAAGAGGGCATTTACGACTGCCCCGGTGCTAATACAGCCGGACGCACAACTACCTTTTTTCATTGAGGTAGATGCGTCTGAGGTGGGGACAGGAGCAGTATTGTCGCAGGAGGTCTGTGGGAGATCTGGGTATAGCCCATGCGCGTTCTTCTCGCGGAAGTTTAATTCAGCAGAACGCAACTACGACGTAGGTAACCGTGAATTACTGGCTATCAAATGGGCTTTGGAAGAGTGGCGACACCATCTTGAGGGGGCTAGACACCCAATTACCGTGTATACTGATCATAAGAATCTGGTATATCTCGCCAATGCTAAAAGACTCACAGCTCGTCAAGCCAGGTGGGCGTTGTTCTTCGCCCGGTTTAATTTCGTTGTGACATATATCCCAGGGGAGAAGAACGTGAAGGCGGACGCCCTATCACGGAGTTTCGGGGTGCCGGAAAGTGAGACTATGACTCCCGAGAATATCTTGGCACCTGGCGTGGTGGTGGCAGCTGTAGAGTCTAACTTCGTTCCCCAACTACAGAATGCCCAGCAGGACGCTCCTTCGGGGTGCCGGAGGGCAGATGGTTTGTGCCAGAGACCTTACGTCTTCGAGTCATGGATGAATCTCACTCGTCGGTTCTCGCAGGGCATCCAGGGTTTCAGGGGACCCTGGATCTTTGTTCCAGACACTTCTGGTGGCCAGGCATGGCTCAGGAGATCCGCAACTTTGTTAGGGGATGCTCGGTCTGTGCCTGCAACAAGAGTCGACGGCGTCCTCCGGAGGGTCCCCTGAGACCGCTACCAGTTCCTTCCAGTCCATGGTCGCAGTTATCGGTAGACTTTATCACTGATCTACCAGAATCCCAGCTGTGCACTACTATCTTAGTGGTGGTCGACCGGTTCTCAAAGATGGCACATTTTGTGGCGTTAAAGAAGCTACCTTCGGCAAAAGAATTTGCCAAGATTTTTTTAACAGAAATAATTCGTCTACATGGGGTTCCCCAAAATATTGTATCTGATCGCGGGGTTCAGTTTGTGTCGCAGTTTTGGCGTGCCTTCTGTAGAAACCTGGGAACGTCGCTTTCCTTCTCGTCAGCATTCCACCCGCAAACTAATGGTCAGACTGAGCGGAAGAACCAAGATTTAGTGCAATATTTACGGTTATTTGCAAGCGAAAAGGCTCATCAGTGGGCAGAGTTCCTGCCCTTGGCAGAGTTTGCACTAAACAACCGCCCTTGTTCTTCCACTGGGGTATCTCCATTCTTTTGTGTATACGGTCAGCATCCTCGTTTTCTTACAGCAATACCTACTCCTTCGGTCTGTCCGGCAGCGGATGTCGCCACAGATATGCTTCGGGGAGTATGGGAAGAGGTACAGAAAAACTTGGAAGCAACGGGGACTCGTATGCAGTTGCGTAGTGGGAAGAGTCTGTCTGTATCTGAACCATACAGGGTGGGACAGAAGGTATACCTGTCTTCTAGAAATCTCAAATTGAGGGTCCCATCCTTGAAGCTAGCGCCACGTTACGTGGGTCCGTTTGTCATCACACGGGTGGTAAACCCGCTCGCCTACGAACTGGATTTGCCAACTACATGGAGGGTACACAGGGTGTTCCATAAGTCTTTATTGAAACCTTTTATCCCTTCGGTGATGCCCGCCTGGGGTTAGCCAGGGCCGAGGCAAGTAGGCAGGGACAGTGGGGTGCGGGAAATTCAGGGCACCCCACCTGGCGCTCGGGGGGCAGAGTGCCGTAACAGAACTAATGTTGGCAGCTTTTAACGCGGTCTCCGGGGGCTGTCCCTTCCCACCACAGGCATTGCAATCCCATATTGTAGTAATCCCAAAGCCAGGGAAGGATCCTCTCCTTTGTAGCAGATACAGACCCATCTCCCTAATTAATAGCGATCTCAAGATGTTCGCCAAAATCATAGCGAACAGGCTGAACCCACACATCCCTCACCTTATCCACTCGGACCAGGTTGGGTTTGTCCCGGGTAGAGCTCGGGACAATACGATTAAAACATTATTCCTGATCAACAAGGCACGCAGTTCCAATGTACTCCTATGTCTAGGCAGTAGACGCAGAAAAAGCCTTTGACAGGGTAGATTGGAACTTCTTGGAGGCGGTGCTGAGGGGGTGGGTCTGGGCCCGAGGATCCTTTCCTGGATAATAGCCTTGTATAGCTCACCATCCGCTAGGCTCAGAATTAATGGCCTTTTCTCAGAACCCTTTAAAAACAAAAACGGTATCAGGCAGGGCTGCCCCCTCTCCCCGATCCTATATATCATGGTGATGGAGCCCCTGGCAGAAGCTCTGTGGGAAAACCCTGACATACAGGGTGTGCGGACTCGGGAGGGGGAGCACAAGCTGTCCATATATGCGGACGACCTGTTGCTTTATATCTCGAACCCTAGGATCAGCATACCGGGGATTCTAACCGACTTATCTAGGTATGGGAGTCTTAGTAACTTCAAAATGAACATGCAAAAACCGGAAATTCTAAACATCACATTATCAACTCCTGAGGTCAGCACTTTACAAGAGATATTCCCCTTTCAATGGAGAGAGATCCCTAAAATATTTGGGTATACACATCCTGGCAGACCAAACTCAGACATTCAAACTTAATTACAGACCTATGGTGGCGATACTTGAATCAGAGCTAGATGGATGGTCCAGGATTCACCTCTTTTGGTTTGGAAGAATTAACTCCCTAAAAACGAACATCCTCCCTAGACTTCTATAAGTCTTCCAGACGGTGCCCTGGAGCATACCCAGACAATTTTTTACCCACTTACAAAAAATTTTGGTTAAATTAGTTTGGAGAGGATCCCCCCCCTAGAATAAACTTTAAGACTCTAACATGCCCAAAACATATGGGCAGGGTGGGGCTCCTGGACCTTGAATGTTATCATAAGGCCACAATAGGTAACTGCATTCTGGATATTATACACCACTCTTCCAGGAAGGCGTGGGTAGCACTGGACATGGAACAGAATCAGTTTGACTTGGGGTGGCGCTTTTTGGATCCCGGGCAAAGTGGATTGGGGGAGGCTGCGGGCCACACCCCTCTACTTGAAACTGCTCCATGCCTGGACTCGTGTAGTGAGAGGTAAAAAGGTTGTAAGGGTCCCTTGACGCCGCTGGTGGAAAACCTGCAGATTCCAGCCATGAGATTTCAAACAGCACTATCCTTCCTGCCAACCAAAACTTCTCAGCGGGTTTGGGAGGTTGTGGGCCCGGGGGATATGCGTCCCATGAATGATCTTGGAGAGGGCTTCAGACTGAAGCCAGGAGTATGGATGCAATATTTCCAAGTGAGAGACTATATAAGATCCCTTAAGAGACCTGGAATCGCTACAGGCGGCTCTCACCCCATTTGAGAAACTCACTGTCACTGTGGCTTCCCCGCCACATGTGATCTCTCTGCTGTATGGGTTGTTGATCAATGAGCGGATGCGAGATGCGCGTCCGAGATGGGAGTCCAGGTGTGAGGAGGTGCTCGGGAGGCATATCCCCGGAGAGCTCTGGACCAGGTCTTATACCCTAATCCACAAGATGTCAATTTGAGCTAAAGCACAGAAGCTAAACTATAAAGTGGTGGCACTTTGTTACAGAACTCCACAGGGTCTTCCCTGAGATTTCAGATGAATGTCGGCGGTGCGGTTCCTGATTAGGTACCATGTATCACATCTGGTGGAGTTGTCCTCTGGTCGCTCTTCTCTGGGATGATGATGTCGCAAGACTGTACAGAGCCATTTGTAGATCCCCCTGAGGCTAACTCCGGAGATCGCCCTTCTCTCTATCTTGCCAGGCCCCATCTCTCATACTAAAAAGGGCCTATTAAGGCACTTTATCATGGCTATGCGGCAAATTATTCCCCAAAGCTGGAAACAGAGGGGTGCGATCCCGAGAGCTTCATGGGTGGAGGCCCTGGACCTAATCAAATATATGGAGGAGCTCCAATTTGGACCTGACTCCGGAGTCGGCAAATATAAACAACGTATGGGCCGCCTGGATTGCTTTCAAGGGAACACTGTCCTTCACTGGATGGCTGGCAGATGGCACAGTATGAGATGAAGTCCTGGGAAGATGACGCAAATCCGGTAAGCCGTTGCTCTGACCTTCTAACTTGGTCAAGAGATACCTTCCCCCTCCCTTATCCTTCCTACGCTACTTGCCCTACATTCTTCTATGTCTCTCTTTCTTTCTAAACTCTTTTTCCTATCTCCTTCTTAGCATGTTGTACATTCTTAGTTAGTAGTTTATATAAGTTTGTTATAAAATAGGCCCATGTGTATATCCTACACGAGGATCCGCTGCCAGGCTATATTTCAAGACCAGCCTGCGTGCTCTCCAACGGACAAGTAACTTCATAGATATATAGAGAGACGTATTCTGTTAGAGCTGATTAAAACACGACAAGCCAGACATTTTAAAAGAAAGACAGCTGTATGACAGCCAGCCTTCTCCTCAAAGCAATGTTTGTTGCATATGCCGTTTAGACATGTAACCTGTTACTTTACCAACATTTCTGTGATACAAGCATGTAATGATTCCCTTGTTTTATATTTAACAAGAAAACCCTAATAAACACATTTTGAAAGAAAATGCAGCGTCAAAATGCTGCGCTTTGACAGCGTTGCATGTTCTATCTTTGGTCATTTTCAGCCCTGAATGAATTTCAGCATTGAAATGAATGGGCAGCGGTTTCAAAACTACTTGGTACCATATTTTTGGCAGTGTTAACCACAAGCGATAACTGCACGTCCTATTAAAAATTAATACTCACCTAGCTGCCACAGTCTGGGACTCTCCAGCTGCTCTCTGGAGCTCCAGGCAGGCTACCGGCCACTTGATATCACCAATAGTGCATCTTTTGCTAGTGACTGGTTTTGAAGACCCCGCCCCCAGTAGGGGATTGCTCTGATTGATTCCACAAGCGCTGGCTGTGCCAATCAGAACCAGCGCTTGATTAACCAATCACAGCCGTTCAAGCGGGCTCAGCCAATCAGAGCAATCTCTTGCTGGAGGCAGGGTCTTCAAACCCCGTCACTAGCAAAAGATCCTCTGTCAGTGATGACAAGAGTAACGGCAGGGACCTGCATCCTTAGCTGCGTTTTTATCTATGCAAAAAACGCAGCCAAAATGTTGTAAAAAATGCATGACAATGCTGCTGAAACACAGTAAATGCAGCATTGAAAAACGTTGCATTTCTGCAAACCCCTGTGTGAGGGAGGCCTTAGTTTTCAGAGTATGTGTCTTGCTGCAGCAGTGCTAACTTTGAATTGGCATTTCCCTGATCCATTAACTTTGAAACCTTGTTGGGGTGTGTTAGTTCAGGACTAACCTTCTTGACACTTTCCTGCACTCCGACTTCTGTCCCCCAACTCGCTGCCTAATCATCCTGCACCTCCATACTGCCCCAACAATTTGCTCAGCCGCCAGCAAACTCCTTTTCACGTTTCTGGATCTCACTGCATTATTAGTAATTGAACACATTTTAATTAGTGGGGATAGTACAGATAAATTAAATCAAAGTAATTCATGCAAGCTTTAAGCCTGTTTCACACACGTATGACAAAATTGTGCGATTTTCTCATGATGCGACAAATTGGATGTTTGTAAAGCCCATGCCTTCCTACAGGTTCCTTCACATTAGCGATGTTTTGTACCATGCGACATTGCAAGGGGAAAAAAAGGCAGGTTGCTAGATATGCCCACGACTTGCGATGTTTTGTAGCCTATGTTTCCCTATGGACCCTTCCTTTCTGTTGCACCACATGAAAACACTAAGTATGCTAGCAATCTATCTTGGGGCACCATAGCAAAAGTCAGAATTTGCTCGCCCCAAAAAATTATACATTATAAATTTATTGTATATGACAACTTTTACAACACGGCAGGCCATCCAACTGTAATATACCTCTAAATACACATATAATTTGTACTTATATAAACACTGGCTTTCCCATCCTACTGCTGTAACCCATAATGAGCTTCAGTGTCCCATAGTAACAATGTACTGTGACCTCCCCAAGTACTAAGATTTCCTCTGTGGCCTCAATTAGTAATAGAGCCCCTTTGTAGCCATAATGAGTAATAAATAAGACCTCGGTGGCCCCAATGAGAAATGGTAGGCTGTTCTTGCAATTAATGTTGAATCCCATTCCTGTAGGCAGTGCCACAATTCCTGCCGCTAGTAGAGCAGAAATTAGCCATTTTAGCAATATTTATATGCATGACCATGACCTAACGTCCGAGGCTTTACGCTGCCTCGCACAATCTAACCTTGCTCCTGTACAGGCTCACGGTTAACACTGGAGTCAGGGGAAGGAGTGAGGTCAGGCTATGCGAGAAAGCACCAACTCTGCTTTACCAGTGGCCAAGCAGTAGTGGGTCGAACAGCTGGCTGCCACTTAACATGAAGGACGTGGCCAGGTGATGGAAATATATGCTTACGCAGTGCTGGGACACTTGAGCAGCAGATTCTGCAATATGCTAGGTGCACTCTTCCTCCCTATGGTGATAATGAGGGGTTAGGGTCTGGGAAAGGTGGATTCTAGACTGCCCACCACTGAACACTGCAATACACAGCCGGCAAAAGACTAATTATGTGCTGCTCTAGGAGGAAAAAGCAGATGTTAGCAGGGACATTTTTAGCTTTTCTGCTGCCTGAGATGAAAACTTTAAACGTGACCACTCGATGATTCTATGGCTCAGTAATCCAATTTTTCTGCTCTTACTTGACTGCACTGCCTGGTTTTTGAAATCCTTTTTGTTAAGAGGTGTATATACACAGGATTCCCTTTTGTAGGATGGTATTCCTTGATCACACCATTTTCAGTATATTCACAGATCAGTTGCATGAGGAAACTTCGTAAAGTTGTCGGTTTTTGAAATTCTGGCTCTGGCTAGTCTAGCATTGATAATCATTTCTCTCATTTGAAGTCGATTAGATCACTCGATTTTCCTATTCTAATGTAGATTCACAGGGTGTTCACCCTTCTCGACCAACGGTATAAGGAGAAACTTTCCACTATCATTCCCAAAGAGTAAGGGAGTATGAGAGTGATGCAATATCACAAGGGCCTCGTGGAAAAGCTGATGCTAAAGTTCCCATCTGACAAAGCTAGTGGTAGAGGACGTAGTTCAGTGGGCCAACAAGCAAGGGAGATGAGGGGAACAGGCAGCATATCCAGTGCAGGCAGGGGAACACTCGCCAAGGTCTTTGCCAGTTTTACGGCTCCCCAGCCAGACTGTGTCACCACTCCCCAGTCTAGGCTGAGTCAGAGGGAACAGTGTAAAAAGATGGTGAGGGAGTACATAGCCGACCTTACCAACGTCCTCTGTAATCCCTCTGCTCCATACAACTATTGGGCGTCAAAGCTGGACACATGGCACGAACTTGTACTGTACGCCTTTGAGGTGCTGGTCTGCCTTGCTGCTAGCGTGTTATCAGACAGGGCGTTTAGTGCTGCTGGGGGGATTATCACAGATAAGCGTGTTACAGGCTTACACTTATTAAGATGAACAAAGGCTGGATTTCCCCAGACTTCTCTTCTCCACCGGTGGAAAGCAGCTTAACATAAAGTCTCTTTAAGCTGGAACTGGAGAACCATGCACCCTCTATCACCGTAAAAAAGGGTAGAAGTAGCTTGGTCTATCCTTCTCTGATCTTCCTCCTCCTCCTAAACCAGCATGTCAGCACACTGAACAGCCAATTTTTCAGAGTGCCAAAGGACTCTGTAAAAACTATTTTTTTCGGAGGGCTGCCTCCAGACTCTGTCAAAACAATTTTTCTGAGGGCCACCTGCAGGTTCTCGCCCCCAATTTTGAAGAGGTTCACTACTAGAGTTCAACAAATGTGCTGGTTCCAGCTTCATACATCCACAGAGTCCACAAATGTATCCCAGCGCAGTGTCCAGCTATCTGACACCGAGACAGAATGAATTATCCTGGTTTAGCCACTCTAATTTCTTCATAGTATATGCTGTCTTTCCCTGGGGCACTGGTTAAAAAGCCCCTCGGGGAGAGGCGGGGGCTTGGACAGGCGGTAAGCTTGCCTGTCGGTGGACCGCCACCTGGATCGTATAAAGCAAGTACGAACTGTCGCTGAAAAAAAGCTTTCAGGTTTTTACCTGCACTCTTGGTAAACAAATCTTTCAAGGGTGCACCTATACTCTTGTTAAACAAATCCTTTTAAGGGTTCACCTATACTCTTGGTAAACAAATCTTTCAGGGTTTCAACTGCACTCTTGGTAAACAAATCTTTCAGGGGTTCATCTACACTCCTAATAGATAAATCTTTCAAGGGTTCAGCTATACTCTTGGCAAACAAATCTTTCAGGGGTTCACCTGCACTCTGGGTAAAAAAATCTTTTGTTTTAGAATGGGTTGTTGAATTGTGGAGATGTGTAGAATTACTGGCATCTGAGTTCCCTTTATGGCCACGTTTGTGTCTCATTAAATTTTGTGACAGAGATGGCATGGGATTGGAATTATGATCATACCTTAATTTATCAGCAATTCTCATCAGCATTGTGGGCATTTCCCACAATTTCAAAGAGGGTCACTGCCAGGCCCTGCCAACCCTCTGCAGTGTGTGTCTCCTGTTCCTGCTCATCCAACACAGGAGAAGAGGCAGTGGTGTCATCCGCAGGCGGTGATTGCCCTTCGTTGCACCTAGTGTGATGCTTAGCTAAGATGTGCCAGCGTGTGTGCCTTGCTGATTATGGTCTGGCTCAAGTGAATTGTTAGGGGCTGACCAACAGGCTCTTGCCCACAATTTGGCTTAATAGTGCGACCTGGGAGCCTCAGATGCATCCATGCATGCTGCCCCTGCTGTTCCATATCTATTTCTGTGGTGTTTTCACCACTTTCTGATATTTTCAGGTGAATCACACACAGAGCATCGGTCACCTTGAAAAATGCTCGAGTCTCCCATTGACATCAATGGGGTTCATTACTCGAAATGAGCTCTCGAGCATTACAAAAAGCTTGACTCGAGTAACAAGCACCTGAGCATTTTGGTACTCGCTCATCTCTAGTTGCAGCCCTTTCTTTAGCCTTAAAGGCATGCTCCATCCCTGTATTCCACGGCCAGTGAGATTATTCTCAGTATATACACATAGAGGTGTGGTAGATTCTCCTCAGTATATGGACACAGAGGCAAGTTAGATTGTTGTGCCAAATTTGGTGCTTGTACAACTCAAGTTACATTACATAGGGGTGCATTTACTTTTGCAATTAGCATTGAATGATCGAGTTGTGACCCCTTTACTTTTCCTATTTTGGACCTAAAGAATGTGTGTGCCAAATTTCACATTTGTACGATACCAAGAAATTGGAAAATTAGTGGCGAGTCAGTCAGTCAGCGAGTATGTCAGTGAGGGCTTTTGCCATATATATATAGACTAGCTGATATACCCGGCTTCGCCCAAGTTAATTTGGTACTGGTGTTTATCTGGTGTTCACACGGAAAATCTACTGAAGTAGTGGTTACTTTAGAGATACCGGAAAAACATATGTTCACCATTTTGCATAGTTCTCTGCGTTACCCAGGAAACACCACGGGGAGGTAACCATGCAACGTTTCCATTATATAAAATGACATCAGGAAGTGAGAGAATTAGATTCCATACGTAAAATTTGGACACTAATTCTTTTGCACTTAGAATTGAATAATCGAGTTGGGACCCATTAACTTTTCCTATTTATGACATAATCAATGCCCGTGCCAAATTTTAAGTTTCTATGATATCGGGAAGTGAATTAGATTTCGTACGTAAAATGTGGATGCTAATTCTTTTGCGCATAGAATTGAATAATCGAGTTGGGACCCATTACCTTTTCCTATTTATGACATAATCAATGCTCGTGCCAAATTTCACGCTTTTATGACACCGAAAAAGTGAGAAAATTACATTCCGTACGTAAAATTTGGACGCTAATTCTTTTGCGCATAGAATTAAATAATCGTGTTGGGTACCATAAGCTTTTCTTATTTATGACATAATCAATGCGCGTGCCAAATTTCCCGTTACTATGACACCGGAAAGTTAGAAAATTACATTCCGCACATAAAATTTGGACGCCAATTCTTTTGCGCATAGAACTGAATAATGGAGTTGGGACCCATTAGCTTTTCCTATTTATGACAATCCATGCTCGTGCCAAATTTCCCGTTTCTATGACACCGGAAAGTGAGAAAATTACATTCCGCACGTAAAATTTGGACGCCAATTCTTTTGCGCATAGAATTGAATAATGGAGTTGGGACCCATTAGCTTATACTATTTATGACATAATCAATGCTCGTGCCAAATTTCCTGTTTCTATGACACCGGAAAGTGAAAAAATTACATTCCACACGTAAAATTTGGACGCTAATTCTTTTGTGCATAGAATTGAATAATCGAGTTGGGACCCATTAGCTTTTCCTATTTATGACATAATCAATGCTCGTGCCAAATTTCCCGTTTCTATGACACCGGAAAGTGAGAAAATGAGATTCCGTACGTAAAATTTGGACGCTAATTCTTCTGCGCATAGAATTGAATAATTGAGTGGGGACCCATTAGCTTTTCCTACTTATGACATAATCAATGCTCGTGCCAAATTTCCCGTTTCTATGACACCGGAAAGTGAGAAAATGAGATTCCGCACGTAAAATTTCGACGCTAATTCTTTTGCACATAGAATTGAATAATCGAGTTGGGACCCATTAGCTTTTACTTTTTATGACATAATCAATGCTCGTGCCAAATTTCCCGTTTCTATGACATTGGGAAGTAAGTGATTTAGATTATGTAGGTAAAATTTTGATGCCAATTCTTTTGCGCATAGAATTGAACAATCGAGTTGGGCCCCAATTTCTTTTCCTATTTTGGAGATAATCTATGCTTGCGCCAAATTTCATGTTTCTATGACATCGGGAAGTTGGAGAACTTTTGGCGAGTCAGTCAGTCAGTGAGTGAGTCAGTGAGTGAGTCAGTGAGGGCTTTCAGCTTTATATATATAGACTAGCTGATATACCCGGCTTCGCCCGAGTTAGTTTGGTACTGGTGTTTATGTGGTGTTCACATGGAAAATCTTATGAAGTCGTGGTTACTTTAGAGATACTGGGGAAAAAGATATGTTCACCATTTTGCCTAGTTCTCTGCGTTACCCAGAAAACACCACGTGGAGGTAACCATACAACGCTTCCTTTATATAAAATGACAGGAAGTGAGAAAATTAGATTACATACATAAAATTTGGACACTAATTCTTTTGCGCTTAGAATTGAATAATCGAGTTGGGACCCATTAACTTTTCATATTTATGACACAATCAATGCTTGTGCCAAATTTCATGTTTCTATGACATTGGGGAGTGAGAGATTTAGATTATGTACGTAAAATTTGGACGCTAATTCTTTTGTGCATAGAATTGAATAATCGAGTTGGGACCCATTAGCGTTTCCTACTTTTGACATAATCAATGTTCGTGTCAAATTTTCCGTTTCTTTGACACAGGAAAGTTAAAAAATTACATTCCGCACGTAAAATTTTGACGCCAATTGTTTTGCGCTAGAATTGAATAATCGAGTTGGGACCCCTTAGCTTTTCCTATTTATGACATAATCAATGCTCGTGCCAAATTTCCCGTTTCTATGACACCGGAAAGTGAGAAAATTACATTCCGCACGTAAAATTTGGATGCTAATTCTTTTGCGCATAGAATTGAATAATGGAGTTGGGACCCAATAGCTTTTCCTATTTATGACATAATCAATGCTCGTGCCAAATTTTCTGTTTCTATGACACCGGAAAGTGAGAAAATTATATTCCGCACGTAAAATTTGGACGCTAATTCTTTTGCGCATAGAATTGAATAATGGAGTTGGGACCCATTAGCTTTTCCTATTTATGACATAATCAATGCTCGTGCCAAATTTCCCGTTTCTATGACACCGGAAAGTGAAGAAATTACATTCCGCACGTAAAATTTGGATGCTTATTCTTTTGCGCATAGAATTGAATAATCGAGTTGGGACCCATTAGCTTTTCCTATTTATGACATAATCAATGCTCGTGCCAAATTTCACGTTTCTATGACACCGGAAAGTGAAAAAATTACATTCCGCACGTAAAATTTCGATGCCAATTCTTTTGCGCTAGAATTGAATAATGGAGTTGGGACCTATGAACTTTTCCTATTTCTGACATAATCAATGCTTGTGCCAAATTTCCCGTTTCTATGACACTGGAAAGTGAGAAAATTAGATTCCGTACGTAAAATTTGGACGCTAATTCTTTTGCGCATAGAATTGAATAATCATGTTGGGACCTATTAACTTTTCCTATTTATGACATATTCAATGCCTGTGCCAAATTTGAAGTTTTTATGACATTGGGAACTGAGAGATTTAGATTATGTACGTTTAATCTCGACGCCAATTCTTTTGCGCTAGAATTGAATAATCGAGTTGGGACCTATTAACTTTTCCTATTTATGACATATTCAATGCCCGTGTCAAATTTTAAGTTTCTATGACATTGGGAAGTGAGAGATTTAGATTATGTACGTTAAATTTCAACGCCAATTCTTTTGCAAAGAAACTACAGAAAAAAGCTATGGACCTGCGCTGCTTAAAATACCAAATCAATTGTGCATGTCTCAATGGCGCAGGTCCATAGCTTTTTTCTGTAGTTTCTTTGGATTTATCCGACCTCCTAGGAGGAACGGAGTTATATTGTGACCCGCAGCTCTCCAGAAATTTTGGATTTTCCTGTTTATCTGTCCTTGGTATATCCTGGATAAAGTAACCTTTACAAGCACACCAGGATGTCAGGTGCAGGCATAATCACCTGAGGGTGATATGCCTTGCACCAGGTGAGTTACCACACGAGCACCATTGTGGTATATTTACACAGTGTGTTGGCGCTCTCCGTGACCCATATTTTCTGCCAATTCTTTTGCGCTAGAATTGAATAATCGAGTTGGGACCCAATTACTTTTCCTATTTTGGAGATAATCTATGCTTCTGCCAAAATTCATGTTTCTACGACATCGGGAAGTTGGAGCACTTTTGGCGAGTCAGTCATTCAATCAGTGAGTCAGTCAATCAGTGAGTCAGTGAGGGCTTTCGTCTTTATATAGATAGATAGATAGATAGATTACACACACAAACATTATGTAGTCACTTACCTTTTATGCAGATATTTGACCAACTGCCCAACAGAAAGGCCACTTCACTCCTTCAGCCAGGACAACAGTGGAGGAGAGCCTGAGATCAGACTTTTTAGTAAAAAAGCCAGCTAGAGGAATAGAGGGCCCACGACACAAATGACAACTAAACAAACTAAAGAAATGCAGCAGACCATACTGGATGTTTAATTAGGTCCAATTTCATCCATGAATCATGTCCATAGTGTAGTACCCCAGAGTTGGGTACTACTGCACTTCTTTGGTTTTGTAAAAAGCTTAATTCATGTTCTCATGTATTATGAAGTTGATGTTTTTTGTGTTAATGATGTGTTTCATGCCTCACTGTATGTTATTAACTGGCAATTATCATGTCCCTTACCAGTACAGGTTACCTAGCAACAGCTGGGGGAGTAGTTAGCCAGGCTTAGCCAGAATAGAGGGTCTGGGATTTGCAGTTTGGATCCCCATCATAGGTTGGGCTAGTGTGGTAGTATAAAAGATGAGTGGGCAGAACTAAAACAGTCTACTACATGAATTTAGTCCAGCACATCCTGGGAGAGAGACCACCAGAAGTAAATGTGCAATGTCCTGTAGGGTGACTCCGGACACAGGGCATACGTTGAGGAGCTGGGAGGATATGGTGGTCACTTGTCACGGAGATACTTACCAGGCTCCCTCCAAGAGGGACACACGTAGCCTCGGCCAGAGCAGTGCTGGGCCTCTTCCAGACACCCCTAGGCAAGGGATGACCAATAAACATAAGAACAGGAGAAAAGGTTGTCACGGGTGACGCCACCGTTCTGTTACCCACTGACATGACTCTCGGCGGTAAAAAAAAAAAAAGAGCCACAGACTGTGTAATGTAACTCAGGTCCCTGGGAACGGCCAGGGCCTGGCAAAACTTTACTTAGAAAACTTGATTAGAATACACTTGAGAATACACTGGTACAAGTAAACAGAAGATTAGAGGTCAGGGAGGAAACACAGGATGACACCGATCCTGCAGTCGCAGTTATCTGCTAGGAACCGATCCTGGACAGGGAACTCCAGAGGAGGATAGGGGAAGGGTCACTCCACAGACACTCTCACAGAACAGTACTTCTGCACGGTAGTTTTTGGCCGTTTCTTCTCGCTCCCTTTCAATCGCTCTCTCTTACTTCTTCTCACTCACTGTTGGCTCCTGGCATCGGGGTACTCAGGAAAACCTCTCTTCTGCCTCCATTCTTCACAACATGATGGTTGAAAGTACCCCCATGTGACTGGCACTCTCTCTCAGGAACCCAGAAGAACAGACTGACCACACCCAAAGCACTCATACTTATAATCTCTCACATACCGCATGACAGGACATAAATTAATACATTTGTAGGCACCTCTCAGTCTCATGCACACATTAACCTCTCACTTGCTGAAGCTGTGCAATACACATAACAAAATGACTAGACAACTTTGCACAGCACATCTACAAAAGACATGACATGTATGGAGGGACCAGCAACATAACCTTCTGGCCACTACAAAGGTAACGCAAGTTGTGTAACTGCTGCAATGTAAGGAACTCTCCCTCTCTCCCTGCCAATAAAGTGTTCAAGATCTGCACTATATGCTCCAGGGGAAAGGACTATACCCCCATTTTTGTTTAGTTCTCCACTTTTTATATTATTTTTGTTCGTAACGGGTCCCTACCCATATACGGACTGTTGTTACAACAAAATGACATCTTACCGTGCTTGAACCAGCGGGTAGCACGCAATTAGAACTGCCAAAATTACCACTGTAGCACCATGCCATACTGCATTTTACCTTTTTTAGAGGAGCAGCAGAGCCATCTCATTCCCCGCTGTTTTTTCCCTCTAAGCTCTGATGTCCACGAGCATAATTCATTTAGCAAATCCGCGTGTGTCTCCCACATGTGCGATCCGCTGATCAATTTGCCCATAGGGAATCATTGGGCATCCGCAGGTGATTAAATACATTCGGATGTCATTTTTTTCCAGCGTGCGGATCGCACGCGCGGGATAAAACAACAGCATGCTCCATTTTCTGCAGATTTCTGCACGGTTGGCTTCCATTGAAGTCAATGGAAGCCGTCCGAACCGCGGCACAGAAACAGCTTACACTGCATCTGTGCCACAGATCTGCCGGAAAGCAGGAGATTTTAAAAAAAAAAGAAAAGAAAAAAAGCACGTGCAGAAGAAAGACGATCTGACCGTAACAAAGAAGACCCGCACGGCAGCCAGACAGTTAAGAAAATGTATTTTTAGGCCCCATGGCTGCGGGCACGGGTGGAAAGCGCTGCGGGATTCCACACTTGGAAACTGTGCATGTCCGTGGACATGAGGCCTAAGGGGTCCTGCACACGGGAGAGAGTGATATCAGGATGTGATTGACACTCCGATATCGCTCTCGCAATTCTTCTGAAGTCGTGGATGCAAGGCGTTTTCGCAGGAAAACAGCCTCACATCCCAGCAGGGCTGAGGGAATCTCTTGTTGTGGCTGTTACAGCCACGGCAGGAGATAGCGATCTTCTCCCATTGACTTCAATGGGGCCAACGGCCCCATTGAAATCAATGGTAAGTGATTGCTGAAGGAATCCCCTGCTGCAGCTGTCACAGCTCCTGCTGTTCTCCCAATGTTCTCAATGGGGTTGGCAGCAGCAGCTTATAAATATGCCTATTGTATTTGTTATTTTATGCTTGATAAAGGCTATTGTATAGCCGAAACGCGTTGTATACATGTTCCAATAAACATTGCCTTCTGACAACCCAAGAATCTACTCTCTACACGCCGACCAGGATTTTAGGGGTGTCAACATCACTGACACCCCTACGAAGTAAGTCAGCCTTTCACCTATTACCTATTTGCCCAAATATACTGGAGCAGCAAGGTTCTTTCCTTGTGTTTATATTATTGAAATGAATGGGAGATAATCAAGATTCTCTGCTACTGCTTCGTAGGGGGTCTTGAAATATAAGCCCTACCTCGAAAATAATCCCTAACTGTAGAAAAAAAAATAATAATACATCACCTTAGAAGTGCTATCATCTCCTACGCATCTTCTAGCAGGTCCCAGCACTCTGCTTTCAGCTTCTTTTGTGGCCGGGGATTAAAAAATCCCCGCCTCCTGATAGCGCTGCCTCTGATTGGCTGCGCTTCTTCAGATTGGTCACGGCGTTCAGCCAATCAGAGGGAGGGCTTTCAGAAGGCGGGGATTTTTCAATCTCGGCCAGAAGAGAAGCTGAAAGAAGAGTGACGGGGACCTGCTAGAAGACGCGCCAGAGATGATGGTGCTTCTAAGGTGAAGTTTTTGGGGTTTTTTTACAGTTAGGGATTATTTTTAGGGTAGGGCATATATTTCAAGCCCTCTCCTGAAAATTCTCGCTGCAGGGAGTCCCCTGCCACCACTGTCACAGCAGTGGCAGAGGATCTCGATCATCTCCCATTCATTTCAATAAGGCCGGCGCGGCGCTGCTGCTGCCGGCCCCATTGAGAAGGGGATTCCTTCAACGATCGTGCTCCATTGACTTCAATGGGGCTGGCGCTGCTGCTGCCAGCCCCATTGGAAGCAATAGCCGAGATTGCAAAAAGATAGAACATGCTGCGATCTTGTTTTCAGGCTGCATCGCAAGCGTTAAAACATCGCACATGTGAGTGAAGGGAGCCATTGGAAGTCATTAGCTTCATAATTTTGCGATTTCTCACAGCCTCACATGGCTGGGAAATTATGCGATTTTCTTGCCAGTGTGAAGGCATCCTTAGGTCTGTGCTTGGTCATCTCAATTTTTGCAACGTCTTATTGGTTAATCTTCAGCCAATCAGCAGCATCTTGCATATGGGCAGCACTTTCATTAGACACCTTCATCACATGACTGAGCCGTATATAATATAGGCACAGTGTAACCAGCATCTATTTTACAGTCAAGCACAGGACAGAGAAGCTGAATTACATTTCTATGCCTATATAACACATGGTCTGACAGATTCTACAGAGGATATATTGCTGCTTAGAAAGTTTGTATACTAGCAGACAACTTACACAGGGTTCTATTGATGGGAGCAAAGAAAGTTACTGCATCAAGTTCATATGCCTATACGAAACGTGATCTGTACATTGGGAGAGGGGCTATTTCTGCTGCTGTCATTGTATAGAGCAGCAAAGTAGACAGACAAACTACACTTCGATGTGGGGAATATTACAGTTCTCTGTTGCCTCAAACATAGTTCAAAGTCGCCAGTCGGCCATTATGGATTATTTGCACATCTTACACAGTTAGCAGTTTTGGAGAATTCAATTATGCTGCGCAAACAGGGACAGCTCACAAACATACAAGCTATACTCTCTGGCCTTCTGTTCTCACATATTGTGTTACCCAGTCTGCAGTCTATTTAGGTGGTGCTTTTTTGTTAATGTAAAACAAACAAACAAAAAAACAGAAAGGGTGCCTGCACACGAACTGAATTTCCAGCGCGTTATTTTAGGCACATTATCTGCCCCAGACCGCAGCCAATATACTCCTATGAGGATCTGCAGTTGTCCCCAGACGGACGGATTTGTATCGCGTTTTTTCACGCGCGTGAAAAAATCTGCGGCCTGTTCTAATTTGGGTCGGATTCTGCGCGTGAAGCCTCCAATACAAGTGAATGGGTGCGTTTTTTCACGCAGTACATCCGCAGTGCAGCTGCAGATGGAGTCACTGGTTGCTATGACTACAGGAAGTAGGCATGGTAGGAGGCGTCCCAACACACAGCAGAGCTTCACAGGCAAATTTGTAGAGGGAGATAGGTAGTATTTCTTGCCAATGCAGGATCTAAGAATGCAAAATCTGTAGTAATGAATTCCTCTTGTGAATTTTTTTGCAGTGACTGAAATAAAGTCACGCTGGAGAAGCGCCCGAAAAAGTTACATGGATCAACCATGCCCACAAAGACATCTGCTCACCGGGTGAAAGCATGTTGCCAGAATAATTTAACGGTGCTCGCACAAGCAAGAGGGACAAAACGGAGTCTGGGTGTTGGTTTTTAAGCTGTTTTCCAAGGAATGGGCAGTTCTCTAGGGGTTGGGTTAACAATAAGGGGTGTCTGCTGGTTTTTCTGCGCGTTTTTTTCCGCAACACATCCGCGTATATCCGCGCGTGATTTTTCACGCATCCGCACCTATCCGCAAGCACATTTAGGTACCATACGCGCGTGAAAATCCGCAAGCGGAATCTGGAACGCTCGTGTGCAGGCGGCCAAACAGTAAGAAAAAAAGTGTGTGTTAGTGGCCTCAGACATTGTTCAAGTCGCCATTCAGGCCACTATGAATTGCAGGCCTTATACAGCTACAAGAGGCTTATTGCAAACTACATAGTTAGTTGATAATATCGTAACATAGTAGTAACAGAATCCTTCTCTTTTTACACCCCTTTCTGGGTGTACTAGTGTTCAATTTTCTCTTATTTCTTTTTTCTCTTTCTCTGTCTCCTTGCGCTTGGTGGTTGGGGCTATCTTTGCTACACCAATTACATGGTGGAGCTGACATTTTGCCCTTTTAACGCCAGGGGCCTAAAGAAACCCGCTAATAGAGGACAAATCCTCTCCCACCTGCATAGGAAGGGCATAATGATAGCTCTTCTACAAGAGACATGTTTTACCTTAGCCAGTACGCCAAGATGCACTACACACCATTACACCACATGGCACCATAGTGGGGATAAAAAAATCAGGGGGTCTCGATTGCAATTCACAAGCAACTCCCCCATCGCCTGTTGGGATCCATGTCAGACCCCGAAGGTCAATACTTATTCATCAAAATCTCAGTCGGTTACCAAGTGCTGATAATCGCTAATGTGTATTTCCCCAATCAGGGGCAGGTCCAGTTTGGTCTGAAGACTCTGGATGCGCTGGCGCAGTTCGCGATGGGGTCAAAAGTGGTACTGGGTGGAGACCTCAATGTGTGTTTGGACCCCCATTAGACTCATCTACGGGTAAGTCTGGCGTTTCCTTTGCAGCATTGTGCAGATTAAAGAGGGCACTAACTTCCATGACTATAGTCACTACTCAGTAGCACATAATAGCTATGGTAGATTACACTATCTGTTGGTATCACACACACTCCTAGACTCGTCTCCTACAAGTTCTATAGGAAACATGGTATGGTCGGACCACGCTCCGGTCTACGGTTCGCTTAAGGTTCTTGCGGGGGACCGAGGGGGGAGCAACACATGGTGGTTAAATGACAATATTTTAAATGATGTACTATGCCTGAAAGACATTCGGTTCACGATAGAAAATTTCAAGGAAGACAATAAATTAGATAGCACGGCAGCTCCGATAAAATGGGAAGCCTTAAAATGTGTGGTTCAGGGTGTGTGCATATCACATGGAACGAGACTTAAAAAGGAGCGTTCTCAGAATCTAGAGAAAAAACTAGATGAATTGGGAGCCTTAGAAACCTCAAGCAAAAAAACACCTTCTGACAAATTACAGGCAGACATATCGAATCTGCGTGGTCAGGTTATGGACATCTTAGACCAGGGAACCCTTTGCCACAGGGACAAAATTAATGGGGGCTATTACGAATATGACGATAAATGTGACAAATGGCTTGCAAGGGCTATAAATACCAAGACCGCACAGTCCCATATATTTGCCATTAATTCCCCAAACAGAGGACTGCTACATTCCACGGGAGAGATCCTCGACAGATTTCAGTCATACTATCAAGGTTTATATAACATTCAAAGTGAAACAAATGCTAACCAATCTAGAGGTGATACAATATTGCAAGCCTACCTAAACAAGAATGCCCTCCCCCCTATTCTGACCGAAGCAGCTCAGGTGTTAGAGATGGACGTTACAGTGCAGGAGGTGGTGGCGGTAATCAAGCACCTGAAAGTAGACAAGAGCCCAGGACTTGACTGGTTCACCCCACGATTTTACAAACTATGCGGGGACTTGCTGGGCCCTATCTTGGTAAAATCGTTTAATGCCATATCAAACAAATGCCCCTTCCCCCCACAAGCCTTACAGGCTATCATAACGGTCCTGCCCAAGCCTGGGAAAGACCCGCTAGAGTGCAGTAACTACCACCCCATCTCACTTCTTAACTTGGATACAAAAATTTCCTCCAAAATAATAGCCACCCAACTGCAACCCCTGGTACCAACCTTAATCCATAAAGAACAGGTTGGGTTCGTACCGGGTCGGTAAGCTAGGGACAATACCCTTAGAACCATATCCATCATCTTTAGGGCACAGGAATCCCCTTAGCCTATTGACAGTCGATGCTGAAAAAGCCTTCGACTGGGTCCACTGGGGCTTCCTGGAGGCAATGTTACAAAAGATAGGCTTGGGAACTAGGGCTAGAGAATGGATTATGGCCCTATACAAAAATCCATCGATAAGTGTGAGGGTCAACGGGGCCCTCTCACAGCCCTTAAAAGTAGGAAACAGGACCAGACAGGGGAGTCCATTGTTACCCACATTATACATACTCGTCATGGAATCCCTGGCAAATGCCATAAGGAATAACCCTAACATTAAGGGCTACAAGACGGAGGCTTCAGCACAGAAATTGGCCCTGTTCACTGATGACCTGCTAATTTTTATGACCAACCCCAGAATTGCCCTCCCTAATATCCTTAAAGAATTTGAAGAATTTGGACGGTTAAGAAACTTTAAAGTGAATACACATAAATCCGAAATCCTTAATATTACGGTCTCACCAGAGGAAGCAGCCCATTTAAATGAGTCCTTTCCCTTCCAGTGGCGCACGGACAGAATAAACTACTTGGGAATACCTTTACCCTCGACCCAGACCAACTCTTTGAGCTTAATTACAAACCGGCGCTCTCCAAACTAGAAAAAGACTTACAACTTTGGAGGTCTCTAACAATGTCCTGGTTTGGTCGGATTAATGTCTTAAAAATGGTTTCCCTCCCTAAACTTCTATATCTATTTCAGACCCTTCCTATTTGGCTTCCCAGAGACTTTATGCTCCGTGTCAAATGAATAACGACGAAATTTGTCTGGGGGAGATCCAGGTCACGATTAAAATTTAAAACGCTCACTAGAATGAAGGAAGCGAGAGGAGCGGGTCTACCAGACTTTGACTTATATTATAAGGCGGCGAAATGCAAATGTGTCCTGGATCTCCTACACAATAGAAGCACCAAACTTTGGGTGGCTATGGAGCAGGATTTAATACCAGGGCAGGCGTTGGGTTTGTTCTGGATACCCAAGGGAGAAAATAGGAAAGGACTGAGACTACGACCCCTCTTAACAATAATCTTAGATCTTTGGGACGGGTTTGCAAAAAGGAAAGGTTTGGTGTCGTGCCCTGGACAACTCACCCCACTAATGGGAAATCCTGGTCTGCCAATTCCGACAGACGATAGATCATTGGTGGCTAGGCTGGGGGTCACAACACCACGTATCAGAGATGTAATGGAAAATGGGAATTTCAAAATGCTACAAGATATTCTGGGATCCTGTGGCGGGAGCGTGGTTCCAGTACTTGCAGATTCACTGTTACGCCCGCTCTCTGGGTACAATGACATTACTAAACAAACCCTTGACGAGGTTTGAGGGGTTATGTGTGGCTAAGGTCCCGCCAACGACGGAGATTTCCCTCTCATATCGCATTTTGCTAGCGGAGGAGACAAAAGGACGAAGTAGTAGGGTTCAAGGCACAGTGGGAAAGGGAATTGGGGAGACCAATCCCAGATGGAGACTGGTCAAAGGCTCTGACTCTGACACATAAGTTGTCAATCTCAGGTAAATTGCAGGAAATGAACTACAAGATGGTTTCCCAGTGGTATAAAACACCATCCAAACTAGTCAGGATATATCCTCAGCTATCAAATAGATGCTGGAGGTGCTTAGCAGGTGAAGGGAACTTCCTTCATCTATGGTAGTCGTGCCCTGGGATCCGGAACTTGTGGGAGGATGTTAATAGGCTATAAAATGCTCTAAACCCATGCTGGGATCACCTTCTCCCCGGAAATGGTCCTGCTATCAATATTCCCAGGCTCCATATCAGGGGCAAAAAAGGGTCTACTTAGATTCTTTATTTTGGCCATGAGGCAGGTGATCCGGAGGCTATGGAAGTCGACAACATCCCTAACTAGAATCACCTGGCTGGAAAACTTAGACAATTTAAAACAACTGGAAGAGACCATCTCCTGGGATAACAATAGGCGTCAGAAGTTCTATACGACGTGGACAACATGGTTAACATTACGATCATCCGATCGACTCAAGGAATGGCTCCTCAGAGGGGATATTTCTAGGTAAGTTGCTACAGCTCCAGGAAAAGTACAAAAGAACAACTTGACGAGAGGGGGTGGCGCTCCCACCGGGCGTAATGGAGATCTTCTTTGCCTATCTCTTTCTCAATTTCTCTTTTACTTTCAAGCTCTAATCTTTGAAGTTTTCTTTCTTTTTTATAACTACTTGGTTAAGAAAATCTAGTCATCTTTTTTTGCAAAGTAAACTATATGAACAATGTTTCTACATGGCAAGATATGGTGGATAAAGCCATAATGTAATTGTCCGCACTAGTTGAAAGTATGACTAAATAAAATCTTTTTGAACCATAACATAGTAGTAACATAGTATGTTAGGCTGAATGAAGACAATGTCCATCTAGTTCAGCCTCTTTCAACTTCAGATAGTAACCCAAGCAGAAATAGTGACCCCCAATAGTTGCCTCAGCAGAAACAGTGGGTATTAGTGTATCTTGACGCCACCAGGAAGAACTGTTAGAGTCAAGATTGACAGGGGGTGACGCCCCTTGTAGCTGATTGGCTGCAGAGCTCGATGGGCTGCAGGTCCTGGCATCCCACTAAGCTCATGCAGCAGCTGGAGTGATTTGTGACAGGGACGACGGGTTAGGGTGAGGGTTAAGTGTAACAGTTAGCCTTACTGTTATAATATACCCCTCACCATACCCCTTACATTTACCCCTAACCCTTCATCCCTGCTAAAAAATGCCGGACGCTGCTTTACCTATGGCTCATCACTGACAGTTAGTCCGTCCGTCCTCCCCCCCCCCCCCCCCGGCCCTCCCTGGCAGTGCCTGCTTCCGTGACCGCTGACCGTGCGGCCGAACCAGAAGGGAGCATTGTGAGTGACGTCCCCGCTGCTGTGCCGTGCTACTGCTCACTCAGTAGTCTTCAGCTGCCGGTCCCAGGTCCCACTCCTGCAGCACTTGAAAAGATGGCAGCAGCTTCCGCTCCCCCACCGCCAGAAGCAGGCGGCAGCAGTGTGACTGGAGTCCCCGCTGAAGTCCAGGACTCTACACTTTCTGGCACTGTCTGCTCCCATGGCCACTGCCCGTGCGGCTGAACCAGAAGGGAGCGCTGTGAGTGGTGTCCCCGCTGCTGTGCCGTGCTCCTGCTCACCTAGTAGTCTTCAGCTGCCAGTCCCGGGTCCCACTCTTGCAGCACTTGAAAAGATGGCAGCGGCTTCTGCTCCTCCACCGCCAGAAGCAAGCGGCAGCAGTGTGACTGGTGTCTCGCTGAAGTCCAGGACTCTACACTTTCTGTTCGGCTCCCCCTGCGACTAAAGCAGGCAGGAGTGCTGTCACTGCCGCCCTTGGGTCCCACTCCTCCTGCAGCATGGGTCCCGCTTCGGCTCCCTCGCAAAGGTCCCCGGCTTGTAGCTCCTTCCACGACCTTAGCTTCTTGGCCCAATCGGGAGCTAGGGGTGTGACAGGGGCATTCCTCCTGTCACACCCCTAGCTTCCAGTGGAGTCAAGATACACTAATACCGAAACAGTGAGCCCCAATAGTTGCCTTAGCAGTAATACTGAGCCCCCAATAGTTGCCCCAGCAGAAATAGTGACCCCCAATAGTTGTCCCAGCAGAAATAGTGCCCCCCAATAGTTGCCCTAGCAGTTATAGTGCCCCCCAATAGTTGCCCCCATAAAAATAGTGACCCCCAATAATTGCCCCTGAAGTAATAGTGACCCCGCCCCCTAGTTGCCCCAGTAGTATTAGTGACCTCCAATAGTTGCCCCAGTAGTAATAGTGGACAATAGTTGCCCAAATAGTAAAAGTGACCCGCAATAGTTGTCCCAGCAGTAATAGTTACATCCCCACCTATCTATGGTGGCAGCACTAGTAATTGTGACCACCGATTGTCCCTCAGTAGTAATAGTGCCCCCCCCCCACTTACCCTTCAGCTCCGGACAGTTGCCGGTGGACGCTTCTGTGGCTGTTCTTGCTCCTCAGAATTTGCAGTGGCAGGCAGACAGTGAGGGAAAAAGAACCAGGAAGTGAAGGCACTACGCCTGTGCGACAAAAGAAGAAGAAAGAAGACAGAATTTGTCATATCAAAGGGCGACGAAATCGTAAACTGATGGCGGGGGGCACCCATTCAGATAAGTATATATCTTTTGTATAGCTAATTTACAAAGCACACACTATATTACAAAGTGCTTTGTAATGGCCATACAAAAGTGCATACATGCATTTGTCACAGCCGGACAACCCCTTAAAACTATGCAGGACATTGTTCACCCAGATCAATCAGGATTTATACCTGGGAAATCCACTTCAGATAATGTATAAAGAGTGCAGGTAGTCAGAAAGGTGGGGTGGAGGTGGCAATCTGATTGCGCTTTAGCATTCCTTCATGCTGCCAAGGCATTTGACTTAGTTGGCCTTATCTACTGGTGGTTCTCCAAAGATCTTGGTTTGGAGAAAAATGTATTAAATGAATCACTATAGTATATAGTTCTCTGGTCACTACAGTCTTAGTAAATAATAGGACTTCCACCTCCTTTCAGTTGACATGGGAACTCGCCATGGCTGTCCTCTTTCCTCTCTCTTGTTCACATTGGCCATAGAATCACTAGCATTACTCCTTCATCAAGATCCCATTTATGAAGGCATAGAATTAGGCCCAAGGGAAAACCGGGTCGGATTATATGCAGATGACTTGATTCTGTTTATGTCAAACCCTAAGAAAACTCTGTCACATGCCATCTACATGATTAATAGGTTTGGTCATTTTTCTATACTATACATAAATTGGCAAAAGTCCATGTTTGTGCTGCTGCGAACAAGAGACTGAACCATGGGGGATAAGTTATGTAACCTCCAAGTCTCGCCAAGTTTTAAATACCTCGGAAGTCACATATCTAGAGACTTTGCTTGCAGCTTCAATATGAATGTGACCCCCTCTCCTTCACTTCCTTCAGAATAAATTTAAGATTTGCCACCATCGGTAGCAGGCCAAATCAATCTTATGAAGATGATAATCCTCCCAAAATCCTGTACTGCTTGGAACACAGACACGATTGTACCACAAAAGTTTTTTTAATAAAACTAGCTGTCTAATAACCTCCTTCATCTGGGGAATGGCCACAATGAAACTTCATTTGGAAACCTGACACCACTCAAAAGATGTGGCAGGCACGGCACAACCCGACTTTAAACTGTACTACCTGGCAGGCCAAGTTAGATACGTTTGCCACTGGCTTTCTAATTCAGATCTCCCAAACTCGGAACATCATTTGATGTACTTCTTATCTGAGGCTTCCCTCTGGATTGTGCTGGAAAAACAGACCTACATACTAAACCACTACTAACTATATACAGATTGGCCGCTAAAATCTGGCAGAGGTGTAAACAGATCACTAGGTATGAGGGCACTCCCCTGGAAACCCCCGTATGGGGTAATAGAGCATTCCTACACTTGCTGAACCTCCCAGACATGCAATTCTGGATAGATCTTAGATTCACCTCCTTGGAGCATGTGTAATGATCTGGACTGGCACTAAGGAATTAAAGTGTACTTTACCTGCAAGTTAAGAGCAACTGTTCTAACTACCAGCTCATTTAACAAATGGTAGTTATGCTGGAATTCAATTAATAAGAAAAGGGAGTCAGGACAATAAAGAGTTGAGGTTGTTTAGGCACCTTTGTAAATCAGTTAGTTTGTGCTGAGCTGTGCCAGGCCCCCTGAGTGAGGAAACAAGATAGGGGTTCCAGCTCATTTTGTATTGCGCACTTAGAAATTGATAACGGTGTTAGAAGACAGAGATGAAGGGCAGGAGGCAGTATGGAGTGAGACAGGGAAGGGGTCAGTCAGAGGGGAAAGAGAGGAGCCGAGATGGACACGGAGGAAATGGATAGCCATGTGAAGACCCAGCTTCTTCCTTCTCCTCTGTCTGGCTGTAGTAGAGACATGTTATGTAAACTTTCAGGAACTCCAGTGTGCAGCAGCCCATAAATCACCCGGGAGGCTGAGAAACTTTTTGTTTTCCCAAATCTGAAGTCTGTCCAAGCCAGCTCTGCTTTCTACCGGACAGCAATGCAGCCATGAAACTTCCAACAAGAAGTAAAAAATCTTCATAGAAGTTTGTGAGTACTAAAGAAAACTTGAGCAGTGTTTCAGGAATGACAACTGTTAGTGGGGTTGATAAGGGTACTTTCCCATCAGATCTCTGTATAGCTCTTCTTTAGCTCAGATGCTGCCTCTTCAAAGTTTGTGTATCCGTGCATAACGTGTTAAACAGTGTATATGCAAGAATGTGTATTGCATGGAACGTGAAATATCTCTCTACAATGTGGGGGTGTATACCTACTTCATAATCATGTTATTGCGTGGCCACAAGAGTGGCTGACGCTGGAAGGCTTAATGTAAAGCAGCCAATAAAAACCGTAACCACGGACTATGATTATGATCATGTGGCCACGCAATTACGCGATTACGAAGTAGGTATACACCCGCACATTGTTAAGATATATTTTACGTCTTTCTAATTAGACGTCATGATGCCAACATGCACTGTGACGTCATGACGTTCCGTATGATCATGTGATTCGGGCCACATGATCTGCATCATAGGCCACGCCTTCTGTTCAGCACCGTAATCTCGGTATAATGGGGCCTGCATATGACCTAAGTCACGTGATATGATGACGCGCCTGGTGTCACTAGATACCACACCCCCATTTCAGCGCCACAACCAAAGCGGTGGAGACACAGGTGTCAGGTATTTCCTTAGATATATTTTATATAAATATGCATTATTGTTGCTGTTATATGTATGTCTGCTTGAGAAAGGTGCTGTGTTAGCACCGAAACGCGTCGCTGCAATAAAGTTTCATCACACTTTGCATCTTGACGTTCATGTGAATTGACACCTGTGGATGACACTCAGAGGAGGGGGTCTTTGTACATCATACCCCCTCCTTCTCAAGTAAGTGTCTATTTATAATTCATTGTGTGACATCTGCACGCATTCTTTCATTTTGTTCCTCACTGCTGGACCGCGGACATTTTTTTTGACAATTGTGCTATTTTTATCTGGGGGAGCACTGATTTTTTTTAGGACCCCCAGCATTTCTCCGCAGCTCTCCTTCTTTTATCAAGAGGATTGGAGTGAGGACAGAAGACCAAGTGGGATATTCCAGCTTTTATCCCCACCAGTTGATGTTTTCTTCTGTGCCAGCATCGATCTCCTGAGACGCTCTCTATTTGTATTTTAGTATCCCTATTATGTCGTACATCATTAATGTTTGCCAATTCTTTTCTTAAACCCTCTCATTGTCTTACCCACATACTGCTTACCACACTGGCACGTAGCTAAATAGACCACTACCCTAGATCTACAGGTAATGAGGTGTTTAATGCTGTATTGTTGGGCAGAATGCTCACAATGTAAAGTGCGTCCTGTAGGTACATAGATATATACCTCACAACGCATGACTGTAGCCATGATACACCAGAGCAATTAGACTCTAAGTGGCTATAGATTAATCATACTTATAATGATGTCTTGCCAATGTTATGGAAGGACAAGTGCTGACAGCTCGCATCAAATCTGGGTCCATTAACAGTATGCCCCAGTAACAATTGAGAATATCTTACACATTGGGTAACAATCAAAAGTAGTAATGAGTCTGATAGTTTGTTCAGACTTTATCGCAATATAAATTATGTAAAAGAATAGGGCTTTGTGATAAGCTCGCCTCAAAATGTGATCAGGATAAGCCCAGTCACGAAATCAATGGCACATTTCTACTGCCTTTAATGAAATAATTCCTGTCCGAATACATTCTTCTTAATTGGAGGAACTGGCCAAGTAGTATCCCTCTCCTCATAGGAGGGCAACGGCTCCAATGAAGAGTTAGTGGCTGTAGGTTTATGGTGTTACCAAGTTCACCATATGATGATTTAGATCTACAAACATCCAAAAGAGGTAACCTAGCGATATTGACCTCACAAGCAAGCCTGAGACCCACCCCATTTTGATTAAGTTGGTTGACAAATTACAAGGCACTATTGTCCCCTTACTAGAACAGAAAAATCATCATCTATATAGCAAAGCCATAGACCAATAGATTTGGTGCTCAACATGACTAGTGACTCAACCCACCAGCCCAGGATAAGGGGCACAAGAACTCCCCTGGTGCCCCTGAGCTGGTGGAAGACACGCCCATTAACCCCTTCAGTGGCAGGCTTATTATTACTAAGTCATGCCTCATGGGGCAGGTTTTTTAAATAAGCTTTAACAATGGAATTTAATCTCGCAAGTATTTATTAAGGAATGCAACAATCACATTGCAACATTTTTTGTAATGAAAGAATACATTATAACAATTTTGGAAAATAATTTCCAAATTTTGAAGGGATGATATTTTCCGGGCGTGCCACTAAAGTGGTTAAACAAGAAAGTATTTCTAAGTAAGCCTTGACAAAGGTCCTGTTTCTTAGACTGAAACATTGTTGTTTTTATCATGAGAGAATAAAGGACTGTGTTTTTTAAATATACCTGGATGCTGCCATACTTCACCGTTCAATAGTGGAAGAGTGGTCAGAGCTTGCACAACATGCTGAAATGCTTGCCTGCCCCGCTGCCAGTGTGCTATCAAAAAGGGTATTCAGCACAGCTGGGGGTGATAACTGACAGAAGGATCCACCCCAATGGGGATTGCCTGACATTTATAAAAATGAAGCATGTGTGGATTTCATCCAACCTATGCACTTCCGTGTCAGA
The DNA here is from genome assembly GCA_035609135.1 of Eleutherodactylus coqui. NCBI lineage: Eukaryota > Metazoa > Chordata > Amphibia > Anura > Eleutherodactylidae > Eleutherodactylus > Eleutherodactylus coqui. Next base: position 118,463,665 of record CM069407.1, on the reverse strand, counting down.
TTCCACTGATTAGTTAGGAAGCTGGCAATTTTTACTCATATCACTGAGCATAGATTTATAGCAAAGCTCCTTCTTCTACCATACTTTCTCCTCCTCTCAGAGAAAACAGCTCTGCAGCTGTTTGGAGAAGGACCGTGCTTGAGTACTGCCTTTACCTGGCAGAATGTATCCTTGTAAACTTTATGACCCTGCTTTTAAAGGGGTTGTCCCGCGCCGAAACGGGTTTTTTTTTTTCTTCAACCCCCCCCCCCCCGTTCGGCGCGAGACAACCCCGATGCAGGGACCTAAAGAAAAATCCGCACAGCGCTTACCTGAATCCCCGCGCTCCGGTGACTTCTTACTTACCGGCTGAAGATGGCCGCCGGCATCTTCTCCCTCGGTGGACCGCAGGGCTTCTGTGCGGTCCATTGCCGATTCCAGCCTCCTGATTGGCTGGAATCGGCACGTGACGGGGCGGAGCTACACGGAGCTACACGGAGCCCCATTGAGATAAGAAGAAGACCCGGACTGCGCAAGCGCGGCTAATTTGGCCATTAGACGGCGAAAATTAGTCGGCTCCATGGAAACGAGGACGCTAGCAACGGAGCAGGTAAGTGAAAAACTTCTTATAACTTCTGTATGGCTCATAATTAATGCACAATGTACATTACAAAGTGCATTAATATGGCCATACAGAAGTGTATAGACCCACTTGCTGCTGCGGGACAACCCCTTTAAAACAAATAGCACACCTACTGTCTTCCTAGACACAATTTGTGATCTAGGAGACCCTACGCGGGACCTCCTGTTTTCAGTGACGCCCCTGTGCTACGATTGACTCCTACATCACTGTAAGTCATTTTGAACAATCTTTGAGAGGGGCACATTAGCTGTATTCCAGTGCAGTTTATTTTATTTTTTTATTTTGGGGGGGGGGGGGGGTGGATTGGCTGCATAGGGGACCTTCTGAAGAGCAAATTAGCTTACCCAATTTTAACTCCCATTCACTTAAATGAGAGTCACAATCAACCGCCCCGATTCATGATGGTCTTTGTGATAACGGCCTGCTACTGACAAACTAATTATTCCACTACTTGCTCATCACTACAATTTATTCCCTATCCTGTTACGTACATGTGGATGTCTTAAGGCCCTTTTACATGCAACGATTATCACTCAAAATTTGTCCAAACGGCCAAAAATGAGCGGCAATCGTTACATATAAACACAGGTATCATGCAGTTTTTGTTTTTAACGATGGTGTCAGGGCTCAAACCCACAACCTCTTGTGTTCCAGTCGGCAGCTCTGACCCCACCTCTGTTCCTGATTGCATTTCCCATATAAGCCTGCCACTTCTTCAGTGCATGATTATTGTGTTCCACCACCTTAATCAAGCTCCTCTTCAAGCATACCAATACCTACTGCTGCTGACCTTTGGCTTCCATTGACTATGATTCTGTCTCATCCATTTTACTGCATATGGATACCTTCTATTGCTGACCTTCGGCATCCATTGACTACGCTTCTGTCTCAGTCCATTTGTACTGCATACTGCGACTTCCCAATAATGACTCCTGGCTATTTTGACTACTCTTTAGTGAACGGCTCGGCTATTACACTGGCGGCTCCAATCAAGAACCAGTAAGACTCAAGAGGTGGATTTCTGTTTACTTAAATCCATCGTTCACACTTTTAAAAGACTGAACAAATACATTCCATTTGAATGTACTTGGCTCATCTTTCAATAGATTGCAGGATGTTCTCCCCGTGGCATGTTTATACTAGCCATGAGAACAATGAAGCTATTTACGTATCTAGAGGTGTTTAAACACATGCTGGGCTCTGCAAACTACTCCTGGAGGTCCTTTTACATGCAGATTAGGATGATGAAGCGTTAAAAGTTGTTTTCCACGGAAATACTATTGATGACCTATCCTAAGGATAGCTTATCAATATTTGATTATCTGGGGTCCGTTGCTTGGGACCCGATCGATCAGCTGAGCGGGCGCATGCTGTCAGCACCGCAATAACATAAAGGTCGGAGGTTTGCCTAAAGTTACAAGCGACGGCCACTACATGGCGCTTGTAACTGCAAGTCATCAATAGTATTTTGAAAACCCCTTTACTGGCAATTAATGGACATTCACACCTTATGCAAATAGATTGCAAAATCTTTCAATCATTTGGAAGATTATCTTTGCGTGTAAAAGGGCCTTTATTTACTTTGCCTGCATGGACGTACAAACCCTGGAATATCGGTCGGGGGATTTAAATGCTGCTGTCAGAACTGACTGTGGCATTTAAAAGGTGAACAGCTCCGATAAGCTGCCTGGCTTATTGGAGCTGTTGCGGGTGGATGTCGGCTGTAAGAAACAGCCTGCGCCCGCATTGTATGAAGAGAGATCGACACGCGATCTCTCTTCATACATACCCAGAGGCTGCAGAATGTAACTGTACGTCCTTTAGCGTTAAGGAGTTAAAGCAAAGCTCCATCAGGGTTGATCCTCAGATTTCCACTTTCTGGCAATAAGTAATTTGGCACCCATTGGAAATATGCCCTATTAATTTTTTGTAAGTTGGATTGATTGGAATCGATAAGTAAGAGAGCCAATTTAGGATCAGTAGGTAATGTTAGATTAGTAACCTTTTGGATAAGTAAGTATACATCTTTCCAGTAGGAAAAGATTCGTGGACAGAACCAGAAGATATGTTCACACGGCCTCCAACAATTAGCATTAGGAGACAATCCTCTATTAGCCAATAGGGACGGATTGAAATATCACCTTGTCACCACCTTCAGATGAGTCTCCACCAAATTGGCCCCCCTGGAAGCTTGGTTGGCCCAGGCGAAAGCTCTGGACCACTGTTCTATAGGAATTATTTCCCCTAGCTCTCCTTCCCAATTGAGTAAATGGCTTTTTTTTGAGGCTCTCAAGTTATCTATGATTTCATCATATAATATACGGATTTTTGACTTATTGGGGACAGACCCTTTGGTAAACCAATCCGGCACTGGGATTTTAATTTTGTGGATAGGGGTTGCATTTAAGAGAAAATGAATCTGAAGGTATTTGTATAATTCTTTATTGGGAAGAGCATACCTTAAAGACAAGGATGTGAATGTTTCCAGGTTATCTAGGAATATAAGGTTGGATATGTACTTTATACCTCTTTCAACCCATAATTCCAGGTGCAGTTCTGGGATAAAGTATTCCAGAACTACAAGAGGAATCTTTTCAAGGAATTCCATTTTACATTTATCATCTCTATGCACAAATGTATCCCATGTTTCTATAGTAGTCTTCATAGTTGGAGTAAGATCAGGGGTTAGGAAAATTGATTTTAGTGTAGGGGAAAGGCTAGCTAAAGTTGTGACAAGTAAAAGGGACTCCAAGGGTCTGCTGTTATTAAATTTGTTTTCTATGGAGGGCCAACTTAAGCTCTGCGTTGGAAAAGTACAAGCCTGGGCTTGGTTCAGGACAGTCGATATGCGGTAAGCATCAAGACTAGGAAGGCCAACTCCTCCTTTTGGGCGGTGTAGAGCCAGAATTGAAAGGGCTGTTCTAGGACGCCCGCTTCCCCAAATATAATGTAAGAGCTGACTTTGGAATCTAACTATAATTTGATCAGGTATTGGAATTAGAAGGGTGCGAAAATAGTATAGAATCTTCAGAAGTATTGGCATTTTATATAAGGTAATGCGACCTATCCAAGATGCATAATGCACATCGAACAAATCTAATTCTCTTTGTAATTTCTTAAGTAAAGAGAAGAAATTTATGGATAATAAGTCCAATGATGGGAAGAATACATTTATTCTCATATACATTTACTAGCTGATATACCCGGCTTCGCCCGAGTTAATTTGGTACTGGTGTTTATCTGGTGTTCACACGGAAAATCTTATGAAGTCATGGTTACTTTAGAGATACTGGAAAAACATATGTTCACCATTTTGCATAGTTCTCTGCGTTACCCAGAAAACACCACGGGGAGGTAACCATGCGACGTTTCCTTTATATAAAATGACATCAGAAAGTGAGAGAATTAGATTCCATACGTAAAATTTGGACGCTAATTCTTTTGCACTTAGAATTAAATAATCAAGTTGGGACCCATTAACTTTTCCTATTTATGACACAATCAATGCCCATGCCAAATTTCAAGTTTCTATGACATCGGGAAGTGAGAGAATTAGATTTCGTACGTAAAATGTGGACGCCAATTCTTTTGCGCTTAGAATTGAACAATCGAGGTGGGACCCATTAACTTTTCCTATTTATGACATAATCAATGCCTGTTCCAAATTTCATGTTTCTATGACACCAAGAAGTGAGAGAATTAGATTCCGTACGTAAAATTTGGACGCTAGTTCTTTTGCGCTAGAATTGAATAATCAAGTTGGGACCCATTAACTTTTCCTATTTATGACATATTCAATGCTTATAGCAAATTTCATGATTCTATGACATTGGGAAGTGGGAGAATTAGATTTCGTACGTAAAATGTGGACGCTAAATCTTTTGCACTTAGAAATGAACAATCGAGTTGGGACCCATTAATTTTTTCTATTTATGACATATTCAATGCTTATGGCAAATTTCATGTTTCTATGACATTGGGAAGTGAGAGATTTAGATTATGTACGTAAAATTTCGACGCAAATTCTTTTGCGCTAGAATTAAATAATCGAGTTGGGGCCCATTAACTTTTCCTATTTATGACATAATCAATGCTCGTGCCAAATTTCACGCTTCTATGACACCGGAAAGTGAAAAAATTACATTCCGTACGTATAATTTGGATGCTAATTCTTTTGCGCAAAGAATTGAATAATCGAGTTGGGAACCATTAGCTTTTCCTATGTATGACATAATCAATGCTCCTGCCAAATTTCACGTTTCTATGACATTGGGAAGTGAGAGAATTAGATTCCGTACGTAAAATTTGGACGCTAATTCTTTTGCGCATAGAATTTAATAATCAAGTTGGGACCTATTAACTTTTCCTATTTATGACATATTCAATGCGCGTGCCAAATTTTAGGTTTCTATGACATTGGGAATTGAGCGACATGATGGTGGCGGCATTCCCGCGCTACTTGGTCCCCAGTCGCCACTATTTTTCTGGTGTGCCGTCCCCGCCCTACACCAGCACGTCTCCCGCAACATCAATCGTGCCCTCACCAACAGTTACTAGGAAGCTTCACTTAACCACGGACACGTGGACAAGTACTGGCAGGCAGGGCCACTATATCTCCCTGACGTCACATTGGGTGAACTTGGTGGAGGCTGGGACCGAGTCAGAGCCTGGGACCGCTCACGTCCTACCCACACCCAGAATAGCGGGTCCTACCTCGGTGCTGGTATCTGCGACGTTTTATGCCAACTCCTCCAATCCCTCCCCCTCCTCCACCTCTACCTCTCAATTAAGAAGTGTGAGCACGTCGCCAGCAGTCGGTAGTGCGTGGTGCGGCAGCACAGCAGTGGGTAAGCGTCAGCAAGCCGTGCCGAAACTAATCAGCTTAGGTGACAAGAGGCACACGACCCCCGAACTGTTGCAGGGTCTGATAGAGCAGACCGACCTCTGGCTTTCACCACTGAGCCTGCAACTGGGCATGGTTGTGTGACAACGGCCGTAACCTGGTGGTGGCTCTGCAGCTCGGCAGCCTCACACACGTGCCATGCCTGGCCCACGTCTTCAATCTGGTGGTTCAGCGGTTTCTGAAAAACTACCCCCACTTGTCTGACCTGCTCGGCAAGGTGCGCCGCATATGCACACATTTCCGCAAGTCCACCACGGACGCTGACACCCTGAGGACCCTGCAACATCGGTTTCAGCTGCCAGAGCACCAACTGCTGTGCAACGTGCCCACATGCTGGAATTTTACGCTGGACATGTTGGCCAGGCTGTATGAGCAGCGTAGAGCAATAGTGGAATACCAGCTGCAACATGGGAGGTGGAGCGGTAGTCAGCCTCCGCAATTCTTTACTCAGGAGTGGGCATGGATGGTAGATATCTGCCAGGTCCTCGGAAACTTTGAGGAGTCTACCCAGATGGTGAGCGCCGATGCGGCAATCATTAGCGTTACCATCCCGCTGCTTTGCCTGCTGAGAAGTGTGCTGCTAAGCATAAAGGCCGACGCTTTGCGGTTGGAACAGGAGACGTGGGATGACAGTATGTCGCTTGATAGCCAGACCACCCTCATGTCTATATCTCAGTGCGCTTTGGAGGAGGGGGGGGAGGGGGAAGAGTCAGCTGGCCACACTGCAGAGGTTACCCATGCTACTTGCCTCTCATATGTTCAGTGTGTATGGGCTGAAGAGGAGGAGGAGGATCCTGAAATTCATTTTCCTAGTGAGGACAGCGATGTGTTGCATACTGGGACCCTGGCACACATGGCTGACTGCATGTTAGGCTGCCCTTCCCGTGACCCTCGCGTTAGACGCATTCTGGCCAACACGGATTACTGGATGTACACTCTTCTCGACCCACAGTATAAGGAGAACCTTTCCACTCTTATTCCCAAAGAGGAAAGGGGTACGAGAGTGATGCAATACCCCCGGGCCCTGGTGGAAAAAGTGATGCTAAGGTTCCCATCTGACAGCGCTGGTGGCAGAAGACGCAGTTCAGAGGGCCAACTAGCAGGGGAGGCGCGGGGATCAGGCAGCATGTCTAGCGAAGGCAGGGTAACACTCTCCAAGGCCTTTGCCAGCTTTATGGCTTCCCAGCAAGGCTGTGTCACCACTCCCCAGTCAAGGCTGAGTTGGAGGGAGCACTGTAAAAAGATGGTGAGGGAGTACGTAGCCGATAGTACCACCGTCCTCCGTGATGCCTCTGCTCCATACAACTATTGGGTGTCAAAGCTGGACACGTGGCACGAACTTGCGCTGTACGCCCTGGAGGTGCTGGCCTGCCCTGCCGCTAGCGTCTTGTCAGAGAGGGTGTTTAGTGCAGCTAGGGGAATCATCACGGATAAGCGTACCCGCCTGTCAACTGACAGCTCTGACATGCTTACCCTCATAAAGATGAACAAAGGCTGGATTTCCCCAGACTTTTCTTCTCCACCGGTGGAAAGCAGCGGATCCTAAAGAATCTTTTCACTGCAACAGGAGAAAAATGCATCCTCTATCACTACAAAAAAGGGGAGAATTAGCTTTGTGTATCCCTCTCGGATATTATTACTCCTCTTCCTCCTCCTAAAACAGCATGTCATCATGCTGAACTGCCAATTTCTATGTGGCCCAAAATGCTCTGTTTAAAACTTTTAAAAGTTTTATCAATTTTTAAAATTTTAAAAGTAAAAATGAAACCAATAACGTGCTACGGAAAATGTTACTGGGGTCCGCCTATACTTCTGCTACAGAAGTGTTACTGGGGTCCGCTTACACTCTTGCTACAGAAATGTTACAGGGATTTGCCTATTGCGGTGTTTTACCTATCCTGCACAAATACACTCACTGACTTGGGCAGAAATGTGAGCAGAGGCCGAGGTCCTTAGTGGGGTGAAACTCTGCCATGTTTGGGCACTCTGATTTTTTCCTGTGTAATGCCATCTTTGTGCACTGACAGCATAGGCGAGCCCAAGGAACTCAAAGACTTCCCATTGCAGTGTTGAGCTATCTGACACCTACACAGAATGAATAGTGTGGGGACACATGGATTTCCCATTGCTATGTAACTCGCGTCACCTTGGGTCACACAAGGTGGAGGCTGGGACCGAGCCTGACCCAGGGCCTGCTCACGTACTTCCCACACAGAGTATTGCAGGTCCTACCTCAGTCATGGTTTCTCGGCCTTGTTATGCCACCTCCTCCTCTTGCTTGGGGTCTGGGGATCAACGCTGGGCAACATGTATTTTCTCTCGTGTTACCACAGTTATCTGAAACACTGGTTTGGGCCAAACAAATGGAGCGTTCCTGCATTAATGAGACGTTCACAGCTGCACTAGCCTCTGAGTCCGCTTTATGCCCACGATTACTGAGGGTGTGAGCCGAGGTTGAGGTCCTTGGCAGGGTGAAACTGCCTTGTTTGGGCGCTCTGATTTCTTTATGTGTAATACTTTCCTTGGATTCCAGGGGCTCGCCTATGCTGTGGGTGCACAAAGACTTCCCATTGCAGTGTTTTACCTGTGTGGCAAAAATACACTGACTGACTAGGGCAGAAATGTGGGCCGAGGCCCTTAGCAGGGTGAAACTCTGCTATGTTTGGGCACTCTGATTTCCTCATGTGTAATACCATGTTTGAGTTCCTTGGACTCTGCTATGCTGTGGGTGCACAAAGACTTCCCATCGCAGTGTTTTACTTATCTGGCACAAATACACTGACTGACTAGGGCAGAAATGTGGGCCGAGGCCGAGGCGAAACTCTGCCATGTTTGGGCACTCTGATTTCTTCCTATGTAATACCATCTTTGTGCACCGACAGCATAGGCGAGCCCAAGGAACTCAAAGACTTCCCATTGCAGTGTTGAGCTATCTGACACCTACACAGAATGAATTTTGTAGGGACACATGGATTTCCCATTGCTATGTAACTCACGGCACCTTGGGTCACACAAGGTGGAAGCTGGGACCAAGCCTGACCCTAGGCCTGCTCACATGCTTCCCACACAGAGTATTGCTGCATTGTGGAGATGTGCTGGCACCTGAGTCCCATTTATGCCCACGGCTCCTGACAATTTTGTGATGGAGGTGGCACGGGATTGGAATGATAATCGTACGTCAATTTATCATCAATTCTCAACAGCATTGTGGGGTATCGCCCACACTTTCAAATAGGGTTGCTGCCTAGCCCTGCCAACCCTCTGCAGTGTGTGCCTCTGGTTCCTCGTCCTCCATTACGCACCTATAAATAGACATGAGGGTGGTGTGGCTATGAAGCGAGCGTGTGGCATGAGGCCAGCTGAACGCTGCGCAGGGAAAATTTTGGGTGCGTTGTGGATGCAGGGTCGTGCAGGGGGGGGGGGGTTGGACAGCAATGCCAGCATGTAACCCAGGAGAAGAGGCCGCGGTGTCACCCGCAGGCAGTGATTGTCCTTGGTTGCAAGTAGTGTGGTGCTTAGCTAAGATGTGCCAGCGCGTGTGCCTTGCTAATGAGGGTTTGTCCCAAGTAAATTGTTAGGGGGGTGATGCCAGACTCTTGTCCCCATTTTGGCTTAATAGTGGGACCTGGTAGCCTCAGATGCAGCCATGCATGCTGCCCCTGCTGTTCCCTATCCGTTTCTGTGGTGTTTCCATGACTTTCTGATGTTTTCTGGTGTTGGACAAGTCATCACCTATGCAGAGCATCGGTCCCATACAAAAATGCTTGAGTCGCCCATTGACTTCAATGGGGTTCGTTACTCGAAACGAGCTCTCAAGCATTATGGAAAGTTCAACTCGAGCAACGAGCACCCGAGCATTTTGGTGCTCGCTCATCTCTATTGGTAACGTTTAACTTGTAGTAAGAGACTAGGGAGAATTGTCCCAAAATTTCACATGTCGCTCTCAGGGAGGTTAGTGGATTGGTTTGGGGATTGTAATTATTGTCGCCTCCAACATTTTGTGAGGAAGTTTCCCTTGTGTGATTCCAAGATTAAAGGCTAAGGAAAGTTGTGGGGTGAGGATGTTAGGGAACAATTTATAATAATCATTGGAAAACCCATCTGGGCCTGGTGATTTTCAGGGTTTAAATGATTTTATTGCATCAGCAACGTCATTCGGACTTACAGGAGGGTTTAAGTAATTGCTCTGATCTGATGAGATAAAAGGAAGACTCACTTTTTGTAAGAATGTTGCTATTGTTTGTGGAGAGAGTTGGGGGGTATCTTTATCTTCCTTAAGATTGTAAAGCTGGCTATAGTAAAGTCTAAACATTTCCACAATTTGTTTAGGATGTGTAATTTTTCCCCTCCTCCATTTGGACCCAACAAGTATGGAATCTTAGCTTTAATTGTTTGTTTTTTTTAAACCAAATTTGACATCATGTGTGAGGGTTTATTGTTGGAGGCGTAGAAGGTGGTATGTGAGGTCCTCATGTCTTTATCATATTTATCCATAAGTAAGGTTCTAAGTTTCTGTCTAAGATGAAACAGTTCGTCATGCAAAACAGTTGAGGGCGATACACTCATGAGGGACTGAATATTAGAAATTTGGGCAAAAAGGATATCTAGTTTTTCCCTTTTTATATTGGGCACTTATCCTGATGAGGATTCCTCTGATAAAAGCTTTGTGAGCATTCCAAGTCGTAAGCGGACTAACCTTCAGGAGTCACATTTAGCTTGAAATATTCCATTAAGCCATCCGCAATGGCGTTTTTATTTTTGGGAATCCTTATCATGAAAAGATTATTTCTCCAGACCCTAGCTTCCCCTGTATTATAGCCGAATGAGATAGAAATTTGTACTGGAGCATAGTCTGACCACGCAGCGATTCCAACATGAGCTCTTTCTACATGAGGGAGAGACCATCTGTCCAGAAGAGTAAGAGCTATTCTAGAGAAGGTTTTGTGTCTCGGGGAGTAGTATGAGAATTCTTTTGAGGATGCATTTAGGCATCTAAAGGTTTCATAAATATTCTCTTTTTGTAGCCAAGGAGTCAAGGAGGGCGAGGCTCTATAGGCCAACATTAAAATCACCACACACAATCAGTCTGCCTACCATCTTTCTTTTAGCTTTTTTCAGTGTTTTATTCAAAAAGCGGATTTGGGCAGAATTGGGTGCGTACAAATTAACCAATGTGAAAGGGGTTGAGTTTAGTGTCCCTGTTAGAATTAGACACCTGCCTTTGGGGTCTATAATCTGAGATTTCATCTCCACACTTAATGAGTCCCTGAAAGTAATTAATACTCCTGCCTGTTTTTTGAATGAGCAGGCCATAACGATTTTTGGATATTTTTTAGGGGACATTTTTGGGCATGCGGAGCAGCGAAGTGGGTTTCCTGTACACCTAAAACCTCTGCCTTGTGCAAGAGGGCCTCTTTCCACAGAGATGAACGCTTAAATAGTGAGTTTAACTCATTCACATTTAGTGAGACTATTTTTAAAGCATTCTAGTAATATATATTTCTCTTCACAGCAAGTGGAAATATCAGGGTGTCTTCTATTCACATAGCAACAATAGAACATTAGTTTAAAACTAAGAAACGGACTAAGCTGAAAAAGATTTTGCTTCCTACGGCTCGGGCAAACCCAGGGGGCTTGGGTCCCCCTGGCAAGTGTGGGCAACATAGGTAATAAACAGAGATTCAGCAAACAGAAAGTCAGCAAGTCCTAACAGTAATAGGACCTGTTTAGCGGGGACGAAAACATTCGCCTAGTGGGGAACAAGGCAAAGATTCCCAAATCGAGTCTCAAGTGAGATGATATCTCAGCGGGGCGGTTGATTCTGATAAGACTCCTGAGCTCCTCCCCTTGGACTTTTGGTCAGATGGGCTTGTGTTGGGTTGGTTGGTTGAATTCCCCAGGATTTAAGAAAAGCCGTTGCATCTTTGGGCTTATGAATAAGATGTGTTGTGCCAGCTTTATGTATCAATAATTTTGTGGGGAATCCCCATCTGTAAGGAATAGTAAAGGGTATTGGTGACTTCAGCAAATTTCTTTCTAGCCTGCATAGTGGTTTGTGAAAAGTCCATATATAAGCAGATATCGGTGTATTGAGCTGGCAGTTGTTTTAGTTTCCGGGCAGTGGTTACTATGGCTTCCTTTATCTGCTAGAAATGGACTCTTGCTAAAATATCTCTCGGAGTGGATTTGGAGAGAAATTTAGGCTTTGGTAGCCTGTGCGCCCTGTCAATAATTAAATCATGAGGGGTTGCCACTGGCAATATTTTCTTTATGAGCTGTTAGAAATATTTTGTAATTTCAGTGGTTGTAACAGACTCTGGGACTCCTCTGAATTTAATGTTGTTATGCCTATTTCTGTCCTCCATATCTGCCAGTTTAGCTCTGAGTTGCTAAACCTCATCCGAAAGGGGGTAGTGTGCGTCTATTAACTCATTATGCAATCTTGTTATTTCGTTCATTTTGTTTTCAGTGTGATTGATTCTTTCTCCAATATTCTCAATTGTTTCCTTAAAAGTGGAAGAAAGGGACTTTATGTTGGCCTGAATAGAGTCTCTCAGAGAGACCACCATTTCTTTAATAAATGTTTCCAATGCAGGTTGCTGAGCAGATGGCATTTCTGAGATAAAATCAGATAATTGTGGAGGTAAGGGCAATTTATCTTGAGCCTCATCTATCCTGGGATGCTGCTTCATATAGCTGCATGAGGGGGAAGAAATCACTGCATTGTCTGTTATGGAGGAGGACGCCATCTTGGCCTCATGCAGGGGCAGTGTGGGCTGTCTTGTGTGTGTGCCCAGCGGTGTACTGGGGGACTCAGGAGGAGCACTCCTCTTACCAGAGGTTTTTGGTTTCTCTGCTGAGTGGTTGGCATCTCAGCAGAGTTGCTCTCTTCTCCCTGCAGTAAGGTTGAAGAAGCCGGAGAGACAGGGGCTGGAGCACATGTAGCACCGCGGGCTCAGAAGAATTCCTCCAGGTGGCCCAGTCAAGCACGAGAATTTCTTGATTTCACCCGCTGTGTAGCTTTGCAGTTGATAATGAGATGTCTCTCTGCACGGAGCTCCGGTGTTACGCTGCCATCTTGGTGTTCCACGAGGCCACGCCTGCTAAAACATTTTACTTCTTGAAGATATGATAAACGAAGATCTTACGAATGTGTATCTTCATTAGTCAATCTGAAAAAGGAACAGGTGTTAATTAAGGATTATAGTAAAACTATAAGTTGTTTTTACACAGAACGATTATCATTTGGATTCCCGCGATCCAGTGAGAATTTGAACAATTATTGTTCAATGTAACGAGAAATCATTCGTCGTTCAGTTTCTATATTCAGAAAACTGAACAACACATTGTTCCATGTAAACAGGAAGTATCACATATGAGTGACTGCCTGCTTACTGTGAATGGAGCTTGGCCAGAATGAACCCGGCCACTTCCAGCTCCATTAATTCAGCGATGCTCGTTCCTATGTAAAAGCACAGGAACGATTATTGCTCAATGCCCTGTCCAGCATCTTGGCCCGACAGATTGTCCTGTGTAAAAACACCCTTAGGGCTCTTGCAGACAAGCGTAGGCATAGATATGCTTGAGATAGCGCAATGTATTTGCGCTGTGAAGGGAGCGCTATCGTGGGCTATACACTGGTGGTACCGTTCACATTGGCGCAGGACTCACCCATGCTGTAGCCTTTAACAGGCTAATTAGTACCTAGTGTTATTGATTTCCCTGTGAAATCGCGCAGTTCAGTGCAACATTTTGTATGGATTGGGTGCCCCCCCCCCCCCACCCCTCCACACTCCTATGGGGCTTTTGGTGCTCAAATGCACACAAAAATAAAGCATGCAGGATATTTTTTTGCATTTGAGCAAAAAAACACATAATGTGAGGGAACCCACTGAAATCATTGGGTTCTTTTCTCTGCGTTTTGCGTGCGCAAAAACGCACGTGTGAAGAAGCACTAATGCTCCGTTTACACAAACTTACAGTCGGGTAAAGACTGTATGAGCGCTGTCGTCACCACTAAGTGTTCGTGCAGAGTGTTCAGACTGATAGACTTTACTACTAGATCACAGGCTTCTCGCTCACCTCTTCACCTTTTATGTGACGTGCTAAGCAGGGAGCGTTTACATAGAACGAGAAGCCTGTGATCCAGCAATTGTTTTTATACTGACTGAAATTCAGCAAGAACGACAAGTGAATGAATAGTAAACGACTTTTTTGCATTTACACTGATCGATTATTGCTTAATTTAGTTTGTTTGAACGAATTTTCAGCGATGATCGTCCCGTGAAAATAGCCCATAAGTCACAAGTGCTCCACCATCAGTTCATATGCCTTTCCTTCGGGATAACATCTACATCTGGAGTCAGTATTGTTCTTTCAGCTGCTCTGAGACTCCAAGGAGTGTAGATTGTACCCTGCTTGATGCCTTGTTAATCCTGACCCACTTCGGAGTAGCTGATGAAGGAAGGATGTGTCTACTAATTTGACACTACGTATTGCAAAGACTGAGGCTGCATTCAGACGTACGTATATCGGCTCGGCTTTCATGCCGAGCCGATATACGTTGTCCTCGTGTGCAGGGGGAAGGGGGGGAGGATGCAAGAGCCAGGAGCAGGAACTGAGCTCCCGCCCGCTCTCTGCCTCCTCTCCGCCCCTCTGCACTATTTGCAATGGGGAGAGGAGGGCCGGGGCTAAGTTTCGAGAATTAGCCCCGCCCCCGCCTCTCCCTATTGCAAATAGTGCAGAGGGGCGGAGAGGAGGCAAAGAGGGGGCGGGAGCTCAGTTCCGGCTCCTGGCTCTTTCATCCCCCCCCCCCTGCACACGAGGACAACGTATATCGGCTTGGCGTGAAAACCGAGCCGATATACGTTCGTGTGAATCCAGCCTTAGGCCTCACGTCAACTAGCTAAATGGAATTGCGGAATCCGCAGCGGATTTTGCCCATAGGAAATCATTGGCCATCCGCGGTCCATTAAATAGATTTTTGCACCTGCGGATGGCTTTTTAAAAGAATTGCGTTTTTCACGCGCGGGAGAAAAAACGCGGCATGCTCCATTCTGCCGCGGATTCTGCGCCGATCGGCAACATTGCTATCACATTGATAGCAATGTGTGCAGATAAGTGCATGCAAAAAAATACCATTTAAAGCAAATCCGCGCAGAATCCGCGGCAGATTCTGCGCGGATTGTATTTTTCTAGTGGACATGAGGCCTAAAGCTTCTGATAAACTGGAAGAAATCCAATGTCATGTCCACAAGCTTCATTCACTTAAAGGTGTTGTCCGTCCGTGACAAGTGCATGTAAGCACTTCTGTTTGGCCATTACACAGCACTTTGTAATATGCTATGTGCTTTGTAAATGAGCTATACAGAAGTTATATACTTGTGTACAGGAGTGTTCCCCCCCCCCCCCAAGCTTACCATTCCATTGTCCCTGGTTACGACAAATTCCCTGGCTGGATTTCATTTCTCGTTGGGCAGGCGTAGTAGCACTTGTTGGCTCAGGAACGCGCGCCTGATTCTTTGCGCATGCCTAGTTCACTCAGAAGTCGCCGCTGAAGCTGATTCTGACAGGAGCGTCCACCAGCCAACAATTATTGGGGGTCATTATCACTGCTAGGGCAATTATTGGCGTTCCCTATTACTGCTGGGGCAACTATTGGACGTCACTATTACTGCTGTGGCAAGTATTGGGGATCACTATCACTGCTGGGGCAAATATTGGGGGTCGCTATCACTGCTGGGGCAATTATTGGGAGTCACTATTTGTGCTGGGGCAATTATTGGGGGTCACTTTCACTGCTGGGGAAATTATTGGGGGTCAGTATCACTGCAGGGGCAATTATTGGGGGTTACTATTACTGCTGGGGCAATTATTCAGGGGTCACTATCACTCCTGGGCAATTATTGGGGGTCTATCAATACTGGGGCAATTATTGGGGGTCTGCCGTGCCGATCTGGCATAAACATGTCACAGCTTAGATACAGCAGCCCAGCAGACGTATAGCCCATGATTGGTGTAGGTACGTCTGCTGTGCAGACATACCTAAATCGAGCACATACCTAAGTCGTACATATGTCTGCACAGCTTAGATACAGCAGCTCAACAGATGTATCGCCCATGATTAGCTTAAATATGTCTGCCATGACTAATCAGAGGCAGCGCCCAGCCGTCATTGAATGCTGAGCGCTGCCTCTGATTGGTCACAGTGCTCAGGCTAAAAGGGGCAGCGCTTTCAAGAGACGGGGATTTTTAAATCACTGGCTAGAAGAGAAAGAGAAGAGTGCTGGGGACCTGCTAGAAGACGCGCCAGTGATAACTGCGCTTCCAAGGTGATGTATTAAATTTTTTTTTTCTACAGTTCATGGATTATTTTCGGGGGGGGGGGGGGCTTATATTTCAGCCCTCCACCCCCCACCCCGAAAATCCTCACCACGTGGAGTCCCCTGCCACTGCTGTCACACCAGTGGCAGAGGATTGCGAGCATCTCCCATTGGTTTCAATGGGGCTGGCGCTGCTGCTGCCAGCCCCATTGGAATCAAAAGGGCTAGGTCGCCAAAATAATGGCCATGCCACGATTTTGTTTTAATGCTGCATCGCATTAAAACATCGCACATGTGCATGGAGGCATTAGCTTCAGATTTTTGCTGTTTCTCGCAGTGCTGGGAAATCGTGCGAATTCATCGCCAGTGTGAGGGCACCCTAAAGGGCTCCCACACACAGCGTTTTTTTTTTACGCAAATGCCAATGGGAGTTTCTAATGTTAAAAACGCATCGCACGTTTTGTGCGATGCGTTTTTAATAGAGATGAGCGAACCTACTCGTTTCGAGTAATTACTCGATCGAGCACCGCGATTTTTGAGTACTTCAGTACTCGGGTGAAAAGATTCGGCGGGCGCCGTGGCGGTGCGGGGGGGTATCAGCAGGGAACAGGGGGAGCCCTCTCTCTCTCCCTCTCCCCCCAACTCCCCGCTGCAACCCCCCCACTCACCCACGGTACCCCCTGAATCTTTTCGCCCGAGTACGGAAGTACTCGAAAATCGCGGTACTCGGGCGAAAAAGGGGCGTGGCCGAGTAGGTTCACTCATCTCTAGTTTTTAACATTAGGAAGTCCCATTGACATCTGCGTTAAAAAACGCAGCATTAAAAACCCGCAAGTCGACTCCAAAGGTCATGATCAGAAATGTCATGAGGGTTTTGATTCTTCTAAGCTCAGTAACTGAAACTGTTCCTTGGGCCAAAGCAGACTTTAAGGGCTCCTTACCACGGACGGATTTCCGCCACGTAATACACGGCGAAAATCCGCTACGTTGCCCCGCAGCTATTAGGTTATATTGAACCTAATAGCTCAATGCTCACAGTGCAGAATTCTATTGCGGAATTCCGCACTGTGAAATCTCCCGTCCTCACCCGCGGCATGCTCTATTTGCCGCGGGTATACGCGCAGCCGGCTTCCATTGCAGTCAATGGAAGCCGTCCGTCACGCTATCTTCCGCTGTAGCACAGCGGAAGATAGCGTGAAACCGCTTCCCCGCCCACCGCGTCATATGACGCGGCGGGCGCATCATGTGACGCTGTGGGCGTGTTATATAATGCGGCCGGCGCGTCACGCGCTCTATTGCGCATGCGCGCCGAAGCGTCATGCGGGACAGAGGACGCCGGATCCGGAGGTAAGTATTGGGGTCTCTGGGGGGCGCCGTGACGGGCTCCGCCGCGGAATTTCGCGGCAGAGCCCATCACGGCCGTGGAAAGCCGACCTAAGAGGCTTAAGGCCCATTTACACCAGCCGATGATTGCTTAAAAAAAAAACGCTAATTGGCAACCGTTTTAAGCGATAATCGGTGCGTTTAAATGTGCGTCCATCGTCCGCTTTTTGTGCACTGTTAGCTGATCGGTAAATTCAAGCTAACCTAAAAATTGTGGGTCACTTTTATCAGAAGTTCTCCATGGGGACTGCTGATAGCATTGTTTCCCCATGGAGAACAAAGGATCTAAGGGCAGATAATAGCCCTTGGTCTATTAACTGCATTCAGAGAAGGCTTCATTTACACACCTAATTGGTACTTAAGTAGCTGAGTAGCTACTTAATTCTTTATGCAAAATGATCACTCAAAGCTGTCATTCAAACTGTCATTTGAGCAATATTTGAGCAATCATCTGCTGGTGTAAATGGGCCTTTACAGAGCAACTTCTTATCTGATTTGAATAGGTCTCTGATAGGCCTAGACAAGGCTCTGGTCCATTTACCCAAATGTTGCCTTCTGTCGTCACAGAGGAGAGATCAGCACATTATCTGAGAACAAATCATGATCTCTTGTGCCATCTTGTGGTATTGTATTACTGATCACAAGATGGCACATGCCAACTGCTCCTAATTAGGCTGCATCCACACAGGCTACAAAATCTCTCAACAAAACATCACTCATGTAAAAGAACCAATTGGAAACCATGGGCTTCACATTGTAGCGATGATTTTGTAGCAAGATTTTCTAGCCTGCGCTGATGCAGCCTTATGCAGTAATTATTCAGTGAAGATCAGCTCTGGATCCAGCACAAAAAATACCCCTCTTCAAACATGAAAGTGATGAGATCCACATTCCTAGGGCTTCAACATTTCCAACACTTCCCCACCATACCGAGGGCAACAAGACAAGACATCAATTGTGTCTACAATCTAAAGTAGCAAAATGAGAGTGTGAGAAGATTCGTTCCTGGGCAGAAAAGAATGTGGAGAATGCAGTTCACATGCGAGTGATCTGCAATATTTACAGTATGTGGATCAACTCAGCAGATCACATTTCAGACCAAGCCAACTGTTGCTTGGGGACGCCACAGTTAAGGCCACTTTACACAGAACGATAATTGCTCAAAAATTGGTTCAAAAGAACGATAATCGTTCAGTGTAAACACAGCCAATGATTGCAGGCATAAAAATCATCGTTGGCTCATTCACTAATCGTTCAGTTTAAACCCTTAGGAACCAAGTGCGGTAAATATACAGCACATGGTCCTGGGCTTTAATCTCGTACAACAGTAGAAGCACAGCGTGGTATTAAAACATCAGCCGCTGCAATCAAGCAGGAGCAGGTCAGATCCTATTCTGTCAGACACAGTTGAGGACCCGGATGTTTTTAGCCGCTTCTGCCTTCTCCTTTCCAGGCTACATAGCACTCAATACGTACTATGAACTAAAAAGTGAAAGCAGAAGTGTTTGTTCTGCTACACCAGTGTTTCTCAATTCCAGGACTCAGGGACCCCCAACAGGTCATGTTTTCAGGATATCCTATAGTGAGAACATGACCTGTGGCAATGTCTGAGGCCCCACTGAAAACAATGGGAAACACTGTTGCTAATTCCCCAAAGTGATGTGAGGCGTTTTGATATAAATACGCCTAGCATCTGCAGGGATATCCCACTCACCCGTGTGAAGTTAGCCTAAAAAATGGAAAAAAAAGTTAGTGAAAAAAAGATATAAAAAAATAGCCACATTGGTGGCTTTACACTGGCAGAAAACCATGAGAGATTTGTGCACAAATCTTGCACAAATATGAAACACGCTCTTTTGAATGGGTTCATTTACATTAGCAATGTTTTCCTGCATGGCACCACGTTGCGCTGCAATAAAAAAATTGCAGAATGCCTTAACTTTCTGTGATATCACCCATTGTTTTCAATGGGGCCGGCGATGCGAGAGGACGCACAAAAATAGAACATGCCGCAATTTGTTTTCCATATTGTATCGCGGTGTAGGAAAAAATAAATAAATCGCTCATATGTATGAGAATGGGGTTCATACTGCTGCGAGATTTGTGCGTCTTGCAACGCACAAATCTTGTGCGATTTTTCTCACCCATGTGAAGCCGGTCTTAAAGGGGTTGTCCCACGAAAGCAAGTGGGGTTAAGCACTTCTGTATGGCCATATAAATGCACTTTGTAATATACATCGTGCATTAAATATTGGCCATACAGAAGTTATATGCTTACCTCCTCCGGTGTTGGCGTCCCCGTCTCCATGGCGCCGACCGAAGGCTTCTTCTGCCTGGATTAGACGCGCTTGCGCAGTCTCCTTCTTGTGTCCTGCTGAAGGAGCCGCTCCGGCGTGCTCGCGCCGCACAGGTCTTCTGCGCATGCGCAGAAGACCTCTGCGGCGCGAGCACGCTTGAGCGGGACAGAAAAGGGCAGACTGCGCAAGCGCGTCTAATCCAGGCAGAAGAAGGCTTCGGTCGGCGCCATGGAGACAGGGACGCCAACACCGGAGGGGGTAAGCATATAACTTCTGTATGGCCAATATTTAATGCACGATGTATATTACAAAGTGCATTTATATGGCCAAACAGAAGTGCTTAACCCCACTTGCTTTCGCGGGACAACCCCTTTAAAGGAGTTCTGTCATTAGAAAAAAAATCAATACTTACCTATTCCTTCCCAGGCAACCTACTTACCGCAGCTTCTTCTCGGTGATCTTCTCCAGCCCCCGGGGCACCTCACAAGCTGTCCGGATCCTCCCCTTCTTGTTATGGAGTGTCCGTTCTCTGCATTCCTCTTCCTGCTGCTCGCTGTAGGTTACATCACTAGTGACGTAACGTTCACTGCCTAGCAAGGAATGCCGATCTATTGCCGAGACTGTCCATGCACACTGTCTCGTCGCGTTTTCATATACTATTGCAGAAGGACAGCTCCTATGAATGAGAGAAACTCAGTGATCCTCTGCTGCTGCAACTCCCAAAGTGATGCGAGGCTGTTTTCACATGAAAATGTTTTGCATCCACAGGGTTTTAACATGGATGATGAAAGCTATATGAGGGCAGGATTCACAGCCCCAGATTACGCACGTCCGTGTGAAACTAGCCTACATGTGACTTTTGATCACTTTTTATTGCATTTTTTGGGAGGCAAAACAAACAAAATAAGCATTAGGCCTCCGTTTTTAAGGTTTTTGCCATGCAGGATAAATAGTGTGTTCAATTTATTGTACTAGTCGTTATGGATACGATGATACCAAATACGTGGAATTTTTAAAAATGTATTATTCTTTTTATACAAATAGGGGAAAGTGCGCAAAAAGGATTTTTGTTATTTTATTTATCTTTTTATGTGCCTGTAGGTGACTTGAACCATAACAATTATGATAACGCATTGCAGTACGGTACTGTTGTATCTTGTCTCCACCACTGGAATGGGTGGAGACTTGGGTTGTCCTGTTTCAGTCATAGGGGAGGGCTAGGTGACGCTCACAGCAGCGGATTGGCTGATACTGGGCCTTCTGTAGCATCTCCGTGGATGTCAGCCTCTGGCCATCTCTGTGAGTGTTTTTCTGGTGGGCTGACATGTCCACTCCTGCAGCGCCTTTTAGTTTCCGCTGACTAAAGTGACTTTTCCTCCACGAGGACTACAAAGTCCTGCAGTCTGTGTGTGCTCCCCGCTGTGTTCCTGTACCGCCTTCTGTCACTCTCCACACCGCTGTCAGTGTCCGCACTGCCCTGCTGGCCGCCTGCTAACACAGTGACAGCAGCCTTTGGAGGCTGACGGCGACATGAAGCGGCTGCCTGTCCACAGTGTGCCGTACTACCCATCCAAAGTATGCCACTGCCGAGCGCTGTAAAACGGCTCTCCCCATTTCCTAAAGCACCATGTGATTTGGCTGCTGCTTTTTATGCGCTCCCGGACAAATGATTACGCTCCCAGTGAGTGACACTGGGGAACCTTGAAACCGGTGGCGTCTTCAGCGGCACTGCAGAAGAAAGGAAGCACAGCGGCAGGGTAAGCGATAGTAGTTGCGCGGGGCAATGATGGGAGTCCGGCTACATCAGCAGCAAAACCACCACTGGGGGCGTCACCAGCCCTTTCATGGTCAGTGAGCCAGGCCAACCCATGTCTCCACCCCCTAGTTCCGGTGGAGACAAGATACAACAGTACATTTTGTACTACAATGCCTTATCGCTTATAATAGCGAGGGCCAGTAACATTGCAGATGGAGTATGCTCCTTCTGTAAACCCTTTGCATGCTGTAATCTGCATAGATTGTGACATGTAGGGGATTAACAATGGGGATCACTGTTCTAATGGATCCCCACTGTCATAGCAGGAGGTCGGCTATCAGTCACAGGCAGCTCCTTATAATGGGGTCCGTCCACTTTCTTTCCAGCTTTTTTCTTCTAGTATTTTCAGCCACATCTATTAAGGAAACCTCCGATTTGCGGATGGGATCCATTGAGGTCTATGGATGCGTGCAACCTGCAGCCCATATGCAATTAACATTACGTATGGGCAGCAGAATTGCTTGCAATTTGCTAGGAGATTAGGAAAAAAAGCCGGAATTACGGCTTGGGAAGGGGAGAGAGATGAATTTTCGCCTGGGCGATGTCCTGATGTCATTCCCTGCTTGCATATTCTTCCACAGGGATGATACACATGGAAAACTGCACGCATACATGACCATTCGCAGTTCATTTCCACAATCACTTGCAGGTCTTCTGCTGCGGATATCCGTAAGCATTATCCGACCCGTCGATGTGAGCCCAGCCTGTCTTACGTTACCATCACACATATTTCCCCTCAGACAATTTCTAGAGTAGGATTGGCTTTGACAATGTGTATAACTCTATAAAATAAGCACTGTCATGGTGGTTCGGTGCTGCTGTCATGTGGCCTTCTAATGTCCAAGCCCCCCCCAGACAGGTTTATGAGGCTGCTATTGGATGAACTGTAAACAAGCCACCTGAGTACTGCGGTGTCTGTAAGCCTCAAACTGCAGCAGCAATAGCAGGGAGGGAGTACAAGTCCCGGGCTGCCCCCACAACAACCCCGCCTGTAGGTGGGTAGCATACCTCTCCCGCAGCTCCCGGCCCAGGCCCGAGTCTCTACACGGCGGGCGGGAACGTCCCAGGGATGAGGTGCAGCTGGGAGCGCGCAGTGACGCGGCCGGGAGGAGGAGGGGATACAGAAGGCGATAAGGAAGCCACTCGGCTGGAATCTCGTCGCCCATTGTCTGTGGACGTGCTGATGGCTGATCGCCGCTAGCCGCTGCTACGCCAGTCAGTCATGTCAGGGAGCAGAGAAGAGGAGCGCCGCAAGCTGGCGGACATCATCAACCACTGGAACGCCAACCGGCTGGACCTGTTCGAGATCAGCCAGCCCACCGAGGTGAGTGCCGCTCCCGGGGTAGGCCGGTGCCTGCAGGCCGCATGTCAGTGGCTGCTCCCAGCTGGCACAGGGGGTCTCCAGCAGGTGGTCGGGGGGCTTCGGCGGCTAACAAGTGCCGTGTGGGAGCGTCTTCTACCGTAGCTACAGGCTCTGTTCCCACCAGACGGGTTTGTGCCGTAGCCGCAAGAAAAGGCTTGTTTGTAGGTGTCCGGTGAACACCGTCAGTTTGTCTGTTTGTTAACATTCCGGGTTTTAAGTGGATGCACGGACTGCCATTACCAGGTCACAAAGCGTAACTGAAACAGATTGCAAAGTTTCCGTTCGATCAACGGAAAACCGAAGCAAATGGAAAGCAATCCTGTTTCGTCTGATTTTAGTCGTTAGGCCTTAGCGGTATTGCGTACAAACTCCACTTATACGCAATGTATGTACAGCATTTATTACGCGCTCATAGAGACCACTAGGACTCCTCAAGCGTAATATGCGGTAAAATAGAACATGCCACTTTTTAAAAATTTTTATGCGCGTATTATACACAAATATGCACAAATGTGAATGGCTCAATGAAAATCAATGTACTTTTCATTGAGTCCATTCACAGTATATTACATGCGTGTACAGCGCGCGTAGTATGCAGTGAAACTACGTTCATGTGTGCTGCTTTTAGGGGGGGTCTCGCATAAAATCAATTCTAATTAAGGAATCTACGATTCCACGGCAAAACACAGGCATTGTAGTTTAATTCTTGTTTCACACTTGTGGATATGAATTGCGTATTCCTCAAGCTGAAGAAAAATCGCAGCATGCTCCATTTCGCCAGGGACTCCATCCAGTAGATGGCCTCCATTGAAGTCAATGTATATGTCCAACCTGCAGCCCAAACGCAATTAACATTACATGTGGGCAATGAGTACCCGCACTGTCGCTTAGCAAAGAAGAAAAAACCTGTATTGCGCATGATCGCCTGAGTCGCCACGGTCATTCGCATTACAGATAAGTCGGGTATGCAGGTTAACTGGATGGGCTCACAGCTAGAAGCATGGGGTGTCCGCAAATTATTTAAAGCATGCAGCAAATCTTTTGACCCAGAAAACAAATCGCAGCATGCTCCATTTTGCTGCAGAAGTCAATGGAAGCCGTCCAATCCACAGCACACGTGCAGCTGACACTGCCGACGTGTCACGCATCTGCGGGACAGCAGGAGACTTAAAAAATGTCGATGAATGAAACGGATCATGAGTGCGGAGGAAGTACTTCTTTGGTCCTCCATCAGCAATGTTCTAAGATGTTACCGAGGGTCGGGGACCAAAGACATCAGGATACTTGTGTACAATCACTACAGACAGGCCGCTTTCACACGGCCAAGAAAATTGTGCGAGATTTGTGTGTTGCAAGACGTACAAATACGAACCCCATTCTCTTGAATGGAGTCTATGCATGAGCGATTTTTCTTTTTTCCATATTGCGGTGCAGGAAAAAAATCGCGGCATGCTCTAGCCTTGCGCGCTCCTTGGAATACATCGCTCATTTTCAATGGGGCTGGAAAACACATCGCATGGCCTCTGATGTTCGTGCGATGCGAGGTGTCCTATTGAAAACACTTGCTGATCCTCCAAGGTGGCTGAAAGCTGTGACGGAGGATCGCAGCCTCACAAAAGTGGTGGGAGGCGGTGTTGATAGAAAAATGCCTCTTATCTATCTACCTTTACAGCGACCTTCCGGTTACAGGGGAAAACATCCCCCTGCAATGACAATAGTCACTAACAGAGCTGATTAGGACCCTGAAGCTCTGCTGTAACAGAAGGCACCTGGTGGTCACATGATCGCCAGGTCATGTAGTGGAAGTAAACCTTCCATTTCTTAGTACATAGCACTCATTGAGCGCTATGTACCCAGGAAAGGAGAACGCAGGAGCCGTTTAAAAAAAAAAAAAATGGAGGGAAGATCTGCAGCGTCCGGACAGGTGAGTTTTAATTCAGGTACGGGTGTTCCGCGGATCTGGACAGCTTCCCAAGGCTTCAATAGAAGCCTGCGGGAGCCGTCCCTGCGGGAGACCTGCATGAAAATGGAGCATGTCGCGGTTTTTTTCCCACACGCGGATCCGCGGCTGAAGGGAAAAATGACATCCGCAGGTATTTCACTACCTGCGGGTGTCCAATGCATCCCTATGGGCGCGCGGATCCGTGTGCGGGAAAAACGCTGCGGATTTTAAATGTAAATTATCCCGTGGACATGAGGCCTTAGGCCTCATGTCCATGGGGAAAATCAGGCCCGCTACGGATTCTCCATGGAGAATCCGTAGCGGGTCCCTCCTGCCCCGCGGACATGAGGCATAAAAATAGGAATTAACTCACCTCTCACCCGCTCCGGATCTTCCCTTCGCCGCGGCTTCATCTCTCCGTCGCGGCCGGAACTTTTTTCTTCGGCCCGGCGGATGCGCAGCGCACGTCGGTTGCGTGCCCCGCGATGCGCGGGCCCGAAGAAAATAGATTCGGCCGCGACTGAGAGAAGATGAAGCCGCAGCGAAGGGAGGATCCGGGGATCCGGAGCGGGTGAGTAAATTCCGATAATTTTTATTTATTTTTTGTCTCCCGTGGATCCGGACGGCTTCCATAGGCTTCAATAGAAGCCTGCGGGAGCCGTCCCCGTGGGAGAACCGCACGAAAATGGAGCATGGTCCAGATTTTTTCAGGCTCCATTTTTAAAAAAATCACTTTTATTGACCATCCGCGGGTATTTATCTGGCTAATGCATCCCTATGGGATGCGGATCCGCGAGCAGGAGAAGAGTTAAAATCCGCTGCGGATTTTAATTCTTCTTTTGCCCGTGGACATGAGGCCTTAATCCCGCCCTGTACTTCTATCGACCGAGACTAAAGCCCAGGAGCAAGCGCCACATATTTACTGCACTTGGTCTTTAAGGGGTTAACAGAAACTTTTTCTCATATGTGATTACTTTTTTTTTTTTTGTTGTTGTCCTGTGTGCTATCTGAAACTGACATGACTGTACACTGTTTAGCATCATCTGCATCCCTCTACCTGGGACAGGTATGTATATTGCGCTAATGTATGGTTTTTTTGGAAACTATTTTTTGGGGGGAAACACTGTAGTGTTTTGGAATAAACATATTTTCAAGTTTCACTCTGAATGCCGGCCAGCTCTGTGCCTATACACAGAAATCTATTTGTCACTTGTGTGCCGCCATTTGTAATCTCCTTTTTAGCAAAATTGTTTGCCTTTTTATTCCTCTTAAACCCTTAACGACACAGGACATAGTTACATCCTGTCTGGCTGTTCGGAGCTTGTGAGGAGGGGGATCGGGAGCTAATCCCGTTCCATACAATGTGGATGCCGACTGTCTAACAGCCGACATCCGCCAGTGAAAACTGTGATCTGCGTGAATAAGTTTGGAGGTCCTGAACAGCCCCCCCTGCGACGCGATCATGAGTTGCTGTTCGGTTGCCATGGCATCCTGGGTTCCCCAGTGTGGGTAACTTGTGTTTTTTTGTTTTTTTTAAATGATAAATATGGGGAAACAAACAAAAAAAAAACCATACTTTGTATCTCTGCGTCCATAAAAGTTTGATCTATTTGAACAGCATCTTGAGAAAGACTCTGTTTTGTGTGAGTCGAAACGTCGCTGCATATTGGTGTGTGGGAATAAAGATACAATACTTTGAGAAATACAAGCTGTGTCTGCTATACATTTGATATCTTCAGTTTAACATCAGTGAATGCTGCTCCTTTTTCTATCTCTACACTTCTGGATTTATTGGGGACGCCAGTCCAGTCCTCACAGGAAGCTTGCATCATTGCGTTCCTACTGAAACAGAACCCCTCCTGAGCAGGATCTGTCGGTGAGTGCTGCTGCCTAAAAACATTTGTTTGCAATGATCTATTTGAACAGGTTTGGAGCAGAGTCAGAAAAAAAAAAATAGAATGCCAGAGCTGTGGTGTGAGTGTGTGATGTTTGACCCCCTTCTCCGAGAAAATTCTTTAATACAAAGCGATCAAAAAGTTTGATATATTCCAAAATGGTACAAATAGAAACTACAGGATGTCCTGCAAAAAAAAAAAACAAGCCCCCATACAACTGACAATGGAAAAATGAAAAAGTTATGGTAACAGAAGTTTTAAATCTTTTTTTTTTTTTTTTTTGGTAGCACAATCTATGCTACACTTTGTATCATAATAGCACTGACCCATAGAATAAAATTGTCATTTTTGCTGCAGTATGTACACTGTAAAAACAAGACCCACCTAAAGATATCAGAATTGTGTCTTTTTTTTTTTTTTTTTTTCTCATTTCAATCCTCTTAGAGCTCCTTCACACTGGCGAGGGTGATATCGGGCTGTGACTCACGGCCTGATATCGCCATCCATGGGGAAACCCCTGGATGCAAGGCGTCTTCTTGTGGAAGCAGCCTCTCATTACTGCGGGGTGACAGGAATCCCCCGTTGCGGAGCTCTCCCATTGTTTTCAATATGGCCGTTGCCATTGACAGCAATGGGTATATCGCAAAACTATAGAACTTGCGATGCAGAAAAAAAAAAACGGCAACGCCGCGCCATGCAGGGAAACATCGTTAATGTGAATGAATCCTTTTAAAAGAATGGGTTTCATATTTGTTTGTCTCGCGACGCAAAAGTCTTGCGTGTTTTACTTGGCCATGTGAAGATGCCCTTAGAAATCTTTAAAAGTTTTTCAGTACAGTATATGAAATATTACATAGTACCACTGAAGAGTAAACTTGTCAAGCAAAAAATAATCACTCAGACAGCTACATCATGGATAAATAAAAGTTATGATTTATAAGTGTGGAGGAAAAATGAAAAATTGGGGTGGGGGTAAGAAGGGGGCGCGTCCTTAAGGGGTTAAACGTTGTTTAATCACATGGGGTGTTTTAGTTTCGAAGGTGTGTATATAAATACTACACTTTGAGAATGACTTATTTGTCAGCAGCTTTAGTTAATGAGTGGGTGTGTCCGAGCGCCTCGTTTTATAGCAACTATTTATATATCCACTGGGTCAGACTTTTATTAATGTATAATTTTTATAAAATCTACATGTGTACGCGGTGGGGTGTATATGCCTGTTCTCATGTCAGAAGATGGAATTACACCTAAGAATGGCCTCTGTCAGGGTGTATGAGAGGGAATTCCAGCTTCAGGAAAAGTTGCAGAACTAGTTTGTTTTTTTTCTTTAGACTGTAACCACAGTGAGTCTTTGGGCTCATGGCCACGGGCTTGACGGGCTCCGCAAGTGGAATACCGCAGCGGAGTCCTTCACAGCGCCCCCCCAAAACCCCATAATCTCCTCCAGATCCGTTGCGCAGCTCCCGCGTGACGCGCCAGCGGTGTCGCATGACGCGGCGGGCGTATTGACTCTATACTTCCACTGTGCTACAGCGGAACTATAGCATGACGGGCGGCTTCCATTGACTACATTCCATAGAACCTAATGGCTGCGGTGAAACGCGGTGGAAATCCAGCCGTGGGCATTAGCCCTTTGTCAGTAATGGTTCTAGAACCTACCTCTGCTTCCTATTCATCTGCAGAGACCTACTTAAAGGGGTTTTCCAGGCAGTGCCCGGCTGTCAGTGCTGGGGTACATCGAGCTCCGAGTGGAGGCCACTGCTCTGACTCCGTGTAGAGCCCATCTCTTGTAATTGTAGGCTGGGGTTCCATTGATTTCATTGAGAGCTGCACTTGCCATTCTAAACGCAAGCCGATTCTACTCCGAAGTCCGGTGTATCCTGGCGTTGACAGCGGACGCTGTCTGGCAAAACCCTTTTAACGGGAATCTGTCATTCTGCAGGCTTAATGTTATAAAGCAGATTGATATAGTTTTATGGGGATAGATTTAGTTTAATTTGTTTCATTCCCTTATAGCTTTGTTAAAGCTGAATGTTTTTTTGTTTTTTTTTTTTGTTTTTTTTTACTTGACTACATTGCTTAATCCTGTGTTGTCACCTGGTAAAGTCCACACACCACACGGAAACCTGACTCTTTTTCTGCTACCTGAGCAATGAGACTGTGGAACACTCTGCCTGAAAATGTGGTGATGGCAAAATCCATAGAGGAGTTTAAGAGGGGACTAGATGTCTTTCTAGAGCGCTGTGATATTACAGGATATAGACAGTAGGTGACCATTGGGGTTGTTGATCTCAAATGTTGATCCAGGGATTACTCTGGCTGCCATAATGGAGTCAGGAAGGAATTTATTTCCTCCATAGAAGCTAATTGGCTCGCAGGTTGTTTTTTTTTTTGTTTTTTTTTTGCCTGCCTCTGGACCAATAAAGGGGAGGTTAAAACAGGCTGAACTAGATGGACATTGGCTTCATTCAGCCTAACCTACTATGTTATGTTACCTGTGAATGTACTTAACCCTTTCCAATTCAATTTGTATCCTGGTTTTCCTAGGCGGCTTACTCTTTTTCTGCCATTATACAACGGCACTATCTGCTGGCTAAAGCCAGTACTGCATGAGGTGACATGTTGGATAGGCTCCGACAGCAAAGAGGCTGGCAATATACAGTAAGAGAATCCCAACAGACGTCTTCCAACATCGGAGCTGTACAGCCTCAAATCATAATGTCTTCAGACGTCAGACAGTGGATTGAAAAGGGTTAATATACTCACCTGAAACTGACCGCATAGAGAGAAATATAGTTGCTAGTTTTGGTGCAGTATGTATAGCGTTAGTTTGACTCTGGTGTTGTATTTATGATCTTGAGGCTGTTTGCAGACGGCTGGGTTGGATCCCGCTGCGAGAATTCTAGCAGCGGGACCCGACCCAAGCCCCTGCAGGGACCCGACCCAAGCCCCTGCAGGGACCAGTGCAGCACTCGCCTCTCCTGCGGCTCTTTGATGTGCAGGCGCAGAGTGGAGCCAGCGGCTGGGGAGTGACATTTCTGTGCGGGGCTCTGCTATCTTCTGCATACAGCTGTTATCCTCTCAGAGCCCTCAGCTGGTATACAGCTGAGCGCTCCAAGTGGGGTATGCAGAACACTGCTGGAGAGCTGTCTTCTGCATACTCCTGCTGCGTTCATGGAGCATACAGCTGAGCTCTCCGAGCAGGGTATACAGAAGACAGCTGGAGCACCGTCATCTTCATGCTCCGGCTGTGTTCTCCAAGTGGGATACCAGCTGAAACAATGGTATCCCTCTAAGAACTCGGCATGCGGTCCTGATAAGGCTCATTGTACTCTTTCACCTTGCTGACAGACAACGATAAACGACTCGTTAACGAAAACTGCACGATGTCCGTGCAGTTAGACCCAACAATTCTCGCTCAAAAGACTGCTTTGAGTGAGAATCATTGGGTCTAAATGGGCCTTTAGACCACCAGCAATATTTTAACTGATTTGAAACTTTTTTCTTAATGCTGTGGTACGTCTTATAGTCCGAAAAATACGGTACCTTTTATAGCTGGGGTCCAATTAAGCGTGCAAATGAAGCCTTAGCTGAATGCAGTTAATAGCCCGAGGGCTATTATCTGCATTCAGATCCTTTGTTCTCCACAGGGAAAGAAGGCTATTGGCACTCCCCATGGAAAACTGCTGATAAAAGTGAACAACGATGTTTAGGTTGGAAAGAATTTAACGATCAGCTAGCAGTGCACGAAACGTTCACGATGGGCGCACATTTAGACGCAACGATTATCGCTAAAACGATGAACGTTTAGCAATTTTTTTTTTGCGATCGGCTGGTGTATATGGGCCTTTACTTGCATAAAAACCTTTACAGTTTGGTTGGGCATCACAGATCCTGTCAAAGGTAGATAACGTCATTTAAACCTAAATTTTTTTTTTTACATTTAAAAAAAAAAAAGGTCAAAAAACCCATTTTCCATACTTCATTTAAAGGGAAAAAATTGGTGTATCTGAAGAAAGTCAGGACTCTTAAAACATAATTTCAATCACGTCCATCCTGGCAGCACACATGGAGGTTGCCCCGCCTGTGTTCCTTGGGACAGGTAGGAGAGTTCTTTAAATGTTCCCACCTGACTCTAGTGTCTTCCTGTCCCAAACGGACACAGGAGAGGAGTTCTCTGTGCTGTGGATGGAGGCTGCAGGCTGCATAACGCTACTCACCGGGGCGCGGGTTATCCGTCCGGGGGAGGCAGTTCCGCAGTGGCTCCATCCTGACGTCCGGCACCAGCAGAGGGGAAGGAGCGGCAGGTGCGGCTACTCTGTGCTCCTGTTCCCCGACGTCTAGCGGCGGCTGGCTTCCGGGTATATAGTGGTGCTGCGTCGTGCGTGATTCAAAAGTAACAAATCCTCCCACATGATTCCCAGGCCCCTTTCCTGTAAATCAGACGCCATAGACAGCGCTGAAGGTGAAAGGGGGATTGTGCCAACTGTAAGTAGTCCACTTGGGCAAAAAGTTGGTAATATTTTTTGCGAGTAGTATTTTCACACCTGGTATTAGTAATGGCTTCTCCTTTTTAGGAGGAAGCATTAAAAACTAAAAAGGGGGGAAAAAAGAGGATAAAAAGGTGTTATGTACCAAAACATTGGATGATAACGCAGAGACCAATTTGCTGAGACTGCACTTCAAAAATAGTGAAGGACGAGCAACAAAACTTACTACAAGGCATTTGGGAGATGGTCCGTGAGGAAGTGCAGGTTCAAAAGGAACAATCCTTTGACTCCCAGCCATGGCCGTCCAGGAAAAGAGCTCGCACTAGGGATTATGAGGTCTCTTCACCTGAACACTCTGAGATGGAAGATTCGGACGATTTATCTGAAGTGTTAACTCCTGCGCAAGAAGGAAAGAAAAAATATTACTTCTCTAATCTAGACCTGGAAGAACTAATTTCCGCGGTACCCAATACCATGGAAGTAATGGACGTACCGCAAGTCAGATCAGTGCAAGACGAAATGTTCGGTGGTCTCAACCCGTCGCAAAAAGAGTTTTTCTGTCAATGAAAACTTGCGAAATAGGATTCTGGATGAGTGGCATAAATCCAGATGGGGCTCCATAATTTAGAAGGATTTTAGAGAGACTTTCCTTCACCACAGAGGATGCCTCTCTGGCATACGATCTCAAAGGTGGACGTATAAGTGGCAAAATTAACGAAGAAAACAGTGCTTCCATTTGAGGATAGTTCCCAACTTAAAGGCCCAATGGAGCGAAAAATGGAGGATTTTCTAAAAGGGGTGTGGGAGTCGGCTACTACAGTCGTGGAAGCCAACATAGTGGCCACATCTGTGGCTAGATCCCTATACTTATGGCTCGACTAACTGGAATCCCACCTCCACTTGACGACCCCTAGGGAAGAAATCCTCAAGTGCCTGCCACTGATTTAAAAATAGCTACGGCTTTTCTAGCCGATGCATCAGGATAATCCGTTAGGTTTGCTTTAAGAAATGCAGGACCTCTTCGGTCCTACCCTGGACAAGAATTTGGAAAAAGTGGTGGATAAAAAGCTAGGATTTCCGACCGATTATCTTCCCAAGAAAACAGTACCCTTCAGAAGAGCTTCCCTTGCTCTTTCCCCTTGGATTGTAAAGTCGGGTAGGTAGGTGGTCGTACCCGAAAGGGGGTAGAGGGAGAACCTCGGGGTTTCCCTCCATGCGCGATCCAAGATAAAGAAGTTACTGTTGGGAGTAGACTATTTCTGTATTCAGAAAATTGGCTTCAGCTTTTCAAAAGCCCCTGGGTACTGAATGTGGTCTCTTCAGGTTTCCGTGTAACGCCTCTGCAGTCTCCTGGCCTCCAAGAGCGATTGGAGGAGAGTGTCTTTAATTTAATTAAGATAGGAGCTGCTGTTCGGGTCCCTGTGGTAGAACAGGGGCGAGGTTGTTGTTCATGTTTATTTTTAGTTCCCAAACCAAACTGGTCCTTTTTAGAGGTATTTTGAATCTCAAATGTTTAAATGCGTACGTGAATAACCATACATTCAAAATGGAAACGATACGATCAACGGTCCCCTTAATAGGTCCCGGTAATGTGTGCACAATAGATTTAAAAGATGCATACTTTCATATCCCTACCCGTGAAGCGTCTAAAAAATTTCTGAGGTTCGCGGTTTATATAAATAGCAGCATTTACAATTTTCAATTCGTTTGCTTACCATTCGGCATCTCCTCAGCTCCAAGAATATTTACAAAGGTCATGATAGAGCCAATTTGTTTCCTTTGAAAACAAAATATCAAGATTATTCCATACTTAGATGATCTTCTGTTAATTGTGAACAATGAAAATACCATGAGGTCCCATCTAGAGCAGACTCTAGATCTTCTCAAAAATTTGGGCTGGCTTATCAATCAAGAGAAATCCTGTCTTGTTCCAGAGTCCCAAAAAATATTCCTGGCGATCCTTTTGGATTCAGGGAAAAGTCGGTCATTTTTACCTAAACCTAAAGTTTCCCACATTACGTAACAAATACGGAAATTTTAAAAAAAACGTGTCAGTGAGGGAAGCAATGAACGTCTTAGGCCTAATGACGGTCTGTCTTCCAGCAGTGCTGTAGTCTCAATTTCATTCCATACCCCTGCAGAAAAAACTTTTGGCAGCTTGGGATCGATCCCAGAATTTCCTGGAGGAGAAATTTTAAGCTACCTCAATGGGTTAAAAAAATCCCTAGTCTGGTGGCTCTTACCCTCAAATCTGAGGAAAGGAGTCCAGTGGTCGTTATCTCCGTGTGTCACGGTGACCACGGACGCCAGCAGTACGGGATGGGGAGCACAAGTGGCAGGTGAAGCTTTGCAGGGTTCCTGGTCTAGGTTCACTAGCGCCTACTCCTCAAACTTTAGGGAGTTAAGGGCGGTTTGGGAGGCCCTGATCAGATCAGAAGACATATTATGGGATAAACACGTAAAAGGTTATCAGATAATGACCGGTTTCCTTTCTCCGCCACCAGGGAGGTACCCGGCATCCTCTTTTACAGCACGTGGCGAACAAAAAATCCTAGCGTGGGCAGAGGACAACACCACATCCCTCTCGGCAGTCCATCTAAAAAGAACTCAAAATCAAGTGGCAGACTTTTTGAGCAGAAAAAGTTTGGATCCCGGGAACTGGGCCCTCAACCTAGAAGTATTCCGATATCTTACGGACCAGTGGGGTCTACCGCAAGTAGACCTATTCGCAACAAGAAAAAATGCCAAACGCCGGAATTTTTTTTTTCTCTAGATCTTACGGACCAACCGTTAGCATTAGATGCACTGTCCCAGGAATGGGAAATGTCCTTGACCTATGTGTTTCCTCCTTTACCTTTGATGGCCAGATGCCTAGAAAAAGTCTTACGCAGTCGGATTACTGTAATCTTCATCGCCCCGGCCTGGACGAAAAGACCGTGGTATCCAATGTTTAACTCGCTGGCAATATAATCCCCAATAGCGCTACCCCTCAGAGAGGATTTCCTACCCCTGGGTCCAGCATTGTTTCAGAGAAACCACTGGCTAAAATTGACAGCCTGGCTGCTGAAAGGCACAGATTAAAGAAACAGACTTTCTGATAAGGTGTTAGATTTTTAAGGTAACTACTTTCTGACTCCTGAATAAAGTGTCAATTACAAAGTATGGGGAAAATTTTGCGCCTGGTTTAAACTAGAGTCCGGATATAGATCGCCCAGATTGTCAAAATCCTAGTTTTCTTGCAGGCAGGACTAGATAAAGGACATTATGGGTACAGACTGCAGCCCTTAGTGCCCTGTTTGATATTAGACTCATGGAAAATAGGTGGATAAAGATTCATGAAAGGAGCAGATGGATTAAAACCTTTCGTGAGGGGATTGACACCCTCATGGGATCAATGTAGTTCTTGAAGGCCTTTGTGACCCCCCCCCCCCCCCCTTTGAACCCAATAAACAAATTTCTGTTAGAAATTTATTCATGAAAGTTGATTTTTTTGATTGCCATCACATCCGCTAGGAGAATCCGCAAATTACATGCATTATCAAGTAGACAACCCTATCTAAGGGTCCCAGAGGACCGTGTAATATTTAAAAATACTCCAGACGTTTTACCAAAAGTCGTGTCCTCTTTCCATATAAATCAGGAGATAGTACTGCCTTCCTTTTGTCAAAATTTTAGTAACGGTAAGGAACCGCGACTACATAGTCTGGATGTCCGCAGAGCCATAAAGATTTACTTAGAAATTACTCAACTATTTCGGAAATCAGAAAAACTTTTTTTCTCCAATTTCAAGGCACAGATAAGGGCAGGGCAGCTTCAAAAGATACCATAGCCAGATAGATCAAATTGACGATCCAGGAGACCTACAAGGCCAGAGGTTTGGTGGCTCCGGAGGGGACAAGGGCCCACTCGACCAGGGCTCTCGCTGCCTCTTGGGCTGAACGCAGGGGGGCCTCGATAGATCAGATTTGCAAAGCAGCAACTTGGTCCAGTATTACCACCTTTGCAAAATATTATAGACTAGATCTCCATTCAAATAGAGAACTGGCCTTGGTGCTCCACGCAGTGGTCCTCCCCTAAAAAGATCTATTGATTTGGTATACCTCCATGTGTGCTGTCAGAATGGATGGGATGGAAAGATAAGAATTATTTCTTACTGATAATTCCTTTTTCCATGAGTCCATCATGACAGCACATGCTTTCCCACCCTTGTACGATTTATAATGCATGTACATATCTCGATGTCTTTCAGTGCTAATAAAAAAAACTGTTGGGCCACGTATCCGTTGTGGTGATTTGGAAGTCACTGGAGTCAAGCAGAAGGTGGCCATTTAACCCCTTCCCGCTCCAGGGCGTAAGTTTACGTCCTGGGAGCTAGGTACGTCCTGCAACAAGGCGTAAACTTACGTCCTGGTGATAGGGCGAGATCACACATGATCCCGCGTTATCCCACAGCGGGAGCCGGCTATCAGTCACAACCGGCGTCCCGCTGCAATAGCGGGGGGGGGGGGCATTGGAGATGCCCCCCCCCCCCCCCCCGCTGTTAACCCCTTCCCTGCTGCGATCTAAGTAGATAAAAAATAAAAAAGTTACAGGACTTTAAATGCAGTCATTTTAGAAAAAAAAATTTTTTCCAAAAAAAGGGTTATTGCAGAAAAGTGGAAAAACCTAAAACATAAAAGAATTTTGCTATCGTTGTAACCGTACCGACCCGCAGAAAAAATGGATTGTCTGATTTATGCTGCATGATTAACGCTGTAAAAAAAAAATCTATGGCAAAATTGATGCGTTTTTCTCAAGTTTTACAATATAGTCAAATGTACCCAAAAGTGGCACTGATAAAAACTACAGTTCACCACGCAAAAAACAAGCCCTTATACATCCGCGTCAACGGAAAAATAAAAAAATTATGACTTTTGATAACTGGAGAAGAAAATCTGCCAAAAATCTTTGCGTCCTTAAGCCCAAAATAGGCCATGTCTAGGGATAAGCGAGTATACTCGCTAAGGCACTACTCGCTCGAGTAATGTGCCTTAGCCGAGTATCTCCCTGCTCATCCCTAAAGATTCGGGTGCCGCCGCCGAGCGGGGAGCCGCGGGGGAGATCTCTCTCTCTCCCGCCCGCTCTGCCCCGCTCCCCGCCGCAACTCGCCTGTCAGCTGTGGCGGCACCCGAATCTTTCAGGGCGAGCAGGGAGATACTCGGGCGAGTATACTCATTACTCGAGCGAGTAGTGCCTTAGCGAGTATACTCGCTCATCCCTAGCCATGTCATTAAGGGGGTTAAAGAACTCTTCTTCCTGTCCCAAGCAACCTCCATGTGTGCTGTCATGATAGACTCATGGAAAAGGAATTATCGATAAGAAATAATTCTTGTCTTTTATTTATCCCACTTGATAAACGCTATAAGAAATGTGTGTTTTTTAAATTTATTTTTTTTTTTTTTACTCCTGCTATCCCATGGCACGGACGCAGTGACAGCTGCGTCTGTGCCGCAGATCTGGACGGCTTCCGGAAGCCATCCATGCGGAAAAAACGCACAAAATGGAACATGCTGCGGGTGTTTTCCTGCGCATGCGATCCACATGCTGGGGGAAAGCTGACATCTGCATGTATTTAATTACCTGCAGGTGCCCAATGATTCCCTATGAGTGCAGATCGCACGTGCGGGAGACCTGCGTGGTTTTGGTAATTCTATTTTCCCCATGGACATTGGACCTGAAGGTTTGTTTTTCACAAGATGCTTAACTTTTTTTTTTTTTTTTCTTTCCTTTTGCTTCTGCGGCACCGCTTTTGGGGTACTTAAAATTTGATTTTAACTTTTATTAACTCTGGGGATAGGAGAAAAGAGAAAATTCGGGCATACATTATAGTATTTTACATTTTGTGACCAGGATTGGTCAGCATGGACTTAAAAAAAAAAAAAGCGCCCCCCCCCGCCAAAAACCCCCCAAAACTTTCCAATGGTTCGATCATAATAGTTACCTAAAATAGCAGATTTTGACCATTTGAGGCAACAGTCACTTGAAAAAGGTAACACCGATTTTAGATTGTGATGGTCTGCCAAAGAGCTGATTCTTCCTGTTGCAGTTTTAGATGTGGATGGTCACAATATTTCAAGTCAAGGATATGATCTGTCAAACTCTGTTCCTGTGCCATACGGGTCAAAATCTCTTAGGCCTAATGCACACGGGTGTATTTGCACTGCGGGATCCGGAGTTCGAATACCACAGCAAATACAGCCCTTAGGACATGCATATGCATTTCCATGCCCATGAGCGGAAAGCAACTGCGATATTCTGCTCGCGGACTGGAAATCGCGCCATGTCCTATTCTAGTGAGGGCCTCACAGAGGCTTGCACAGCCACATCATCTATGACTCGCCAGCTCTGCACTGCGCTTGAGCGGCTGTGCGCCAGCCTGCACATTCTCATTGCAGAGTGAAGACATCGGACAGGTAAGCCCGAGGTCACTGCAGGGGCGGGCACAGGGTCGCATCCCGCTGCGATCATCTCGCAGTCAGAATCCAAACCTGGCCGTTTGCATTCTGCCTAATATGGAAACTCTAAAGAAAAGAGGGCATTTCAAGTGTGGACTCCTGGGATAAAGAATGCATTCATTAAACAAGGTTGTGCATCAATAGGAGACTTAATAGCTGTCTACAAATATCTGAAGGGCTGTCACAGTGCAGAGGGATCAGCCCTATTCTCATTTGTACAAGGAAAGACTAGAAGCAATGGGATGAAACTGAAAGGTAGGCGACACAAATTAGATATTAGAAAAAATACTTTGACAGGATGATCAATGAGTGGAACAGGTTACCACGGGAGGTGGTGAGTTCTTCAATGGAAGTGTTCAAAGGCTGGACAAATATCTGTCTGGGATGGTTTTTAGTGAATCCTTCACTGAGCAGGGGGTTGGACCAAATAACCTTGGAGGTCCCTACCAACTCTACCATTCTATGATTCTATGACCTTGTATGGTGAACCCTCACCATCTGAACGCCCCCAATGTTGGTATTGTAATTAATATGGCCTTGGAGGGGTTCCAGGCACAAGACAAAAAGAGGGGAGAGAGGGCAACTCTGTCACATACCCTAGGACAGTGATGGCAAACCTTTTAGGGACCGAGTGCCCAAACTGCAACCCGAAACCCGCCTATTTATCACAAAGTGCCAACACGTCAGGGGGCGGGGCTTATCACGACGTATGATTTTACCCCCGTCGTTCTAAAAAGGACCGGGCTGCTTCAAAATAGACGCGTGCAGGTTTTGACTGCTTTTTGGATGCGGAAATACTGCAGAATGTCCTCAGCGGAAAATACTGTGGAAAATTCTGCAGCATTTCTGCATCTAAAAAGCAGTCAAAATCTGCACCCTGTCTATTTGGAAGCGGCCTTGCTCATTTGTGCCACATGTAAACATACCCCAGAGGTAACAGCGACACCCCCCAGCAGAATAGCGACACCTCCCAGTGTAACAGTGACACCCCCATTGTCACACTAGCGGCTCCCAGCGTCACATTGACACCCCCCAGCGGCTCCCAGCGTCACGCTGACACCCCTTAGCGTCACACTGACACCCCCTAGCGGCTCCCAGCGTTCACGCTGACACCCTTCTGCGGCCCCCAGCGTTACTCACACCCCAGCAGCCCAGCGTCACACTGCCCCCCCCCCCCTCCACTAACTCACAGTTATGGTGCGCTCTCCTCCTGCAGCCTCTGCAGCTCCCAGTGTTGGCGCTGTCTTCTGTCCCGGCGCTCCCTGTCTCGCCGCTGTCCTCTATGCCGGGGCAGCTGGCCAGGCCCTGCACTGCCTGTGCCGGCGCTACCGGCCTTGGGCCCGCCGCCCCCAGCCAATCAGAAGCTGGGGGCATTAGTTAGTTGGGTGACAGGTGTATTACCTCGCCACCCCTTACTGCCGGTGTCGACGTAATACACCAGCATGGGGAAAAAAATGTTAATATGCGTACTGAGGACATTACAGTGTGTGCCGGGATCAGTGCTGCTAGCAGCGCAGCTGTGTGAATCCGGGCAGGGGAGCCGTGGCAGCATGGAGGGCTCTGCGTGCTGCCTCTGGCACGCGTGCCATAGGTTCGCCACCACTGCCCTAGGATATTAGAAAAGGAGTGGAATACATATGTTTATTGCTATGTTTCTTTTGTAAAAGGGGTTAGTCTTGAAGTTAGTACCATAGAGGGATTCGTATATCCATTGTAATGTTTTTCATGTGGTAAGGCAAGTCTTAAAACCAGTACCACAGAGGAATGTGTTCTGAGCATTATAATAAAGCAATGCACAGCTATAAATTATATATTTGCAACCAATGACACAATATCTTTTTAAACCAAGGCATGTCCTCCAGCACGCATCCTTGAGAAAGGCAGTTGTCTCTGCTGAAACATGTCAGCTACTAGTTACTAGCGGATGCCCCCCTCGTTACTGTTGCAGTCCTGAGTGTAAACAGGTCATAGGAGAGATCCTTGTATCATCCCCTCATGTATTTATACATATTTATTTGATCACCCCTTAGCCGTCTTTTCCAGAGTAAATAATCCCAATTTGGATAGCCTCTCTGGGTATTCCAGTCCCTTCATTCCATGTATTAGTTTAGTTGCCCTTCTTTGAATCCCCTCTAGCGCTGCAACATCTTTCCTGAGCATCGGTGACCAGAACTGTACGCAGTATAACATGTGAGGCCTGACAAGTGCCTTATATAGTGGGAGGATAATGTTCTCATCCTTTGCCCCTATACCTCTTTTAATGCACCCCAAGACTTTATTAGCTTTTGCAGCAGCTGTCTGGCATTGGTTACTCCAGTTTAATCTACAATCCACTAGTACCCCTCGGTCTTTTTCCATATCACTTTTCCCTAGCAATACCCCTTTTAGTGTACATTGGTGACATCCGTTTCTCCTGCCCATGTGCATAACCTTAAATTTATGAACTGTGAACTTCATTTGCCATTTTTTTGCCCAAGCCCCCAGCTTATCTAGGTCAGTTTGTAGCTGTACATTGTCCTCCGTTGCATTGATTACATTGTATAATTTTGTGTAATCTGCAAAAATTGATATTTTACTGTGCAGCCCCTCTATCAGGTTGTTGATAAATATATTGAACAGAATGGGGCCTAATACTGAACCCTGTGGCACCCCACTAGCGATGGTGGCCCAATCTAAATACGAACCATTTATTACCACCCTCTGCTTTCTATCTCTGAGCCAGTTCTTTACCCAGATACACACGTTTTCGCCCAGACCAAGCTGTCTCACTTTATATATCAACCTATTATGCGGCACGGTGTCAAATGCTTTAGAGAAGTCCAGATATACGAGATCCCAGGTCCAGCCTAGAGCTTACTTCATCGTAGAAGCTGATCAGATTGGTTTGACGCGATCGACCCTTCATGAATCCATGCCGCGAATTGCCCGCCGTGAGCGGAGAATCGCAATGATTCTACACTCGTGGACAGGTACCGGCGCTTTCCATAGCAATGCTAGAATACACTGCCGTGGACTGGGGGCCTAAGTCTGGTTAGTTTTCTTTCTGCAAGAAGTTTTGTTTTATTTATTTATTTTCTTGTTCTTTATCTTTTCTAGTAGTTTGTCTTTGTGCTTGTTTGTTTTTACTTTCCTGAGCTGAGTTTTATCAAAACTCCTCTGATAACTGTGCAGTCCATAGGGTGAAATTGCTTGCATCCGGATTTGCATTAATATCAAAGTACTCCCATAAGAGCTTTTTTGATCTGCTCTTGATTTTGGGGGGATTTAAGCAGCCTCACATCATTGCGGCATATTCTGGTGGGATTGAAAGGATCTCCTGTATTCAATTTTATATAGATGGGCGAGGGGTCAGACCATGTGCTAGTGCCTATCTCTGATGCTGTGATTGATGGGGCAGGTCCATCTATCTACTAGGAACAGGTGAATGCACGAGAAAGATTTATGCTGTGGGGAATATTCGGTGAATCCACAAAAATATGGATTCCACTGCTGTCTCAGGACCTCACCCACACGCCATCCTTGGCATCTAAAAGTGTCATATAGACTCTCTCTTTATAAAGCCAAGGATGGCGTGTGGGTGAGGTCCTGAGATAGCAGTGGAATCCATATTTTTGTCTAGGATAATATTGAAGTCTCCACAAACGATAAATTGCCCTTTTTGAAATTTTCTTTCTCCTTATTAATTTATTCAAGAAGGAAATCTGTGCTCTTAGGGGCGTATACATTTGTAATAGTTGTTGGGATCCCGTTAAGTGTACCCACCAAAATGAGGTATCTGCCTTTCAAGTCGCTAATCTGTTTTGTTTGTTGACTCTTTGAATGCTATTAGTACACTTGCTAGTTTTTTTTTGTGCACAGGATAAATAAATTTTGAAAGGGGGGGGGTTTAACCCTTGAGTGTTTTGTGATAATAATTTTATTGACATGGTAATTGTCAGAAAGGAGCTGTCTGGATTCGAGTAGTTGGTGGCAAAAATGGGGAACATTTAATACTAAAACTAAAAATGCAGGTTTTTTCATGCAACGAAAACCTATTTAGATACATTTGGTAATTGCATCTGAAGGCCTGTAAGAAAAAGCACACAAACCAAACGTTTAGAGAATCAGGCATTGATACCTGCAACTTTGGGGTGAAAAAAGTTTGCCTGGCAGTTTACAGCCTTTTTTACTATCTTGCACTTTAAGCCCAGCAAAACATCAGTAATAACTCCTAGTGTGTCTCTTAATATTTTATCCTCCTGTTAGTACACCGGTTCCGTGGTCAGTGTCTGGGAGCCTAATTTGACTTTTTTTTTTTCCACCTTTTTTTGGAGTAGCAACTTTATGGAGTGCACTCTCTCTGCAAATTAGTAACTTTGTAGGGAATCCCCATCTGTATGGTATCTTGGCGCCAAAGTCACCTGTGAGAAAGTTTTCCGAGATTAGATAGTAAATTGAGATAGATCAGCATAAAGGCTTATGTTAGAGTATGGGGTCGGAAGGGGGTGAAATTTCCTTGCCCCAAACGTTAGAGCTTTAGTGTGAAAAAAATATAATCTCGCGATCACATCGCGTGGGATAGATTCTGATTAAAAAGCTCTGTTTCACCAATTTGTGTGCTCTGTCAATTATGCAGTCCTGTTCCAAAGTGTTGGGGAGAAGGCTTTTAATTTGATTAAGAAGCCCTTCAGCTCAGATTGGGCCACACTCTCAAGAATACCTCGCAATTTAATGTTATTCCTTCTGCTCCTGTCTTGCAAGTCGCGCAACTTATTTTTCATGGACTCTACCCCCTCCTCCAATGTGTAATGCGCATCAATCAGCTTGTTATGAGAACTTGTGAGTTCTTCCATTTTATTCTCTATATGGTCAGTGCGTACTTCTATCTCCTGCAGGGAGCTATTAAAAGCTGTGGAAAGAAATTGGATGTCTCTTTGCAGAGACCTGCTTAAAGCCAGGATCATATTCTTTATAAAGTCCTCAGAAGCTAGGAGATTGGTAGAGGGAACACTGGTTATCAAGTCATCCTCTAAAGTAGTGGTGTGTTGTGAGGGTTGGGGGGGGGGGGGGGAACCAGGGCCTTTGTTTTTCAGGGCTAGTTGTGTGGGGTAGAGAGGGTGTATGGAGAGCCCGAACGTCCCGGCGCCATCTTGGTTTTATCAGCATAGTATCAGGACCTTCGGCACTATCACTCACCCCATCCTGTGAGGGATCCTCCGACCTCTCTCCCAGCAGTTCTTCTGACCTCTCGGAAGCCTCTGCAGCGCTGACAAGTGAGACGCTATTCCCTCTCATCTTCTGCACTCATGCTGAAGCCGGGGGAAGGGGATCCTCCATAGCCTGAAGCCCGCTCACATTCTGCACCGCGGGTAGTGAAAACGTCTGAGACCTTTTTATAGGGGAGCTTTAGATATTCTCTTTTGTGGCATGATCATTCCTCAATACCTCAGGCACTTTTTGGGACAGTGGGAAAGTAGCTTAAAGGCTGAGTTAGAGCGGAGCTCAGCACAAGACGTCCGTCTCTGTCTGCATCCAGGCCACGCCCCCTTTTCTTTTGCTTTTGACATACCCACAAAATCCTTTTTTTTTTAATTTTTTTTTTTTTTTATTGCTTTTGGCCTCTCCTTGCAGGCCTCAATTCATTATTAGCTCTAGCTTTTCTGACACTTTCCCTACAGTTTTTGCAGCATGGATTGTTTTTTTAACTATTGCCCCCATCTTTCCATTTGATAAACATATTTTTCTTCTGTTGTAGCATGTATTTAAGTTCTGTGTTCATCCTGGTCTCTTTAAATGCTTCCAAATTAAATTTACTGTTCCCCCACCCCCACAGTACAGTAAGAATGCTATTGCACAAGGCACGTTAACACTTGTGTAATAGTGCTAAGGCCTTATGCACACTGCCGTGACGGGCACCGCAAGCGGAATACCGCAGCAGAGTTCGGCACAGCGCCCCTCCCTCCCACCCAAAGACCCCATACTTGCCTCCGGATCTGCTGTGCACAGTCCCCCATGACACTCCGGCGCGTATCGCAGTACAGTGCATGACGCGCCGGCTGTGTCACATGACCCGCCGGCAGCATCATATGACGTGGCAGGTGCTGGGCAGGGTACGTATAGCGGAAGTATAGCGTAACGGGCGGCTTCCATTGACTACAATGGAAGCCGTCTGCACGTAAACCTGTGGATAATTTTCACGCTGTGGCATTCCG
This sequence comes from Eleutherodactylus coqui, assembly GCA_035609135.1. Classification (NCBI taxonomy): domain Eukaryota; kingdom Metazoa; phylum Chordata; class Amphibia; order Anura; family Eleutherodactylidae; genus Eleutherodactylus; species Eleutherodactylus coqui. The sequence goes on along the minus strand of CM069407.1, from coordinate 118,419,947 downwards.
CTGCGTGTACATTGAGCTATTAGGTTCAATAGAACCTAATTGCTGTGGTGAAATTAAGCCGTGTGCATTAGGCCTAATTGTCAGGCTGCACCTAATGTTTGGAACCTCTATTGCTGAATTCTTTTTAAAATAAAAATAGTGCAGCCTGTTATGCTATTCTGCCCTCTAAAATGCTGGAATCCGGGCCAGAAACAGACTAGATCCCTGTATAGTCATTTGAGTCCATTCAGTCACTGTGTGCCATTTTTCTGCTCCCTAAGGCCACCTGCAGACGGCCAGGTCGGATCCGGCTGTGAGAATTCTCGCAGCGGGACCCGACCCGAGCATCTGCAGAGAGAAGCGTGTCACTCACCTGCTCCCGCGGCCCTGGCTCTTTCATGTGCCGGCAGCCGGCGAATGCGCAGAGCGGAGCTGACGGCCGGGGAATGATGTTTCTGTCCGCACAGAAATGGCAAATGCCGCGATTTGTTTGCCTCGCCGTCGGCCTAGGATTGCGTTTTGTTAACGCAATCCTATGGTAGCTTCCAGGGGTGGAAATTCCTCGGGAAATCCCGCCGTAGAATTTCTGCCTGTCTGCAGGCGGCCATAATGGAGCAAAACAAAGTTACTTAAAAGTGCTGATGTGATTTGAGCCCTTATCTTATTTAAGTGTCCTCTACTCATTTTTTGGCGGTTTACATCTTCTAGAATTTTTCAATCTTACTTTTTTTTTATATTCCTCTTGTGTCCAATTCAGTTATGAAGTTGCTTTGGAGGTTCTATACAACAGCAATCCCTATAACACCACATTTTAAAAATCGTATCCTTCCAAGTATTCAAGACCATCTAGCAAGTTTAACGCCTTAGGTTTTTCACTGGAGTTTTTTTGTAAAATAAAGATTTTAACTTTGTTTTAAATTTTAAAATAAAAAAATGTATTTAGATATATAGATATATCTGTGGTGGTGCAGTGTTAGGACCAATGTCCACAGGCAATTTTGACTTGCGGAGATCCGCAAATCAAGCCGCCCATAGAGAAGAATGGTAGTCTTTGTATTTAAAAAATAGGATACCGCGCTCCTAAGGATATACACGTCCCAAACAGCTGTATATTTACTTCCACCTCGTTTATTAGTACTACGCGTTTCGTCCTATAGACTTCCTCAGGTACCTGAGGAAGTCTATAGGACGAAACGCGTAGTACTAATAAACGAGGTGGAAGTAGTACTACGCGTTTCGTCCTATAGACTTCCTCAGGTACCTGAGGAAGTCTATAGGACGAAACGCGTAGTACTAATAAACGAGGTGGAAGTAAATATACAGCTGTTTGGGACGTGTATATCCTTAGGAGCGCGGTATCCTATTTTTTAAATACAAAGACTACACTTTAGCGGCTCCCTGGCCAGGGGGACGGAGGATCCGCAGGAGCTCTCCCACAGTCTAGCTCTGAGGGATTCTGAGAGATTTACCAACAGCAATCATCTACAGGCTTTCCTGGATATCGGGTGGTGGCAGAGATCTGTGCATAGGTCCCTGCCATACACCGGGTAAGTGTGTTTTTATTTTTTCAACACACGCAAATACTAGCACCATTGGTGTTTATTGTTCAGGAGCGCTAACCTGGTTATTTGTACTTTGGTTCATAGAGAAGAATGGGCATCTGCAAATGGATTAAAAGAAAGCGGATTTGATTTGCGGACTTTTGGGTCCGGAAAATAAATTGCAGCATGCTCCATTTTTCTGCGGATCCCAGTGGGACAGCTACCATTGAAGTTAAAGGAAGCCATACGGTCCGCTGCACACCCGCAGCTAACGCTGCGGACGTGCTGCAGGAAAGCAGGAAATGTAAAAAAAAACTGTTCTGCACACGTCTTCCGGCGCGCTGCGAGGACCATGCTTAGTACAGCGAACCCAGAAGTGCAAGGATCCGCGTGCCGCTGCTGGGGCAATCGGGTAGGCGGGCCTCACTGGCCACGGGCACGGGTGTAATCTGCGTGTTCCATGGACATGAGGCCTTAGGAAATATCCCACATGAGGTCCCAGTGTGCAATATGGCAAAAGACCTCTTAAATCATGAGCACTTTAAGGCCTCATTTGTAGGACCCTTCCCAGTTCAGTTTCAGGTTTGCAGTAGCCATAAGTTGTCCAAACATGAGAAACATCCCCGCAAGGCATTTATCAAGGGGTGTAGGATTCTTTTGACCCTACAGATGTTTTATGACATTTAACATTGGGCCATGAAAATTAGAAATTTTATATTTATTGCCAAAAAATACATAGACCTGGCCCCAGATTTTCCCCACTTTCAGGGGTGTCACTGGGAGAAAAAGTAACCCGCAATGTGTCACCCAGTTTCTCCTGAGTGTGGCAATGCTCCACATGGTCCGACCCCCTGCACTGAGCAGGGGGTTGGACCAGATGACCCTGGAGGTCCCTTCCAACTCTACCATTCTGTGATTCTAGCAGGACTCAGAAGTGAAGGAAAACTAATTGGTTTTTGGAATGCACATTTTGGGATTTTCAACCCACTATTGCACTTGCAGAGTCCATTGGATACCAGTTCAGTAGAAACCCTCAAAGTGACCCCATTTTGGAAATTAAACTCCTCCAAGAAATTTTTGTAAGGTTCAGGCAGGTGTTATGGCATAAAATGTATGGCCGTTTAAGGACAGCAGAGTGTACCCTTGTGAATGACGTCATATGACCCATGGAACAGCAGAGTTTAACTTGTGATTGAAGTCCAAGTGGCCTGTGCAGTAGGGCTGCTCACACGAAGACTTCAAACATCATATGACGGAGGATTTAAATGACAGAGCCCACACAGTTATGGATTAATCAAAGAATTCCTACCTGACCCGGGTCAGGCAGCTTTATTTATAGCCCCCTTACATTGGGGTGTCACAACATCATTGGACAATTAACTATGCAAGGTTATTGGTAAGTTTACAATCCAACATTTCATAGGTCAATTTAAAACTTCTTTGTGTCCATTGGTTACATCTCATTAATCTTAATATAGTTTCTAAATTCCAAGAAATATCATAGTTCACTGGACAGTTCTCAATCCAACCTCTGATTGGTTACTTTTAGACTTTACATGGCATTCATTGGATACCTTCTGATTCTTCATTTGCATTTTTACAAGAAACTTTAAGTCGGGGTGAATAACATCTTGACAGGGTGCCAAGAGGCCAAGAAGAGAACATGTCCTTATCTTATATCACCATATATTTCTTAGTACATAGACAAGCTGTTTTCTTGTATATTCGACAGTGTCTGCTACTGCGTAGTTTAAATTCACACAAATATATATCAATCTATTGTCTATAATCAAATATTTTCCTTTACACAGGTACGGCAGTACCCTACAAGGAGCTGTTATTTTTTACCTGGGCACATGACAGTGCTCAGGAGGAAGGAACTTCAGGCCGCTTTATGTACAAGATGTGTTGAGTGCATGTGGGTGAATCATAAAGGAGGTTCAATGAGTAATACTGAGGGTGGCTTCACACAAGCGTGTTTTTGTGCGTGCATACGCACGCACAAACACGCTTGTATTTGCAACATTGCATTCCCTATGGTGTGTGCACATGTCTATGCTTTACATGCGTGTGCCTGCAAAGATAGGACATGCGTGCACCATAGGGAATGCATGCATTGTTTTCAATGGAGCTGTTGCTGGCGACTCCATTGAAAACAATGGTCTCTCGGCACCCCTGCATTCTTTTTCAGGGAAGGGCTTTACTTATAAGCCCTTCACTGAAAAAAAAAATTTAGTGTAAAAAAAAAAAAAAAAAAAAAAAAATATATATATATATATATATATATATATATATATATATATATATATATATATATATATACACATACATACCTACCATTCTGCCGCTGCCATGACCCCCGTGGGGATGAACACATCTGCCGCATGTGGCAGATGTTTCCTTCATCCCCCCTAGTTAAAAGAATTCCCTGCTGCTAAATCTGCCACATCTGTGGCAGATGCAGCAGAGGAATTCTTCAATTTTCTACCACAGCTGTCACATGTTAGCTGCAGTAGAGGATTCTGCTTCCAATTGATTTCAGGGAAAGGCTTTAAATATAAGCCCTTCCCTGAAAATCCAGTAAAAGTGCTGTAAAAACAAACAACAAAAAATAATCCCCACCTGCTAAAAAAACTGTTTGTAATTGGCTGACGTGTTCAGCCAATCACCGGCAGCTCTCGTCGAATGAATGACTACATGTTCTACATCCCCGCGCGGGTCACAGCAGTGGCGGAGGGATATATAGAGATATTATAATGTGAGATAGATAGATAGATATTGAAATTTTTTTTTAATAAGTGTAAAGCCCTTCCCTGAAAAAGAATGCAGGGGTGCCGGCAGGCCATTGTTTTCAATGAAGCCGCCGGCAGCAGCCGCAGCTCCATTGATAACCCTGCACGGACCTGCATTCACGCGTGTTTTTGCACGTACATGGGTACGCACCTATGTATGCGTAAAACACGCTCGTGTGAAGCCACCCTGAAGTATCCATATAGGTGGATTTTTATTTTTATTTATTTTTTTTTTTCCCCCTTGATCTGGCTGTGAAATCATGAAGTACTGCAGCATGTGGCACTGTGCTGCACCTGTACAAACCACATCGTAAACCTGCAGCGTCTTCAGGTTTTCAGTAGTATTTTTGACACTATAGAAATATGCTACAAATACAAAATGGAAATGCAGCCGCATATCTTTTTCTTGTAACAATGCATCTAGATGAGCTTGTTTCTGCAGCATTAGGGGTGTTTACAGACGCCATTCAAATCAATGGGTGCATGCCGTCAAATATATTAATACGCCAATTTATATGCATATTTCACCTCTTACACTTCATATAAAAGTCCTAATTATACGCAGCGAAAAGGTTGTAGCCTTTATTAAGGTTTTGCAGTACAAAGTCCAGTGTCTAATCATGTAGACTGCCTAATACTGTCTCCATTGGTTGTTGGGTGGTGGCCGCTCATGTGACACATTCCTATTGGAAATGAACACTTTTTTTGGGCACTGCTCGGTCTGTGAGCTATTTATGATTGGAGTGACATTCCTCAGCTATTGTGTGCGTGGCCCCTTACTTCCAACACTGTTCATAGTGATATTCTCACTGAAAACTGGTACTATTTTTGTGTGTGTGTGTATTTTCCTACTATGAGTGTATCGTCAACTTCAGAATGTGTTTTTTAGTAGTTTTTGAACTGGTAATTACGTTGTGATTTTTGAGACCAACTCTTCCAATTTAATGCTAAAAATTCCTTTATGTAGAGAAGCTTGTGCTTTAAAGATTACCTAACTTTTCAGACAACTTCTGCTCCTTTTATGGACACTGTGCGCCTCATTAATCTTGTAATATACCATATTTTTCAGTGTACAACACGCGTTTGACGAATTGCGAGAAGAATTTTTTTTTTTTTATCAAGACACATGTTTGTGGGTCTGCTATCATTCCCATAGGGGAGTGGGAAACTAGCGGCCTCATAGCTAACTTGTTTTTCTCCTCTGCTGAAGATGACTGTGGCAGTGCCGTCCAGGCTAGCTCCCCTCCGGCTGCCGTGCAGACTGCTCCACACCCGGTTTCACGGAAAATGCGTGCAGTGGGGTCTACACAGAGGCGCTCCATTCGCCCGCTCAAAACAGAAGCTGCATCAGTCTATCAAGATATAGAGGCTACAGCGGAACCCAGCCAGATTATCTCCTCAGGTTACTGCAGGGATGCACCCCCCTTCCCCACCTGTTTGTTTCTCCTAGCTGACTGCTACTGCATCAGCTGCAACCACAGTTTAGAACTCATCTGCCCTCTACTGCGGCCTGCCCGATCTCGCTCTGCCCTTGGCCGCTTGGTTTCAGCAGGGGATGCCTGAAGGCCTTGCTTAAAATTGAGCCTCTGGCTCCAGGCCCATTTAGGCCACACCAACTGTTTTGGCCACGCCCCCCACACAGGAAAAAGGGTATATAGCTTACTGAAAAGGTGGGGGCTGCTTTCAACTTCTTCCTCTCTTTATCCTGTGCTGCTATACTGCTAGGCACATCATCAGGGGACTTTAGCATCTGGTCTACAGTGGGTAAGGCTACCATTAGACAGCACAAGTTAACCCCTTATTGTTCTCAGCCAGTAGTAGTTATTTCTAGACTTCCTACTACCATCATGTCGCTCAGATCCGAGGGAGCTGAGCCTATGCCTGGTTTCCCCACCTATGATGTGTGTGAATGCTGCTAGAAGTAGTTCTCCTGTGGCCATGTAACCCTGCTCTTCAAAGCCTGCATTTCTCTGCAACAGCCGAATCAGATTCTGCCTGTGCAGTTTCTCAACCGAAACCCACCACCGAACCAGAATGGCTAAGACCCCTGACATAGGCGGTTCTATTCATGGTGGATAGGTTTGGCCATAGTCTGCCCTCTTGCTGTAGACCATTGAGACGCTCTAGCCGTTCACAGTCCAGCTGCAGCAACATCTCTCCGGAGTCCATTACTACTATCTCTGCCTCCCTTCGTCCATCACAAGCTGCAGAACTGGAACTTTCAGAAGGGGAACTCTCAGACGATCGTTTCGTACCGGAGTTGGAGGCAAAGCGCTCATCCAAGATGGCAGCTACAGTCAATAGCCTGATTACCACCATAAAAGATTAATATATCTGAGGACAGACTCCTTTTAGACACCATAGGCTGGCTCCTAAACTCTTTGCAGGCACAAGGAGTTTGAGGAAGTGCTTTTCGTGGAATGGAAAAAGCTTGACAGACATCCTGCTAAATTGAGAGGTTTTGATGCAGAAGGGGTCAGTTTACACTACGGTGAAGCCGCCGATTGCCCGCTTATCAAGCATGCCACCATTCTGCTGGAGGATGGTGCATCATTCTATGACTCGCATGATAGGAAGCTGGAATCCCTCTACAAGATGATGATTTTTGAATCTGTAGGTTCTGCTCTGCAACCGATGTTCGCAGCAACACGGGTATGTCATAACGTTATCGCATGGGCAAAATCACTTCGAGTTCCTCCCTGCGGGTGTTCCTTAGCCAGCGGAGACTCTTCTCGCGCAACTTGGGGTAAGTGTCGGTTTCATCTGTGAGGCCACCCTAGATGCTGTGTGATTGTTAGCACATGCCTTGGCATTGTCAGTGATAGGACGTTGCATCCTCTGGCTAAAATGGGATGCAGACACCGCTCTTAAGAAAAAAGTGAACAAATTTTCCCTTTCTGGGCCTCCCGCTTGTTTGGGGAAAAGCTGGACAAGATTATTTCGAGGGCCACAGGAGGCAAAAGCACTCTGTTACCTCAAAACAGGCCCAAACGTACTAGGCCCACATCCAAAGGCAACATGTCCTTTAGTTTCTTCTGTTGCTCTAGCCCGAGATTGGAGGACTGTGCTACAGGTTCGCAGGAGCAAAGGAAACATCCTGCAAAGCCCTCTTCCTCCAAGCCCTCCGCATACGGTCGACTGCCGCCCATCCTCACGGTAGGGGGTTGGTTGAAAAAGTTCAAGTCCACATTACCCCAGTTCGTGCTAGAAACCAGGGTTCAGGAGATCGTCATGTCTGGTTATGCCATCGAGTTCATAAGCACTCCACTGGCTCGTTTCTCTGCATTCCCCTTTCCAGATGTCCTACCAAGGCCAGAAAACCCCTGGGGGCTATCGACCATCTATTGGCCCTGCAGGTCATAGTGCCAGTCCGACAAGGCCAGCTCTTTACAGGGTTTTACTAGAATTTATTTATGGCAAAGAAGGATGGCTCAATTCATCCAATACTGGACTTCAAGTAACTGAATTTTCGCATGCAGTACATCCGCTCGGTCATAGTGTCCCTGGACTGCCATGAATTCTAGTCGTTCATCGACATCCAGGATGCGTATCTACACGTTCCGATTCGGCCAAGTTAATCAACATTTCCTGCGGTTTGCTATTCAAGGCAAGCATTAACCGTCCCGGGCCCTCCCTTTCGGGTTTGCAACGGCTCCCAGGGTCTTCACCAAGGCGCTGGCAGCCATAATAGAGCTCCGTCACTCCCGGTGAATCATAACCATACCTTATCTGGACGATACCCTCATTAAGGGTCCATTGCGGACTTTCAGCCTAGAGAGTTTGCACATCTCTTTACTCACTCTGGAATGGTTCAGCTGAAAGGTGAATTATGCCAAGTCTTCGCTCATCCCCTCACAACATCTGGAATTCCTGGGCATGACCCTGGACACTGTGCAGGCACACGTGTTTCTAACAGTCAGTGTCAGGTTCTGCGATGAGTCTTGGCTCTTGTGGTGGCATCCTTTCCAGCCATACCCTTTGCATAGTTTCACTCACTGATCCTGCAGCGAATCCTGCTTTCTCTTCGGAACAAGGACCCAATGAGACTGGGCCAGCAGATTAGTCTTCTGGAGTTGCTCTGCTGCTCCCTGGAGTGGTGGGTATCCTATCCTCTCATACTCAGGCCAGTCGTTCCTCAACCTCCACTGGAGAGTGATCACCACCGGCATCCTCTCAGGCTGGGGGAGGAGAACACTCCCTCCTCACACGGCCCAGAGCCTGTGGTCCGCTGTGGAAACACGTCTCCCAATCAGTCTCCTGGAGCCTTGGGCACTTGATCTGTCGATTCTCAACTTTGCGCCTCAATTGCAAGACTACCGACTCCAGATACAGACGGACAACGTAACAGCTGTCACATATATCAACTGGCAAGCCAATACTTGCAGCACTAATGCGATGGCAAAGCTGGCCTGCATCCTGCCTGGGGCCGAGGTCAATGTGCCGGCACTACACATACCCGGAGTGGACAATTGGGTCACAGACTACCTGAGCAGCATGATGGTAGATCTAGGCGAGTGGGGACTTCATCCAGACATCTTTCAGCAACTTTGTCATCATTTGGGACAGCCAGACGTGGACCTCATGGCCTCCAGGCTGAAATCAAGAGCGAAGCTGCCTGGTGCTGCTCATCGCATTGAGCATGGTATGCCGAATCAATGGATCTGCTCATTGTTGTGCCGTGGTGTCTTCCACTCCATGTAGATCTCCTTTTGCAAGGGCCCCCTTCCACCAGCACTTACCAATGCTGCGTTTGACGGCGTGGGAGTTGAATCTGCTGTTTTGGGAGCTCGAGGATTCACAGATCCACACCATGATTAGAGCGCGGCAACTGTCATCTTCAAAGATCTACCATCGCGTCTGGAGGTGCTACTTTGCCTAGTGCAAACGTCAATTTCGTGCATGCAGTTCTCCCTTCCGAGAATCCTCGCCTTCTTGCAGGCTGGGTTAGAATTGGGATCCTGTCTTGGCGCTCTTAAGGTCCAAGTGTCGTCACTTACCATCTTGTTCCAGAGACCGCTGGCTACTTTTCCATCGGTTCGTACCTTCATACAGGGGGTGGCGCATATGGCTCCACCATACCGTTCACCTTTCCTGCATGGGATCTCAATTTGGCATTAGATGCTCTACAGCAACACCCCTTTTGAATCCCTGGCGGAAGTGTCACCTGGCAGGATGACCGTCAAGGTGACGTTCCTGGTAGCCATCACCTCCATTAAGAAGGTGTTGGAATTGGCAGCACTCTCAGCGGTCCAACTGTTCGTGGTTTTTCCATCAGGACAAAGTGGTCCTGTGTCCCAATCCTTCTGCTTTTGCCAAAGGTGATTTTGGCCTTCCACCTCAATGAGGACATTGTGTTGCTCTCCTACTGACCGCATCCCGTGCATCGCACTGATAGGGCCCTTCACAAGCTCTATCTTGTCCGATATCTGAGAATTTACTTGGCGCAGACAGCCTTGTACCAGCGTTCTGATACCCTGTTAGTACTCCCCGAGGGCGCACGCCTTGGTCAAGCCTCTAAGGGCATGATTTTGAGCTGGATTCTTTTGGCGGTGGCTGGGGCCTATTGGACCAAGAGCCATACTCCACCCTTATGTGTGACTGCTTACTAGACCAGGGCTGTGGGAGCATCATGGGTAGTGCGCCATGGGGTGTCTGCTGCGCAGGTGTGCAAGGCTGCAACATGGTTCTCTATGCACACCTTCACCAAACTTTACAGGGTGCATGTGGCTGCATTCGGCTGATGCCATCCGGTGCCGCAAAGTTCCACAATAGGCTGTGGTCTGACAGCAGCTGTATGTTATAATACCTGCCCAAAGGGACTGCTTTGTGTACATCCCACTGTATCCCCAATTATTCATGACAAGAACAGGATATTTTACTTGCCGTAAAATCCCTTTCTTGACAAGGATATGGGAGATACAGCACCCTCCCTTTATTATACCATGTTATGTGGCTCCCTGTTGCAGCCCTTGGTTCTCAGTTTTCACAGGATGTTACTAGTATTATGATGATCTGTTCCTGCGTCTTATGAAGTGAATGTGCCGAAAATTCGTTGCGATCGCCATTTTTAGTTTCAACAGATTTTATTAAAGTCCAGAAAGTTAAAACAGTAGTCATTCATGCTTTCTTATTTCCCCACGCAGGGGGCGGTGAGACTAATAGAAGGAATGACAAAGGTTTCTTTTCAGACATTTTTGTACATTTCTTACATAACCTTTCTTTTAACGAGCTGAATTCTATTGTATCGCCTGTTTCTGACCTTTTCGGTGAATTCTGGGTATTCAGGCTTCCCGATCGCCATTTTTAGCGCGATTGCGAATTTAACGCGCGTACGCGATTTATTTAGCGCGATTGCACGTTAAATTCGCGAACGCACGAACAAATGTGCGATTAGTTAGTAGATTTCTCTCCTGTAAAAAAAAAAAAAATATATATTACTCACCTCCCCCGGCATTCTGCGGCGCTGCTGCAGGCTGTCGCTCCCTCCTGGTCCCCGGCAGAGCATTGCTTTCTGGACGCGGGGCTTGAAATCCCCGGGGGAGGTGAGTAATGATTTTTTTCCCTTATTTTCCCGCGCTAAAACGGGGGTGCGTCTTATAGACTGGTGCGTCTTATAAGGCGAAAAATACGGTACATAAAATCAACATACAATTTAGGGTTGGAATATGTATTTTGACATATAGTTTGATCTTCAAGTTCTATTAATGGATGATTAGCAGCTTCCAAATGGTTCCTTCACATGTTCCATAACAATGATACTAATTCACAGGGGCAAGAGTCTAACAGTAATATTAAAGCCCTTCACAGTTTAGGCTGATTAAAATAAATTTATTATAGAATGACATATGTCAGATGTGCCCTAGAGTGGTATGTTTTTCAGCATTCTATAATAAAATTTATTTTAATCAGTCTAAACTGTGAAGAGCTTCCATAACAATGATATTCACCTTTATTACACTATTCCCTATCTCTTCATTTGCTAGTGACAAAACAAATCTTGTCAAGTCTGGGCTCGAGAAAAAATTTAAAAAAATCAAAAAACGTCTTATATTGAATACAAAGGTCTTCCTGTAAAAATGTTTCCTCTTATAATCTTCTTTAGACTCTTAACCTACAGGGTCTCTGATGCAGGGAAGCGGGGGGGGGGGGGGGGGGGGGGCATTATTGTGCCCTTACTGCTTTCCCTGGTTAGCCAAAGAACAGACCCTAAGAAGGAATCTGTCCCCTCCCATTACATTGGTGTCAATCACACTTCTCCATTCTTCATAGCCAGAAGTATCCACAGCTGACTATAGAGTCCCTTTTCTTTATAGACTTCACTGTAGCAGATGCCCTCTGTACACCATTTTGTTGCCCAAAGTCTTCAGGGAAGAGCTGTGACCTTCCTTTGACGTCATCAGTTGGCAGTTATTATGCAGAAGACTGAGGATCACCCCAATTTAGCAGTAGTCGGGCACATTTGTTACTACTTCAGCCTCAGATGAATAGTCACAGCATATGGACAGATCCAGCATGCACTTAGAGAAGATGACATTTCAAATCACACTTGGAAAGTCCCAATGTCCTGGCAGAAATAACTCAGTTCATCAATTTACTCAGTTCCAAATAAACTTGATCCAAAAAAATTCAGTTCATGGTAAATTAAACAAAAGCAAAATCGCACTGCTGGTCCTTGTGTGCTTTTCTTCGCCCCTCCATGAAAATGAAACAAAATTTTGTATGTCAAATTTATCAATAAAACAATCTCTGCCCAGAGTGAACTGATATATTCATTTGCTACAGCAGAAAACTTTTCTAATATTCCAGATATCACAGCTGCTCCCGCTTCTGTTCTTTATTCATCCTGATAAAGCAGTCTCTTGTCAACAGACTGCGGAAACGCTTTAGAGGAGATAGAATAGTGAGCTAACCTATACCTACTGCAGTATCAGTTGGGCAGCTACAACAATACCGATCTAGTCAGTTCTGTTATCACGGCGTGTAGTGTCGTGACAGATAGCAGGGACTTCCATCCATCAAGATTACCTTGAACTAGGAATGTTTGGTGGGGAACCAAAGGAGCCGCTAGTCAGCAGCCCGCTGTCTTCTCAGACATGCGGGGGGGGGGGGGGGGGGTTTATTAACGCTCGATGATATGACCTCTGCAAAGGCATAACTGCGGACACTACCTCTGGGCCATAGAAGAAATAAACCTGACATTATTATTGGACCTTAGGTGTGCTCACTGAATCAGTTATCTGCCAGTGTTTGAATTAACCCCTTACTTTCAATGCCCATAGTATTGAAACTGGATAATCAGTTCATTTGGGAACTGCTGGCTGTAACTATGAGCTGCTATACATCCACTCTATTATCTTACTGGAGGAGGGTTGATATGTAGCATGGAGTGACAAAGACTGGGTCTTTTATCAGGGACCGGGCCTGGGCCTTTTATCAGGGTGTCAGCGTTCTTTTATACCTTGAGATAGGATAACCCCTTAATGTGCCAGACACAATAAACCATAACTAAGTGTATGGCACTGATAAGGTATGGCCCAAGGCTGGATCTGCACTCAGCTTAGTGGCTCTACCTATAAATTTAACCCCTTCCTTGCCAACTAACAGGGTCCCTTTTTAATGTGTGATATTAATCAGGGGTAATTGTAGTTACATTTTTTTTTTTTTTTCAAATCAGTTTTTATTCACATTTTTGACATCATATAACAAGGGAGGGGAACATATACAAGTAGACTCTGGTACTGCTAAGTAATGCACAAACAGATGATATAGAGTGCAGGGCGTCTCGCTCTCCTACCCGTGCCATCCAATCAAACGACCCAGTTAGGTAACCGCCAATTAGCACGTCCCCTTTTCTATTCTAGGCAAGGATGACAGCAAAAGGAGTCGGGAGGCCCTCTTCACATCACTACCAGAGCAGGATAGCATTAGAGTAAGGAAGAGGTGATGGGGTAGTCGAAGGGGAGACAGGGGCGGGGAGAGGGATAGGGGAGTACGGAGAGTGATACCTTGTTAGTTCAGTTCACTACTGCCAATACGTCCAGGAGTCTCAAATCGCGCCACGGAAACCAGATTTCCAAAAATTTGTCATACGAATTGTTTTGCCAGCTCGCCAGCTCCTCCAGATTATAGATCATGTCGACTCTTTCCTTCCATTGAGAAAGGGAGGGAGGTTTCTCGCACCGCCACTGCAATGGGATCAGCGCCTTTGCTGCATCAACTAGATGTGCTATTAACTTATCCCTACGCGGGTGGAACGCGGAGGACGTCTTCCATAAAAACATTATCTCCGGGGTGAGGCGGAAATTCTGTTTAATCTTTTCCAGCACCTCCACCACCCCCCTCCAGAAAGGTGTCAACTTCTCGCACGTCCACCAAATATGCAAATATGAGCCTGTTTTGTCATTACACCTCCAGCATCTATCGTGGTCTGCCAACCCATACGCACGCAACCACTGGGGAGTCCTGTACCATCTTATCAACAATTTATAATGCGATTCCTGAGCCAGAGCGCATGGAGAGAGCCCATATGAGGTGTAGAGAATGTTGTCTACATCTTCATGTGACAATGATATGCCCAGCTCTTTTTCCCAGGATACCAGGAACGCTGGTTTAGCTGTGGGATATGGTGCAATAAATTGTCGACGAATGTTGGAGATTTTTCTAGCTTTTGAGCCGGATTCCATTAGGGAACGCTCAAAAGGGGTCCGCGGTCTGGTCGATCTATGTATCCTAATAAATTCTTTCAGGACAGTTTCAACTGTAGCTCTAAGGAGAAAGGAAGGATTCCACTCCGGGAGCAGCGAGGTTAATATTTCCCCTGCCGGTAAATGTGCTAGGTTCTGTAGTTCTCCTATTGTGAGTTCTTTGAATTTCGTCCAGACCGCGGAGGAGACTGGGTCTAATGATAGATCCATCAGTCTATAAATGAGGTTCAACGGAGAAACCGGGGAGGGGGTAGGCGCTAAGATTGCTCTTAAGTCATCCCACACCTCGCATGGGCCTCTCAAGAGGAGGTTAAATTCTCCGGATCTGTAGCTGCTCCTTTTAGGGTACCATAAATCCGCTTGGGCTCCCCTGGTGCTATTGGCTGTGGCTAATTTAGGTAGAAGGCCATCCCTTTTAGGATGTACTAAGTCCATCCAATAGCCTAGCAGCGCGGCCCTGTAATAATCCTGGACATTCGGGAGGTCCATGCCACCCTCACGTCTTCTTCTAATCATTAGGCTATAAGCCAGCCTCGGCCTCTTCTGTCTCCAAACATAGTTCGTAAACATCGAACGTAGTGTTCTGAAAAAACTAGGTGGGAGGTAGATAGGTATCATCCTAATCCTATACAGGATCGTTGGCAAAATATAAGATTTCAATATGTTCCTCCTGCCAAACCAGGATATGAACGGTATATCATAATTTGTTAGTAGCGTTTTGACCCGGTCCAGGAGAGGAACAAAATTGGTCCTATATAGGTTTTTGAGCTTCTTGGGAATCTTGATACCCAGATAGTCTAAAGATGTCTCAGACCATGTGAAGGGGGAGGCATCCTTGCACACCACGTACCTTGAGTAGGGGATAGAGATGTTGAGGGCTGTGGATTTCTCAAAGTTGATCTTAAAGTTTGAGAGTTTACCGAACTCCTTCAGAAGATCCACAAGTCTAGGAAGGCCCGTTTCTGGTTTTGTAACTAGGAAAACGACATCATCTGCAAAAGCCGCCACAGAGAGGAGCATGTTTCCAATTGCCAAGCCCGTTATGTTGGGGTCCTGTCTTACTTGTAGCAACAGAGGCTCCAGGGCCAAGATAAAGAGAGAGGGGGACAGGGGGCAGCCCTGCCTTGTTCCATTTTTGATGTCAAATGCCGGAGATAAGGAGTCATTCACCTTCAATCTGGCGTAGGGACAGGCATAGAGGGAAAAAATAGCTAAGACGAACTCTGGTGGGATATTGTAGTGCAGCAGCGTAGACCTCATGTATCCCCAGTCAACCCGGTCAAACGCCTTTTCGGCGTCCGTTCCTATGAGGGCCAGAGGGATATTGTGGAGTTGGGCGTAATTTACCGCGTGCAGGAGCCTTCGGCAGTTATCCCTGCCCTCCCGTCCTCTCACGAACCCCACCTGTTCTGCATCAATTAACTTGGGGATAAATTTGGACAGTCTCTCCGCTAGTAGTTTCGCCCATAGCTTGACGTCCAGGTTGATTAGGGATATGGGCCTGTAGCTGCTACAGAGGGCCGGGTCTTTATTTTCTTTATGAATTAAAGTTATCACTGCCTCTTGTGCCTGTCTGGGAAGAGAAGCTCCCGCCAGAAGAGCATTGAATAATGAGGTCAATCTGGGAATAAGTGTCAGTTGGAAAGTTTTATAATAAGGCAAGGACAGACCGTCAGGACCAGGACTTTTATTGGGGGGGGATGCCGCTATTAAATTTTTAATCTCCTCCTGTGTTACGGGTGATAACAGGGAGCGGGCTTCCTCATCCGTTAGTTTTGGCAGGGGTAGCCGCTGCAAGAAGGTATCAATTAAATTTTTTGATTTGGAAGGGTCGTCGGTGAGGTGATGAGGTTGGAGATTGTATAAATCTGCATAAAAGAGTTGAAACTCTTTGGCGATCCCTGCTGTGGAGGTGACTATCTTCCCCGTCCTATCTTTTATAGATGAAATTGTATTTTTAGCCCGAGCCTTTTTAATTAGTGCCGAGGTGAGCTTACTCCCCTTATTGCCTTGGATGTACACAGTGTGCCTCCAGTAAAGATGCTTTTTATTAAATTTAGCGTTGAGGCATAACCTTAGGTCTTTCCTCAGTTCCGTTAGCTGGCTTAAAACCGACTGTGTTTGGGAGAGTTTAGCTTTTTGCTCTAGTTTGGCGATCTGTATAAGCTTATCATCGATTTCTTTCTGGGCTTTCTTCTTGACCCTGGAGCCTAACGCTATCAGTAACCCTCTGACATAAGCCTTATGGGCCTCCCACACCATAGGGACACTCACTTCTCCTTGGGAGTTGATCTGGAAGTACTCCTCAATTAGGGCGGAAAGAGCAGATGTATCTTCCTTATTATCTAACAAGGAGGCGTTCAGCCTCCATCTCCACTCCCTAGGACGCTGGTGTGCAGGCTGCAAAGTTATATGTATTGGTGCGTGATCTGAGATGGTGGCCGTATCTATTTTTGCCCCCTTCAGCGATGTGAGGAGACTAGAGGAGATCATCAGGTAGTCCAGTCTTTGAAAGGTACCGTGCACCTGTGAGAAGAAGGAATAATCCTTGTCTACTGGGTATAATAGGCGCCAGGCGTCTATCAATTCCAGCTCTTGTAGTTTTTTAATCAGTTTCTTCAGCTTACGCTGAGAGATATGGGAACGACAGGTGGAGGAGTCCAAGAGAGGATTCATGGTGAGGTTCAGATCACCTCCCAGGATTATCTGTCCTGTTGCAAAGTTTTTTAGGACTTCCAGCTGTGCTACCAGCCACGTTACCTGGTCAGTATTCGGTGCGTATAGGTTGGCCACCGTGACTCGCAGGCCATTGATGGAGCCTTTTAGGTACAGTACTCTACCATCACCGTCTGTATACTGTGAGTCGCACACAAAGTTGACGGATTTGTGGAATAAAGTTGACACCCCCCTGGAGGCCGATGTGGCGTGTGAGCTGTGGAAGTGCTGTGGGAATGTCTTACCTTGCAGCGCGAAACACCTGTCCCCCTTGAAATGCGTCTCCTGAAGAAGTACTATTTTCGAACCGTATCTCCTGAGGAGCTGGGCAATGTTATGTCGCTTCGCCGGCGCGTTGAGACCCCGGACATTGAACGAAGTGAATCGCAGGTCGTCCATTAAAGATTACTCAAGGTGAACAATGAAGAAAGAAAAAACAATTAGTTATGCACAGGTATCTTCCTTTGGGGATAGGGGGGGGGGGAAGGAGGGAGGTGAGGGGAAAGCCGAAGGTAAGAGGGGGATGTGATACACAAAGAATAAAAAAAAGCGCGGTACAAACAATAAAGCTTAGAAATTTACTTATAATATCAAATAAGGTTGCAATTAACTAGGCTGGAAAATTCAGCCAGAGGGTCTGATGTAAATCAGAGCCCTCTCTCTTGGGGGCGAGCCAATTAGGTGTTGCCGTGGCAAGACCTGTTCTACGGCTATAGGTAGTTGGCTTGACCTGACAGGCACGGTCGGGGAACCTGTCTCGTTGGGGAAGTAGTTATTACAATAGATCCAGTACAGACGGATAATACTGTGCAATTCTCGCTATAGTAGACACCGCTATCAATATCATCTACATCTTATTCGCTAAGCTCTCACACTACTAGATCTATAAACGTACGAACAGGAAAGTTGGGTGGAGGGTCACCCTCAGTCTCTAGCATGGGACTCAGCTTCCGGACTCTGATAACGTCGTCGTCTTACCGCCCGGACCCGGCAACCCCACCTCCGAGGGGAAACGGATAGCCTTTCAACGAGCTTCCATGTTAAACTCTTCCTGGAGTGGGTGCCGCGTCAGGCTCAGAGCGCCGGATATAGGCGAGCAACAGACTCGCAATAACAAAACGCAGGGAACATATCCTTCCCCTAGGGAGCTCAAGTGTCCAACTTATCCAGATCTTCCCTTGATTTCTTTTTCTTGCCCCTGGGGGACTTAAGACTTGTAACTGGCAGCCAAGTCTCTGGCGTCGGCATCACAGCAAACCTTGGAAGCTCCGGTAGCGGCATCCAGCTCGGTACTTCCACGGGATCGATATTCAGTAGCTGCCAACACTGCTGAAGCTCTTCAGGGGTACGGATGTTTATTTTGCGGCCCTGGTGATTTATTCCAAGACCAAAAGGGAATAGCCATGCATACTTTATCCCATTGCTTTTTAGCGCCTCCAATAACGGTCGCAGCAAGCGGCGTTTGGCCAAGGTGGACGGGGCCAGATCCTGATAAATTTGTATAGCCGCGTCCCCAAACTTTAAGTCCTTAGAGACTCTTGCGGCTTTAAATACGTCGCTGGTATCCGTAAAGGAGAGGATTTTGCACACTACGTCCCGCGGGGGGTCAGATGCAGGGGGCAACGGTCTGAGCGCTCTGTGTATGCGTTCAATACAGATGGCTGCTGCTCTGTCCTCCCCAAGGAGCTGACTAAAGATGGTTTTGGCCACTTTGTTTAAGCTTTCAGCTGCCCACGACTCCGGGAGCCCTTTTATACGGACATTGTTCCGTCTATTTCTATTCTCAATATCCTCCTGGAGTATTAAGGACTTATTGATCTGGTTGTGGTGCTCTCTGATAGCTTTTTCCATGTCAATAGCGTGCACCGTAATGGCTGCCGCCGTGGACTCCAGCTCCTCCACCCTGCGGCCCATGTTTTTCAAATCTTCTTTAATTTCTAATAAGTCTGCCTTCAGGGGATGCAGAGCCTGAGAGAATAATTCCCTCATAAAGCTCCTAGACACGTTCTCTCCCTCCTCTCCGTCTGATGAGGCCCCCTCCTCCCCCTCCTTACTGTGTGCTGCTGCGGTGTCTGTAGCCGGCGCCATCTTGGACAGGGGACGAGGTGAGCGGGCGCCCCGCTCCTTGAGGTAGCGCTGCATGTCCGCTTGTCCCCGGGCGGCTCTGGGGGTGCTCTGCGCTTCCCCTCCCTTCTCCTTGCCGGTCTTCCCCATTTTGGCTGCTTCTGCTAGCTATTACAGGTCCCCGCGGGTGCCGGTGAGACGGAGCTCCGGGCTTAGGACTCCATCTCCTGCAGCGGTCAAGCCACGCCCCCCAATTGTAGTTACATTTAACACACCTTTTGACCCCTTGACACACACTGTGCACCAACTTCCCCGATTTGTTATCAGAAATAACTTTAATAAAAGGGTACAGATCTGCATATAGAGCACACTCTTCTGACTTCCCAAGTAATTTCTCTCGGGGTCCTCACTAAGGGGGACTTGTGGAGAAGTTTAATAAGGTTCAGTCTTCCCGTTCTGAGGACTGTGCTGATTGAACGGTGAAATTATCATCCCACACACGGAATAAATAAGTGTAAAGTGTTTTTTTTGTATTTTACCCGCCGGTAAGCACGGCCACCGAGCAAACGGGTTGTCCTTTTTATGAATAAGGGGTTTACTGGCCTTCATCAATAAATCCCCTTAAGTTTGGTGTATATGTGTTTTTGGTCTGTCCATGTAATGGTTTTAATAATTTTTCAATAAAGTTAGTTGGTTTTAGAAATGTCTTCCTCAGTGATAATTTCTAATATTCCTAATCTATCTTCCTTCCAACACAAATATCTACTATATACATTGTACATATAACGCATCAATGAATTATTACTATTTAAACAAACAATATATCATCAAACATTGCAAGTCAAGTCAATCAATTAACCCCTTCATGACATGGCCTATTTTGGGCTTAGATGCAACAATTTTTGGCGGATTTTCTTCTCCGTATAGCGTGGCGAACTGTAGTTTTTATCGGTGCCACTTTTGGGTACATAGACTATATTGTCAAACTTTTTTTTTTTTTTTTTTTTTTTTTTTTTTTATGATAGCAGGGAGAGAAAACGCATCAATTCTGCCATTGATTTTTTTTTTTTTCTTTTTTTTACAGCGTTGATCATGCAGCATAAATGAGACATTCCATTACAACGATACCAAAATTCTTACTTTTTTTAGGTTTTCCCACTTTTCTGCAATAAAAACCCTTTTTTTGGAAATCTTTTTTCTATTCTAAATTGCTGCATTCAAAGTCCTGTAACTTTTTTTATTTTTTGATGTACGGCGCTCTGTGAGGGCTTATTTTTTGCGAGACGAGCTGTAGTTTTTACTGGTACCATCTTGGGGTACATACGGCTGTTTTGATCACTTTTATTGCGTTTTTAGTGAGGCAAAATGCTAAAAAATGGCATTTTGGCTCAGTTTTTCAGCGTTTTTTTGCGTGCACAGTCAAAAGCATGTGCAATTTATTATACGCGTCGTTACGGACGCAACAATACCAAATATGTGGGGTTTCATTTTTTTTTTTTTACCTTTTTTTATGCTAATCTGAGAAAAAGCATAAAGGGTTTTTTTTTTTACCTTTTTTTTTTTTTACATTTTTCTTTTCTTTTTTTTACATAATTTGAGTCCCTCTGAGGGACTTACATCACTGTACCGATGATCGCTGTCATAAGGCATGGCAGAGCTACTACTCTGCCATGCCTTATCGCTTATACAGCGAGCATAGGCATTGGCAATACAGGAAGCCAGTGTCTGGCGTCCTGTTGCCATGGTGACAGGCCGGGCTCTCGCGATGACATCGCGAGTTCCGGCCGGAGACACAGAGGGAGCGCGATCCCTCTGTGAACTCTTTCTCTGCCGCGACTTAGATCGCGGCAGGGAAGGGGTTAACAGCGGGGGGGGGGGCGCATCTCCAATCCACCGCCCCCCCCCCCCCCCCGCTGTTGCAGCGGGACGCCGACTGGATCATATGTGATCTCGCGCTATCCCCAGGACGTAAGTTTACGTCCTGTTGCGGGAAGTACCAGGCTGCCAGGACGTAAACTTACGCCCTGCAGCGGGAAGGGGTTAAACAAACAATCTTATCAATATCCTCATCAGTACAGTTACTTGTCACATAGATTATCAAACACTGCAAACAAAGTTAATCAAATTTATACAACAATCTTAAATTTGTCATGATGATCTTCATCAGTAGTTACTTATTTACCACATCCCATTTCTAGATTTGTCATAACACTTTTTAACAATTACATTATTATGTAATATGTATTCACATAATTTTAAGTTTTCCCACAAAACGAAACCCAGATATACTATTAGTCCCACTCATGTAAATGAATTTGTACATAATATCCAAGAGCACAGGCATTGATCATGTGCATCTCACACTCCCTTTCCCTATCTTCACCAATCCATCTATTCAATATGCAGTAAAGTTTCTGATCTACACACAAATATCCATATTTCATAAACCCCACAATTGTATTGCGTTCTTAGATGTGTAGATACAAACCTGTTATCAGGATCCACAAACCTTTAATGTACACAGACATTAGACATTGAACAATGGTCTTGCTACAGCTAATATGCATAAGAAAGACAGTCTGTTTCTTCAACACATGAGTTCTTCTGAACTACATATGCACTGAAGCTCCAAAAAATGAAAATTTAAAAAAAACCTTGTCTACATTTAGGTAGTTTTGTAATGGATAGTGAAGCAAAGCTAACACTATCTATTCTGTCTGTTGTTTGGTGATATCACATGTCAATGAATGACCAAGGTTCTGCTCTTGTGTTCCTACAAACAAAAAGGTTATTAGCATCCAATCCCCTAAACAAACAGGTTTTATTTTGCAGAGCAGAAGTCAAGACTCATTAAAAAAGGAAAAAACATACAAAACCTTTATTTTTCAAAACCAAGGATCTCAGCCAGCACATCCTTGCTGGAATATTTCTCCTGTTACCTTAAAGGGGAAAAAGGAAAAAACAAAAACCTAATGAGACAAACATATTAAACAAAAGATTATATCAATCATTCTTTCCACATTGGAGCATTTGCAGTTATATCTGGTACTTTTTTCCCCTGAATTCTTCCCATTTTCTTATACATTCTCCACATGTCATCTGTACGGATCCCATCTATTTTCTCCTGTGGAACCCCATCTTTCAATAAAACTGGAAAAATATCTTTCCTGCTCACTTGATTCACCTGTGTTCTAGTAGGATTGGGATTTTGATTTTGTTGTGACCCCCCCCCCCCTCCTCTTTTTGTTTTAACTTTCACCAATGATCTTACCTCTAAATAAAATGCTCATCTCGGTGGGTTGTTTCGGCGACATGGAAGGAGGGACGTCTCTCTTGCCATGTGACTCACTACACCCCTGCTGTGGAATTTCTGAATCTTTATATCATTACCTTTTTATTTTGGGACCCCTGTTTCATATTAAGCCCTCTTTCCTGGTACATCCTCCACATGTCTCCTGTGCTTACACCATCTATTGTATCTCTCATGGCCCCATCTTTCAATAATGCAACAAACATTTCTTTTCTGGAAACCCGATTCCTACCATTAATACTATGTTCCTAATCTCCTCTTTCCCTGTTAGGAGAATGGGGTCCACATCAATTTTCTAAGACTCCCAATTGTCTGACCGCCTCCAGGACGGATCCTGTTTTCTGCGGTCCGATTCACCAATAAAGCCATAATACCAGACTTAAATGTTGGCGGGGCACATTTAATAATTTTATTCCTCACAGCCCCCGGAAAGGGCAACTGTATCATTTCATCTGCATGTCCCACAAAAATAGCTTTTTTCATTATCTCCTTTATTATGCTGAATACAGTCTCAACATAAACCACTGTTTAACATTAGAGGGCCAATCGGCTTCACTGCGATATTTCTTTTTACACCCCCTCATTATCAAGAGGCAGTGTGAGTGGTTGTCTTATCGGTGTCCTGCACAGGTGTTACTTGCTCCTCCATTTGGTAGTCGGCTACCTGCATGGTGAGAGGATGCATCTATATGCACTCCTTACTTAGTAAGTAACGGCCATTTTTCTGTGATTTGTTTTTAATTTTTTATTTCCCCTTCTGTGATGCCTTCTTCTTTTCTTACACTTATACTGAGCCACTCGTACTGCTGCCTTCTCAGCCACATTCCGATACCCATCACATTTATCCATAATTAACCTGTTCTGACATTGTGCGATATTCAGTGCACTCTCTCCATTACAGAACTGCTTCTCTAATTCCTACACTTGCAGCAACATTCGCTCTTGCTCTTCTCGTTGTATACAGTAAGCTGCTAACATTATTCATAAATTCTTTTCCTTTGCTTAATTTCACTTTTGGCAAATGTCACCACATTCACTGGTTCAGCATCCTTTAAACACTTTACTCATGATTTACTTAAACCTGCACATTTTGACCATTCAGCGGCCAAAATATCATAGGGAGCCTGCTCCCAACCTGGAATCTCAACAGGTTCGTTAAAAACATCCTTTTTCTTAAAAATAGACATGTTTTATGCAATATCACACTATTTTTATGAATTCTTAAAATTCTTGATTATCAGAATATTGCTAAATATCAACCACTGAACCTTCTGCTTCTGCGTATTCTGTTCACAGTGCCATTTATGTTTTGTCAACTGGAAAGCAACAAGTTTGGATACGGTGTTGTTCCCCTCCCCTTTACTGCCTCCATTCCAGTAAGCCTTAACTCCAAGGCTACTGCTTACACTGAACATCTAGTCGTTCAGGTTTCTGCATTGACTAATCAACTCTTGCTCAGTCGTTCAGTCTTTGCATGCATTTACACGGGAAGACTATCGTTCAACCCACAGAATGAATTTAACATGTTTATACTGCAAAGTGAATGCCCTCAAAGATAAAAACATACCAGAATTGCAAGAAAAATGGGATAAAATGCAATCAAATTATGTTCCCAGGAATTGAATAAATGAAGACTAGAGTTCATCCCACATAAGACAAGCCCTTAGTGCTTTGTTGATAGAAAAATAAATATGCTATGTCTTTGACTGCGACAACAGAAAAGGATAAGGTCTACGGAAGTTTTTTCACCCCTATTACGCGTGCGTTCCACGCAAGCGTGATACGTGGTTACTGGAGACAATGAAAGTCAATAGACTTTTTATTCTTCCATACACACCGGCGTGTGGACACAGCGTATCCATACCAAAGAGGGAAAAATCCAAAACAATAGTGCAATAGCGCGAGAGACCTGTGAACATATGTTCAAAAAGTGTTTTTAGTGTCCAAAAGTATTAACCCCTTGAGTGGCGGGTTTCCTACCACCCTGTCGTGCCCACCAGGGCAGGTTTTTAAAAATGGTCTAATCATTGAATTTCAACTAATTTTTCAGTTGCGTCTCAAGAGCCATAACTTTTTCATTTTTCCATTGACATGGCCATATGAGGGGTTGTTTTTTGTGGGACAAGTTGTGATTTTTTTAAACGGGGGAGGAAAAAAAGAAATGGGGAAAAAAGAAAAAACGGGGCCATGTGATTAAGGGGTTAAATGTATTAACTTCCTTCTCTGGGTCATTACGACGCATGGATACCACATGTGTGATTGTATTTTTGATTTTTTTACAAAGTAAAGGAGACAAGTGTTTTTTATTTTTTTAATTTTTTTTATTTATTTATTTATTTTTTTTGTCCCTTTAGGGGACTTCCACAGGGACCCATCAGGACCCCTGATCACATTCCGGGGGTCCAATGGTGACAGCCCTTTGCATGCTGCAGTCACATAGACTGCAGCATGTAAAGGGTTAACACAGCAGAGATCAGAGGTTTTCTCTGATCTCTGCTGTAAGAGCTAGTACCTAGCTGTCCTCTGACAGCTAACAACCAGCTCTCCCTGCCACAGAGACCATCGGCTTGCTTCTGACAAGCCGATGGTCTCTATGGCAACCTGTAAACAAAGCAGGAGGTTGCCGACATATCGGCAATATCTTCTGCTGGTTTTTCAAAGCCCTTGCTTTGTTCTCTGTGGGTCTGTGCAGGCAGAGCACAATGTCACAGCTTGTGGCATTGTGCTCTGCAGCTCCCATAGTGATACATAGCCCGGAAATCTTCCGGGCTATGTTGCTATGAGCAGTGGAGCTCGTCCCGGAGATTTTCCGGGCGTGCCACTCAAGGGGTTAAAACATTAAAAAATTTTTAAAAAATAACACGTTATAAACTTGATATCGCTAGAATCGTATTAACCCAGACAACAATGTTATCACTTTAAGTATTTTACATTCTGAATGCTGTAAAAGTGAAATCTAAAAAACAAATGGTGGTATTTGTTTAGTTTTTCCCCCGATTTTCTTTCCCCCCAATTTTTTTTTTTTTTTAGAATAGTTTTATACATTTCATGTACCTCAAAATGTCATTAAAACATCATAAAACAAGCCCTCATATGGCTATGTCGAAGGGAAATTAAAGTTATGGCTCTAGAAATGTGGTGGGAAAAAACCCTGAAACCTCAGTTTGTCATTAAGGCGCAAACTGACTTAGTCATTAAGGGGTGACTAAAAAAATGAAATGATGGTTACACCTTTAAGTTTTCTTTGTTTAACCTCTTAGTGACGGCCTCATTGCCTTTTTATGTCCTAGCTAAGTGGGCTTCAATCCTCAGGGACGTAGAAACATGCATCCCTTGAGGATTAAAGCCATGTGGGCTGTGGACCTGACAGCAACATGTCACGGGGGGCTGCGGTGAGCAGTACCTGGTCACATGATTGCAGTTATCCAATGGATAATGGGGATCACGTAAAAGTTAAAAAAAAAAAGAGGAAGTTTCATCTTCCTTACCGACGCGATCCTTTTTACCGGAGGCCTCCATATTTGAACCCCGATGCGATCCTCCTCCACAGACCTTCTCCGGCTTCTGTGCATGCGCTGGCCGGCAAAATGGCAGACTAATTCGCAGGAGCTGGAGAGCCCAGGAAATTTAAAATCTGCTTACTCCTGGCTACCAATGGTAGCACAGAGCCTGGAGCAGTGGCCGCTTGTCACGTGTTTAAAAAGGTAGCAATCGATCATTAGGCCGGTCTCTCACAACCGGATAGGAGTTACGGATTCCGCATCCATCTGATCTGCAGTAATACGCAGATCAATCAAATGCATTGCATTACACAGTTCCTCTCGCATTAAAGGGTCGGAAATATGTAATCCACTTGCAGGAAGACAGAATGCCGCAGGTTCTATTTTACCACATATATCCGCAACATAGAGCCCATTGTGCTCCATTGTCGCAGATATACCCGCAAACCCATGCACAACTACATTGTGTACGAGCTGCGGGTACCCGCGTCATCGCTAAGCGATGGTGCGGGAATTACATACAAAAAACGGTGTACTGCGCAGTACATTATACGGCTGTACGCAGGGCCACGTTGAGGCTTATAGCTGGGATTCGCTGTGGGCCTCTGCAAGCGGCTTCCACATACATCTGCGTGAACCCGGCGTTATTCAGACCGTTACCTGTAATTTGTAAGAAGTCCCCGGGAACGCTCACCTTCCTGCAGTTCCAGGAGCAGCTTGGCAAGTACCTTCTGTGTGAGACCACCGCTCCTCAGCAAGACTATGAAACCTCACAGAGCTCCACTTTTTACACCCCATCCCTCCTGCTGAGGTAGATATACCCTCCAAATAGCATGGGGGGGAGGAGGAGGGATTCCCGGTTTAATTGCCCCATGTGCCCATCCCAACCAGGCCCCCGTAATTACCCATGTCTTCGGATATACCACACAGTTTACATTATTGCTTTTATCTAAGATTTAGGGAATGCCAAAAGGAGCGCAGAGGGGGGGGGGGGGTTATTTTTAGGGAGTCAAATGTTTTTTTTCCACACAAGTAAGTAATGGGGCCTGGAATTGATTCAGTTGTGACCTGAAATCCAATGGGTGTTCCCTCCATTATAGGCCTAACCATGTGTCCTCAGAGTAGATTAGGGTCACAATAGGTAGGTTTCTGAATATGGGACAAACAAGGGGATCCATTACAGGTCTTCATTCATGTATGTGCTGTACAGAAAAACCTTTTAAATTGACACAATTGCCAAAAAAATGAAAATCTTAATTTTTTTCCCCTTCTGCTTTGCTTAAATTAATTCAAATAATGTGGGGTCAAAATACGCATTACACCAAGATAAATTTGTTAAGGGGTCTAGTTTTCAAAATGGGGTAATTTGTGAGGGTTCTCTACTGTTTTGGCCACTCAAGGGCTCTACAAGTGTGCTATGGGGCCTAAAATGCCTTCAAGCTAAATTTCTGTTCTGAAAGCCACTGGCTGCTCCTTTCATTTTGGGCCCTGTTGTGCATGTTAGGGCCACAATGGGTATGTTTCAGAACGCAGGACAAACGGGTATCCATTTTGGGGTGTAAATCCTCACTTTCATGTGCACTATAGCAAAAAAATCTTTTAAAATCTATTTGCAAAAACATGGAATTTGTATTTTTTGTCCTCTACATTGCATTAATTCCTGAAAAAAAACAAACAGTGGAGTAAATACTCATGACACCCCCCAGTAAATGCATTAAGGAGTGTAGTTTTTTAAAATGGGGTCATTTGTGGGGGTATTTATCATTCTGATACCAGTGAGCCTTTGCAATCTTGGTGGAGGAAAACAAAATGTTCTTCAAAATGTTGATTATCAACGTTAAATTTGTACGTCCCTTAAATCGTTTTGAAAACTTTTTTTTTTTAATGCACATCCAGAATAAAGTAAAAAGATGGAAATATATATCTTATCAAAAATTTTTACAGTATGTTTGCACATATTTGAGATATTGTAAACATGAAAAAACATTTTTATCAATTTTCCCTTTTTTTGCGCTTAGAATGTGTATATTTATTAAATCTGTCTGTTTTCTCGCCACATATTGTACTTTATTTAGGTGGTAAAAAAAAAAATGTCAGGATCACTTGGATATGCAAAACCTTTATGGAGTTATTCTATGTCAAAGTGACACATGTCAGATTTCCAAAATATCTGCTCGATTTGAGGGCTTATAGTTCATTATCCCTCAAATATGCACTTTTCCTGCCTCCCCTGAGAGGGTATTCTACAAAGGGTGCTGTTGGTGATTTCCAAAATATGGCTCTGTCAGTAAGGTGCAAATAAGGCTTCGTCGCTAAGGGGTTAAACCAAGGCTGAAGTGCAATGAGCTGCTGGCCATTGGGCATTCAGCTTCTCTAGTAACTAGGGCATTTTATGGCTGTGGGGGAGGTGCTGTCTTCCCAGGCTCAGCTTCTCTGCACTTGTACAAATCTCAGATCTAGTCTGTACACAACCTCCGCCTCTCTAACCTGCTATGTGTACTTCTCTTTATGTTGTATGCTTTATTACATGAAAATAAGTGCACTTACCAGGTTAGATAAATGTAACATCGGAAAGGCCGAGATCCTGCAGTCGGTGTGTACATATGAGAGCTGTGAGTGCAGGGGCTACTGAATCTCTGAAGACAGCTGGAAAACAACCTAACATACTCCTTGTTGGAGAAGCTAAATGCCTAACGACAAGCAGTGGATTGCAAAGGGGCTAAAGTGATATACAGTAGTAAAACAAAATTTTTACATTAGCAGTATAACTTGGACTGCGCTCACACTTGGCAGTTTGAATATGGTAAAACCACATGCTGTTTTGTTGGTGAGGTTTTTACTTCAAACCTCCCGTATGAAAGCACCCCAACTAGTTAATGTTCTATGTTGGTTGAGCTGATTTGACCTGGTCTTCCTAATGGATGTTTTTCTGAACTTTTAAAAATCAAATAGTTTTTATTGAAAACTTTCCTTTTTTTTCAAAAACACACACATTCCCACTTTCCCAAAAACCAAACAAAAACTACAGTTTAAATAATTACCTCCCATATTAACAGACCGACTTGTGGTGGAAGTCCATTACTGAAAATATTGTTCAAAACTCACCATATCTTACAATAAGACGGTATACTCTAAGGTTTCATGAGTTGCGCTTAGGGGATTCATTTTATGAACACTGTACTCCATGAACATGTGACCTTATTAAACATAAGATTTAGACAATCGTAAAGAACATTTACCGTATATTAAAAAATCATTGAGAATCATTAAGTAACTGGGTTTCATACAACAGTATTAACGTCTCGATCCATGCAGAACTCCTACAGACCTACTCCAAGGCAATATAATATATCTGAGGTGGGGTCTTCATCTATTTCATACTCGCTTCCCTCAGCAGCAGTTTGTTTACTCTGTCACGGAAATCTTTTATTGTAGGAGGTAGCTCATCTAACCAGTGCTGCGCTATCAGTTTCTTGCTATATATAGAAGACACTGTCACGTAGACTTGTCGCCGGGGGGGGGGGGGGTGCTGTCACGTAGACGTGTCGCCAGGAAGGGGGGTGCTGTCACGTAGACTTGTCGCTGGGGGGGGGAGGGGGTGCTGTCATGTAGGTGTCACTGTACTTGTAGAGAGGAGGGACAGGGGGTGCTGTTAGTGTACTTGCGTGTGGGCACTGTGGGGTGGCATTGAGGGCGGTACTTTGAAGGGCACTGTGGGGGGCGGGCACTGTTGAGGGGGGGACGACGACTATGGACGGACGCTGAGGGGGGGGTACTTTGGAGGGCACTGTGGGGGTGACACGAGGGAGGCACTGTGGGAGGGCACTTTTTTGGGGGGGGCTGTGGAGGAGGGGGGCAGTGTGGGGGCGTGTGTGTTTGTGGGGACATGTTTTTGTTTTACTTTACTTTCACTTTCAATTACTTTCAATAGCAGAGGATCGCGATCCTCTGCCATTGAGAGTAATCGCGATGGGACACTGCTGTCAGTGTCCAGTGATGAGAGGACATGCCGGGGAGATGGAAGGAATCTCCTGCTACAGCTGTCACAGCAGAAGCAGGAGATCGCACTGCTTTCCCATTGCTTTGAATGGGGCCGGGCGGCTGCTGGCTCCATTCAAAACAGTATCCCGTATCACATATATCCAAGCTAGAGGTGCTACAACAGGGTGCTAGAGTCTCCATGCCCGCGTGTATCACATCTTGATTCCAAGACAGAGGTGTCTTAACGGGGTACTGGAGCCTCAATGGCTGCCCGTATCACTTCTATTTAAGCTATAGGTTGCAGTAAAGGGTACTAGAGCCTTAATGTCTGCCCACATCACATCTTGTGCCCAAGCTAAAGACAGCATAACAGGGTACTCGGGCTGCCTCTAGTTTTATGACCAGATGTGATACGGGCGGCTTTGAGGCTTTAGTGCCCTTTTGTACCGGCTCTAGCTTGAATGGGAGATATACGGGCGGGCATGAGGCTCTTGTACCTAATTGTACCGCCCCTAGCATCATGTATTCAAATACATGATGTGATACAGGCGGGCATGGAGGCTCTTACAGTGACAGGCCGCCTCTAGCTTGGATACAAGATGTGATACAGGTGGGCATGCAGGCTCTAGTACCCGGTCCGGCTGCCTCTAGATTGGTTACAAGATACGATGCAGGGAGGAGGCATGGAGGCTTTTGTGCCCTGTTGGGCCGCCTCTAGTTTTATTACAAGATGTGATATGGGCGGCATGGAGGTTCTAGTACCCTGTTGTATCGGCTCTAGCTTGAATGGGAGATGTGATTTGGGCGAGCATGGAGGCTCTAGTACCTTATTGTACCCCCTTAGCTTGGATACAAGATGTGATACAGGTGGGCCTGGAGGCTGAAGTACCCTTTTGGGCCACCTCTAGCGTGGCTGTAAGAAGCGATGCTGTCAGGTATAGACTCGAGTACCTTGCTGGGCCACCTCTAGCTTGGATAAAAGATTTGATACGAGTGGGCATGTAGGCTCTTCTAGGTTGATTACAAGATGTGATACTGGTGCCAAGGAGGCTGTAGTACCCTATTATACTGCCTCCAGCTTGAATGGGAAATGTGATACAGGTGGGCATGCAGGCTCTATTACCCTGTTTTACTGCTTCTAGCTTGGATACAAGATGTGATATGGGCGGGATGGAGGCTCTAGTACTCTGGCTTACTGCCTGTAGCTTGGAGACAAGATACGGGTGGGCATGGAGGTTTTAGTACCCTATTCGGCCACCTCTAAAGCGCTGCGGAATAAGTTGGCGCTATACAAATAATGATTATTATATTACCTCTAGCTTGGATACAAAATGTGATATAGGCAGGCATGGAGGTATCCAGATTCTATATGGTATCCTTTAGCATGTAGTTCCACATTTACTGTAACTGAACTGTCCTTCAGCCAAGCGCCTGAAAATGGTTCTGACAGACACGGGGACAAAAGATAATACTTGATCTTGTCAGGATACAGATTGCTTGTTAAAAGCAGTTCGATGGTGGGCCAAGTTCGACGGTGGGCCACACAGTCTATTGACCTCCGTATATCTGGATTTCTCTAAAGCATTTGACACCGCATAATTGGTTGATATATAAGGCCGCCTGCACACGGGCGGAAATCCCGCGGCGGTATTTCCCGCGGGATTTCCGCCACTGAAAGTTTGCATAGGAGTGCATTACAATACGCACTCCTATGCAGACGGCCGCGGTTTGGCCGCGCGAAATCTCGCGCGGCAAACAAACCGCGGCATATCCTATTTTTGTGCGGGGCTCGCACTCACCCGGCAGCCGGCACATGAAAGAGCCAGGGCCGCCAGGCGCGGGTGAGTACGCGTTCGTCCCTGCAGGCTCTCGAGTCGGGTCCAGCGGCGAGAATTCTCGCTGCCGGATCCGACCCGCTCGTCTGCAGGCGGCCTAAAATGAGACAGCTTGATCTGGGCGAAAACGTGTATCTGGGTAAAGAACTGGCTCAGAGATAGAAAGCAGAGGGTGGTAATTAATGGTTCATGCTCTGATTGGGACCCCTTTGCTATTAGGGTGCCACAGGGTTCAGTATTACGCCCCATTCTGGTGAATGCCCTAATGTAGATATATTTGAGATGCTTGTTAATAGAGAACTTGCATCCCTGTCTCAGAAGAAGAATTGCCATCAGAATCTTACCAAAGATGAGAAAGATGCTTTACTATCAATTGGGATATCATTATAAAGCCCTCCGATAAGGGGGTAACCTTGTCATCTTAGACGTTGCCACCTACCGGGACATATGCCTGCGTCTCCTCAGGGATACTGCCAGCTATGGTAAACTGTCAACTGACCCAATGGATAAATTTCTGGAAGAGTTGAGAGCTATATTATTACAAGTGAAAGAACTAAATTTGATTAGAACCAATGAGCTTGAATATCTTCTTCCGAAATATCCACAGATTGCAACCTTTTATGGACTTCTCAAGGTCCATGAAGGCCTCTCATCCCTTAAGGATGTCCCATCGTCTCGGATATTGACAGCCTTACCCAGGGTGCAAGCCAATACGTGGAGAAGATATTGAAACCATTTGTTAAAGCGTTACCCTCCTACGTGCGGGATACCTCCGATGTCTTTAGAAAGCTGGAAAATTAGCATGTTATGGAGGGAGTGATGCTAGCAACTTTAGATGTTGAGGCATTGTATACCTCCATTGCTCACGAAGAAAGTCTGGACGCCATAGAATTCTTTCTGAGCCAGAGAGGAATTCAGTACAATAACCACAACAATTTGTGATTGACCTGCTTAGGTATGTTCTAGAGCACTTTTTTTTTTTTTTTCCTTTTTAAGGGTAAGTACTTCCAGCAGCTCAGGGGTTCAGCGATGGGGAGTCCTTGTGCCCCCATCTATACTAACCTGTACCTGGGCTGGTGGGAGAAAGTGCATGTATTTACTGAAAACGTACCGAAGACATCTAAGGTTGAATTGTGGCTCAGGTTCATAGATGACGTGCTGATTCTATGGTCTGGCACTTCATCTGAATTTGCAGAGTTTGTGGGCCATCTAAATAAAAAACACACTCGGTCTATTCACATCGGAAGTACATCTGAACAGCATTTCCTTCCTGGACTTGCAGATATCCAAAACCACTCTGGGGCATCTGGAGAGTGCTATATTTAGAAAACCTACTGCTGCTAACAGCTCTCAAAATGAAGACGACTATCACCCCTTAGCCCTAAAGAAATGAATACCTAAGGGCCAATTTCTGAGAGCTCATAGGAATTGTTCAAGTGATATGGAATCTATGTATAGATCTGAGAATATGGCGTGCAGATTTGTACGAAGAGGATATCCGAAAGAAGTAATGGCCTGTCCATGGGAAGAGGCCTCCTATGAGGAATAGAACAGAGCTATTTGTACTCTCATCGTCCTTTTTTTAGGTACCGTCATCCATCTGATTGGTACCTTTTGATGAGAGATTGAGTCAGATTAGAGAAACTATATCCAAATACTGGAGTATCCTGAGAAAGGATCAGGCTTTAGCAGGATATCTGACGGAAAGACCGGCTGTGACCCATAGGAAGGGGAGAAACTTGAGGGACCGCCTCGTTCATAGCCACTTCTCACTGGTGGTGGATCCTCGTACCTAGCTGGTATCCAATCCAGTGAAAGGTATTTTTTTTTCCATGTATAAACTGCAAGGCTTCTAGTTTCATGGAAAAGGGCTCCAGTTTTGTGAGTGCTTTGACGAAAAAGACCTATGACATACGCGACCATATCGCCTGCAAAAGCACGGGTGTAATATACATAGCAACATGGCCATGTTCCATTGACTGTCGGAAAAAGGCTCCAAAAATTAAGGCGACGTGTCATCGCTCATGTGGGAAATATAAACAGAAGTGAAGTTACCAGCTTGGCAACGCACGTTCGTGAGTGGCGCAGGAATAATCCATAAGGTTTAATCATAAGGTTCAAAGGAATCAAGGTGGTGAGACCAACTGGACGTAGAGGAAACCTATATCGGAGGGTCTTGCAGAAGGAGTCTGCATGGATCCACCGACTTGACTCGTGCTCCCCCAAGGGTCTTAATGAGACCGTATCTTTTTCTGCATTTATTTGAAGATGTCCTCCTTTACAACATAGGTCTTGCGCAATTCATGTTCCTGAATAAGGATTCAATTTCATCTGTTAGGGGATCCCGGATTAAGTGACCACCTGTTTATTCCTAATGGGTGGTCTTATGCTGTTCTGAGACATACCTACCCGATGAATATGTTTGTAGGCAAAAATATGTGCTAACCTATGTTCCATCTTAAGGAAAGTGATCTAGAGGAGGATTTTCTGAGTCTGTTTGAAGAACATTGTGAGGCTGAGGAGTCAGAATTTATTCAGCAACATGTCATGGAGGTATAATAGTGATGGTTGTCTTGCTGTCTCTGAACTTTAATGCCGACTAAAATGATCTTTGATATCCCTCATATCTTTACTGCTACTGCATCTCTAAATAGAGCAGCAATGTGTGGGTGCTAGTGAATAACATGTAATTCATCTTCATGCCAATGAATATGGTGTATAGCGAACATGTATGCACGATTTACTAGTACTACCAGCACATGATTAGGTGTAATATACTTTTTTTGCACCTAACATTTGGAGGCTATCTGGCCTCTATTCTTTCTACAATAGGAAATTTTTGCTGCTGCGCATGCACGGTCTAGTCTTACTACATGGTGGCCACGTCTAGACATCACCATGATGATGTATCGGCGGCCACGACTGACCGGCTTCTACTGTATGCACGCGCGAGATATGGGTTGTCATCGCGGGATTTGAGAGGGAGAGGAGAATGTCGGTGTCCTATCACTGCTCTGATTAGAGCATAGCTGACTGGCCCCGAGAAAAGTGGGCGTAGCGGACGCTATTTAAGCACAGGTAATGCATCTACTTACGAGCTGTGCCAATAACAATCCTAAACCGATACTGATCGGCTGTGTGCCTCTGTGTGTGCTGCTTTCAACAGCCTTTGACTATGGCTGTTAAAAATGTCAGAATAGCTGGCTCATCAGGATGGCATTCAATCATTGCGGCTAAAACATGTTGAGGGAATTTAAACAGTTAAACTTAAAGAAAATCAATAAACTGTAGATAAGTCAGCACCAGTATCTACCTTCTTGGGAACTAGTGAGAGCTTTGTGGAAATCCTTTATTAGTTGTGGACTTGTGAGACAGCGTATTACTATCCAAATAGCTAGCAAGTACATCGCTACCTATTTAGTTGTCAATAGTAAGGAAAGTCTGCATTCATTGAAGCAGACTTTCGATGTTAACCAGTCATTTTAGTATCACCAGTGTGTATCAGGGCAAGGAGTATGCAAAGTGAGCAAGAGAATAAATTAAGGAGACCTATTTGCAACGGTGTGTATACAGCAGTGTGAATAATTGGTGTATCTGGCTGTGATAGAGGCGACCTTCATCAACTGCAATTGCTTGTGAACTGTCTGGGAAATATCACGACACACTAAATAAGCTTGCGTCTAAATAAAGTGGTTGCTAAATAAACAAGTGACGCACTGCCACATCATTGCTAGCACTTTCCGGGACAATACGTGATACAGCACTGGCCACTTTAGTCCCCTGTTCTAAAATAGAGGGAACAGGGACAATTAATGAATAGACAAGATTGGCAATCTGGGTGTGATATTGGGATTAAGAGACTATTCTCAAACCCAAAACTTTGTTCTATTGCATCAATCATCTATTAGTATATGCATTTGTGTTTTAGGTCGTAGTCCCTGTTTTTTTTTTTTTTTTTAAAGATCACATTAAAAGTTATATTTTAAGTGGTTCCTACCAGTGATTTAGTTAACTTCTCTATCTTTGTGACTTATCCATTCTGGTCAATATATTTATCAATGACCTGATAGAGGGGCTGCACAGTAAAATATCAATATTTGCAGATGATACAAAATTATACAAGATAGTTAATACAACAGAGGACAATGTACAGCTACAAAAAGATAAGCTGGGGGCTTGGGTAGAAAAATGGCAAACTTAGTTCAATATTAATAAATATAAGGTTATGCACATTGGCAGGAGAAACGGATGTCTGCGACTGTAACGAGAGGGCATCTGTTATGTCTAGAAGAAAGCAGGTTTCATCACCAACATAGAAGGGGGTTCTTTACTATAAGAGTAAAGTGAGACTGGAACTCTCTGCCTGAGGATGTGGTAATGGCAAAATCCATAGAGGAGTTTAAGAGGGGACTAGACTCGTTTCTAGAGCATTATGATATTACAGGCTATAGACATTAGGTGTCCATTAGGGTTGTTCATCTAAATTGTTGATCCAGGGATTACTCCAGCTGCCATTATGGAGTCAGAAAGGAACTTTTTTCCTCCAAATGAGCTAAATTGGCTCGTTGGCTGTTTTTTTGCCTTCCTCTGGACCAATAGGCTGAAGTACATGAACATTGTCTTCCTTCAGCCTAACATACTGTGTTACTGTGAGGTGATATGGAAAAAAACCTTGGGGGGAGGGGGAGGGGGGGGGGGGGGTACTAGTGGACTGTAGACTTAACTGAAGCAATCCATGCCAGTCAGCTGCTGCAAAAGCCAATAAAGTCTTGGGGTGCATTAAAAGAGGTATTGGGCCAAACGAGCTGATTTGGCCCTTTTTTTTTTTTTTTTTGGGCCTTTCTCTGGACCAACGGAAGAAGAGTGGGGGTTGAAGCAGGCTGAGCTAGTTGGGCATTGTCCTCATTCAGCCTAATATACTACGTTACTATGTAAATGAATATTAAAGATGTCCAGGAACCTTGTTAAAATTGAGACGAGATGTTTGGCCTCTGTATGAGGACGAAAAGAGTATTTCCTGTGGTCTATAATAAAGAGCTCGGAGTGGAAAGAAGCATATTAAATTTCTTATTCAAAGAATTTAACAATCTTTTCTTTAACCTGTAAGACATTAAAATATGGGAAGACATTAACATCAGGTGGCAAAGGCCATCAAGAAAGCAGCTCTTCCCTTTGATCCCTTAGTTAACCCTTTTTGATTCAATTTCCCTGACACTTGCATACTTGCTATACTAATTTGTATAGGGGTAGCCCAAGTAGAAGGTAGTTTAAAGAGCATGGAGGGTGTGGAATAAAGAGCTGAAAGAGTGGAGCGGAAGGGCCCCTGGACTCCAATGCATTGCAGAACCAAAAATAAATGGCTCCACAACAATGTATCATAGGCCTTCTCGAAGTCTAGCGCAAAAAGGGTCATCTAGGTATTTGTCTAATGCTGTCTGTAGGTTTGGGACAAAGGTGAGGGGCCTAATCAGAGTAAGGAAAATATTGTCTGCAAAGATACTACTCTTGTGATCCTGTTCTTCAACTGGAACGCCTGAAATATTTGGTCTTTTTTCTAATTATTTGGGTCAAAGGTTCCATTACCAGCTGGTGACAAGTGGCAGCCCTGCCTTTTTTCCTCTCGAGTATTTTATTAGCGAGGGAGTCTTAGTTGTGCTGAGGGTGTGGAGTGTTTGAGAAATTCAATTGTTCCGTCAATATGCTATGAGGCTACAAATCAGAGCTGGTTATGGCGGCCGCCGTGAGAAAACAGTGACACAGACCGATCTATGTGCAAAGCAATCTACCTTTATTACATATGTCACAACTTATATAGTAACATGACGCAGGGCGGGCTTTATGCTTGATAAACTTGTTTTTACATAAACATACATTGTTGCTTAGAGATGTTATCTTAGATTGCACAACTTTTCACATTCCAATATTAAATTCCGTTGGCAGTTCCAGTTAAACAGAATATGCAATTAGTAATTTTTTGCTGAGTTGTACTGCTAGCAGTATGCCCAGAAAATCCTGTTTAGCTAGTCAAGATGTGGTAGACATGACCGAATCATTCAGGCCTGAGACTTTCACCGGAGTATGAGCATAGTGCTGTTACATAAGCTGCTTGGATGCCTGCTTTCTCCAGACTGTGAAGAAATAGTTCCAGGACAGACAGTCGAAAGCTTTTTTGATATCAGGGCTAAAATTAATAGTGGGGTTTTATGTGTTTTTGATATTCGGATAAGATTGAGTACTTTTATTATGTTGTTTGGGGCCTGTCTTGATGGGATGAAGCCGCCCTGATTGTTGTGAATCGAAGAGGGGAGAAAACTATTTAGACAAGTCTGAGAGATGCCCTCCTGGAATACATCAAGGAAAACAGTATAACTCCTCTTCAGCATGGGTTCTTGAGGGGCTGATCATGTCAAACTAAGTTGATCAGCTTCTACAATGAAGTAAGCTCTAGGCTGGACCTGGAAGAGTCTATTGTACATGTATATGTGGATTTTTCTAAAGCATTTCACAACGTGCCACATAATAGGTTAATATATAAAATGGGACTGCTCTGTCTGGGTGAAAACGTGTGTAGTTGGGTAAAGAACTGTTTCGAAGATGAAAAAAAAAATACAAAAATCAGAGGGTAGTAATTCTACTGATTGGGCCACCGTTGCTAGTGGGGTGCCATTCTGTTCAATATATATTTAGCAACGACCTGGTAGGACTGCACAGTAAAATATTGATATTTGCAGACTATACAAAATTATTCAAGATGCTACAACGGAGGACAATGTATGACTGCAAATGGACCTGGGAGCTTGGGTAGCAAAATGGCAAATGAAGTTCAGTATTAATAAATGTAAGGTTATGCACATCGACAGGAGAAATGGATGTCACCAATATACACTGAACGGAGTACTGCTAGGAAAGTGATATGTACAAAGAACTGGGGGTAACAGGCTGAATTGGATGGACATTTGTGTTTTTTCAGGCTAGCATACTATGTTAGAACATAATAGAGTAAATCTGAATAGCATATATAATATCAACAAAACCCCAAATAGTGTTGAATAAAGTTAAGAATTAATTACATAGTGTGTCTCAGATGACTGGGTTGAGGTGCTCAGTTGGTGTCTGGTTGCGACAAGCATTTCCCACCATCGTCCAGTTTCATGTCAGTTGCTAAGCACTGAGGGACAGACTACTCCCAGCTTAAAGGGGTTGTCCGGCCATAAACATTAGATCTCATTACTTCTGTTTGCCCATTTCCATGCACTTTGTAATATACATTGTGCATGGTAAATGAGGCAAACAGAAGTTATTGACTTACCTGTAGGGTCCAGTGATGAGGGCACATGCCGGGGAGATGAAGGAATCTACTGCTACACCTGTCAGAGCTGTAGGAGCAGATCGCACTGCTCTCTCATTACTTTGAATGGGGCCGGGCGGCTGCTGGCTCCATTCAAAGCAGTGAAGCGTGCATGATGCCGGTCCTCCATTCATGTGAGCGGTGTCATAGGGAGCGCGCACTGAGGAGAGAGAGGCAGCAGTGCATCATGGGAACTACCCAGCGGCGCCATCTTTGAAAAATCCTTCAGGCAAACTTTATAAGGGGAAGAAAAGGAATAAAAAAGGTGAGGAAAATATCGTTTTTCATGGTTAAAGCTGTAATGTGTGATGCTTCTCCTCTACAAGGCATTCATGGGGGGGAAAAAATCAGTTTCGCCGGCGGACAACCCCTTTAATAGGGAATTCTTTTCAGCTCCAGCATACATTTCCTCTTTTCTAGCGATCTGATAGAGAAGGATCTTTGGTTGATGTGAGCAAGGCAAATGGGAAGTTCCACCTGTATCTGGTGTCTACTTGCTGTAGTGCTATGGGTCATAGATTTCGTCATTCTGCTACAGTGAAGGGGACGATAGTGGCATAATCTAGACGGATGGAGACACCCCTAGAGCAGAGGCTAGCACTCGGGCAGCAGACAAAAGTTGGTCTCATTTTGCACTACTAGATGTCCCTTGGGAGGTCGGAGTTAGCTGATTTAGAGAGGGCACGATGGATTCTGTCGATGCAGAGTAGTTCTTATGCTACTTGTGGGAGGAGCGCAGAAAAGTTATTTTCATGTTAACAATGGATTTGGGGAGACCTTGGATCTTTATTTGCCCTTCTCCTCCTGTTCACGCACTTTAACTCTAGGGCTTTCACCATCGCAGCATAGTCATCCCACTCTGCTCGTTCTTAGTCTAAGGTGTCAATTATCTTGTCTGATTTATGTTCAAGGTTATTTGTTTGTTGGCCTAGATCCTTGGTCTTTATAGAAATATTGTGAACTGCTGGTTGTTGCTCGTCTCAAACCATTTCTTTAACCCCTTAGTGACCAAGCCTGTTTGCGCCTTAATGACCAGGCCAAATTTTGCAAATCTGACATGTGTCACTTTAACATGGAAAAACACCAGAAAGGTTTTGCATATCCAAGCGATTCTGACATTGTTTTTTCGCCACATGTTGTGCTTCATTTAGGCGGAAAAAATAGACCGATAGAAATTGTGTTTATTTATTAAAAGCGCCAAAATTGGGAAAATTTTGAAAAAATCGTCATTTTTTCACATTTCCAACTGCAATATCTTAAATATGTGCAAACATAATATAGAAATTTTTGCTAAGATTTATATTTCCACCCGTTTACTTTATTTTGGGCGCACATTGGAAAAACTTTGGTTTTTTTTTAACTATTTAGGAGACGTACAAATTTAACATTACTTTTTAGCATTTTGAGGAACACTTTGTTTTCCTATACCAAGCCGAGATTGGAAAGGCTCATGAGTGTCAGAATAATAGATACCCCCCCAAATGACCTCATTTTAAAAACTACACCCCTTAATGTATTCACTGAGGGGTGTCATGAGTATTTTGACCCCACAGTTTTTTTTCAGGAATTAATTCAATTTAGAGGAGAAAAAGTAAAATTTCATATTTTTGCAAATCTGTCATTTTAAAGACATATTTTTTTCCTATAGTTTACATGAAAATCAGGATTTACACCCCAAAATGGATACCCCTATTTCTGCCGTGTTCAGAAATATACCCATTGTGGCCCTATTGTTATATCTGAGTCCACAACGGGGCCCAAAATTAAAGGAGTAGTCAGTGTCTTTCAAAACAGAAATTTTGCTTGAAGTCCTTTTAGGCCCCATAGCACACATGTAGAGTTCTTGAGCGCCCAAAACCATAGAAAACCCCCACAAATGACCCCATTTTGAAAACTAGACCCCTTAAGGAATTTATCTAGGGGTGTACTGCATATTTTGACCCCACAGTTTTTGAATGAATTCAAACCAAGCAAAAGGAAAAAATTGTGATTTTCGTTTTTTCGGCAATTCTGTCATTTTAAAAACAGCTTTTTTTGTACAACACACATATGAAGGAAGACTTGCACCCAAAAATGGATACCCCTGTTTGTCCCGTGTTCAGAGACATACCCATTGTGGCCCTAATCTTATGTCTGGATACACAACGGAGCCCAAAATGAAAGGAGCGACCGGTGGCTTTCGGAACACAAATTTTGCTTGAAGTCCTTTTAGGCCCCATTGCCCACTTGTAGAGTTCTTGAGCGCCCAAAACCATAGAGAACCCCCACAAATGACCCCATTTTGAAAACTAGACTCCTTAACGAATTTATCTAGGGGTGTACTGCGCATTTTGACCCCACAGTTTTTGAATAAATTCAAGCAAAGCAAAAGGAAAAAATTTGGATTTTTGTTTTTTTGGCAATTCTGTCATTTTAAAAACAGCTTTTTTTGTACAGCACACATATGAAGGAAGACTTACACCCCAAAATGGATACCCCTGTTTGTGCTGTTTTCAGAAATATACCCATTGTGGCCCTAATCTTATGTCCGCATGCACAACGGGGCCCAAAATAAAAGGAGTAATCGGTGGCTTTCAGAACATAGATTTTGCTTGAAGTCCTTTTAGGCCCCATTGCCCACTTGTAGAGCTCTTGAGCGCCCAAAACCATATAGAACCCCCACAAATGACCCAATTTTGAAAACTAGACCCCTTAACGAATTTATCTAGGGATGTACTGCATATTTTGACCCCACAGTTTTTGAATAAATTTAAGCAAAGCAAAAGGAAAAAAATAGGATTTTCATTTTTTGGGCTATTGTGTCAATTTAAAAACAGTTTTTTTTGTACAGCACACATATAAATGAAGGCTTTCACCCCAAAATGGATACCCCTGTTTGTCCCGTGTTCAGAAACATACCCATTGTGGCCCTAATAGACTTACAGGACCCATGGCTCAGCCTACAATGAAAGGAATACCCGTTGGATTTCAGGATACCACTGAATAAATTCCAGGCCCCATTGCCCACTTATAGAGCCATTGAGCGGCCAAAACTATAAAGAACCCCCTCAAATGACCCCATTTTGAAAACTAGACCCCTTAACGAATTCATCTAGGGCTGTACTGCGTATTTTGACCCCACAGTATTTGAATGAATCTAAGCAAAGCAGAAGGAAAAAGTTACGATTTTCAATTTTTTTGGCAATTTTTTCAATTTAAAAACAGTTTTTTTGTACAGTGCACATAGGAATGAAGACGTTCACCCCAAAATGGATACCCCCGTTTGTCCCGAGTTCAGAAACATACCCATTGTGGCCCTAATCTACTTACAGGACGCATGGCAAGGCCTATAAAGGACGGAACACCTGTTGGATTTTAGGGCACAACTGAATAAATTCCAGGCCCCATTGCTTATTTGTACAGAATAAAGATTGACTCCCTAAAAATTCCCCCCCTCCCCCTCCGCGCCCTTTTTGGCGTTCGCAAATCTTAGATAAAAGTAAAAATGTGAACTGTGTAGTATTTCCGAAGACAGGGGTAATTACGGAGGCTGGTTGAATGGGCCCATGGGGCAATAAAACCGGGTATCCCCCCCCCCTCCTCTCATGCTTTTTGGGGGTATTTCATGACCTCAGTGGCGGGTATGGGGTGTAAAAAGTGGCGTTCCGTGAGTCTCCGTAAGCTTGATGAGGTGCGGCGGTCTCACACAGAAGGCGCTCAACAAGGTGCTCCTGGAACTGCAGGAAAGCGAGCGTTCCCGGGGCTTCTTGTAAAATACGTATCACAGGCAGCGGTCTGAATAACGCCGGGCTCACGCGGGTGCAGGCGGAATCCGCTTGCGGAGGCCCACAGCGGATCCCATCTGTGAGCCCGGCTGTGACCCTGCGTACGGCTGCGTAATGTACTGCGCATAACTGCGTACTCACACAGGCGGTCATGCACAGTACACCTTTGTTTGTATTTCCCGCACCATCGCTTAGCGATGACGCGGGTACCCGCAGCCCGTATACAATGTAGTTGCGTATGGACTGCGGGTATATCCACGACCATGGAGCACAATGGGCTCTATGTTGCCGATATCCGCAGTAAAATAGAACCTGCTGCGTTCTCTTTTCTGCGAGTGGATTACACAATTCCAACCCGCTAATGTGAGCGGAATTGTGTAATCCAATGCGATTGATCTGCGTAATACCGTGGATCAGACGCATGTGGAATCCGTCATTCCTATCCGGTCATGTGAGACCGGCCTAAGGTAGATCGCTACCTTTTTATCACGTGACCGGGGACCGCTCAACGAGGCCCCTGGTCACTGCTCCAGGCTCTCTGTGACCGTTGGTCGCTGGGAGCAAGGAGATTTTAAGTTTCCTGGGCTCCCCGACTCCTGCGCATGTGTCTGGCTTTTTGCCGGCAATCGCATGTGCAGAATCCTGGAAGGTCCACGGAGGAAGATCGCGTCGGGATTCAAATACGGAGGCCTCCGGTAAAAAGATTCATCTCCTCTCACCGATCGCATCAGTGAGGGGAGATGAAACTTCAAATTTTTTTTTAAACTTTTACGTGATCGCCATTATTGGATAACGGCGAACACGTGACCAGGAACCGCTCACCGCGGACCCCCATTAAATCTCCATGCTCTTGGCTACGTTTTGTAGCCAGGAGCAGGGAGAATTTAAATTATCCTGGCAATCCACAGCTTTTGCGCATGCGCCCGCCATTTTGGCGACGGGCGCGTGTGCAGAAGCTGTGGTAAGGTCCGCGGATAAATCTGGGGGCCTTAGGTACGTACTTTCATCCTCCCTCACGGATATGATCCATGAGGGGAGATGAAACGTACGCTTTTTAAACTTTTAAAAACTTTTTTTTACTTTTTTTTTTTTTAACTTTTTTACACTTTTTTCTCACTTTACATGATCACTGTCATCCATTGGACGACAGTGATCATGTCCCCGGTATAATCTCTCTGCTCCTAGCTACACATGGCAGCCAG
Organism: Eleutherodactylus coqui; assembly: GCA_035609135.1. Lineage (NCBI taxonomy): Eukaryota > Metazoa > Chordata > Amphibia > Anura > Eleutherodactylidae > Eleutherodactylus > Eleutherodactylus coqui. Next base: position 118,376,212 of record CM069407.1, on the reverse strand, counting down.
AAGCAGAGGGATTTTAAATTTCCCGGGGCTCGAGCCCGTCTGTTCACGCGCCCGATGTCAATCATCGGGCGCGCATGCGCAGACGGGGATTCGGGTCCCGGGACATCGGGACACCGCTGAGGACTGGGGGTGAGTATTTTCACCTCCCCTCATGGATCCGATCCATGAGGGGAGGTGAAACTGACTTTTTTAAACCTTTTTTTTTACTTTTTCGCGATCGCCGCTAACCATTGGATAACGGCGATCGCGGTACCGGGGACCGCTCACCGCAGTCCCCGCTGACATCTCCTGCCTCCCGGCTACCTACAGGAGCCGGGAGCCAGGAGATTTTAAATCTCCCGCGCCGCCGGGCCTTCTGCGCATGCGGCTGACGTAATGCCGCCTGGCGCGCATGCGCAGAAGACCGGCTTCGGGCCCCGGAGCGGCAGGAGAGCGGGGAGCAGCGTGCCAGACCTGGGTGAGTAATTTCAGCTGCTCCGATGGATCCGATCCATCAGAGCAGCTGAATCTTTAACTTTTATGTACTTTTATTTACTTTTTTTGCGATCGGCGCTATCCATTGCATAGCGCCGATCGCAATGCCGGGGGGGGCTCCGAACAGCCCGGGATGACAGCTCCATGCTGTCAGCTACCTGCGGACACCGACAGCATGGAGCTGTCACGTCCACAGCCCGAGGGGCACTATTCTCTGCAGGAAGCATGTTTTTACGTCCTCAGAGAATAGAGCCCACTTCGGGAGGACGTAAAAACACTATGGGCTGGTCGTTAAGGGGTTAATGTTATTTGAAAAGTGTAGTGTCTGAAATGAAGAGCACATGATTTTAAATAGATGTCGCTGGGGCAGTGGGTAGTTAACTAGTGGAGTGTTCCTCTGAGTTCCTTCAGTATCCTAGGATGTAATTCATCTGGACCTTGAGATTTGAATTCATTTAAGTTAGCTATGTGTTCCCTCACCATTTCTCTGCTTATAGATTGCCTGCATTCTTTTATTCCCCCAATAGCACAGGGAAGATCAGCTGATCTATCTACTTTCTGAGAGATACAAAATAGGAATTTAACCCCTTGAGTGGCACGCCCGGAAATTTTCCAGGACGGGCTCCACTGCTCATAGCGATATAGCCCGGAAGATTTCCGGGCTATGTATCACTATGGGAGCTGCAGAGCACAATGCCACAAGCTGTGGCATTGTGCTCTGCCTGCACTGTCCCACAGAGAAAAAAGCAGGACATTGAGAAGCAGGAAGATATTGCCGATATGCCGGCAATCTCCTGCTTCTAATGTCCTGCTTTGTTTACAGGTTGCTATAGAGACCATCAGCTTGTCAGAAGCAAGCTGATGGTCTCTGTTGCAAAGAGAGCTGGTGCTTGGCTGTCAGAGGACAGCTAGGTACCAGCTCTTACAGCAGAGATCAGAGATAACCTCTGATCTCTGCTGTTAACCCTTTACATGCTGCAGTCTATGTGACTGCAGCATGTAAAGGGCTGTCACCATTGGACCCCCCCCCCCCCCCCCCCCAGAATGTGATCAGGGAGTCCTGATGGGTCTCTGTGGAAGTCCCCTAAAGAGACAAAAATTTTAAAAAAAAGTAAAACATTATTTAAAAAAATAAAATAAATAAAATTAAACACTTGTCTCCCTTTACTTTGTGAAAAATTAAAAATAAAATTACACATGTGGTATCCCTGCGTCGTAATGACCCAGAGAAGGAAGTTAGTACATTATTTAACCCCTTAATGACACGGTCCCTTTTTTTCCTCCCCCTGTTTAAAAAAATCACATCCTTTATTTATCCATCGACGTCGCTGTATGAGCTTGTTTTTTGCGGAATGAGTTATATTTTTCAATGGTGCCATTTAAAGTACCATATAATGTACTGAAAAACTTTTACAAAAATCTAAGTGGAGTAAAATGAAACAAAAATAACATTCCACCATCCGTCAGTGCGTTTTGTTTCTACGGCACACAAACTGCAACAAAAATGACATGATAACTTTATTCTATGGGTCAGTACGATTACTACGATACCAAATGTGTATACTTTTTTTTACTATAGCACTTGTATTTTTTTTTAAAGACATTTAATTTTTTTAAAATTTTCTGCTGCATCTTCTGCGCGCAAGAACTTTTTTTTTTATTTTTCCATCAACGTACTTGAGCAAGGGCTCATTTTTTGCGGGACGTCCTGTAGTTAACGTTGGTATCATTTTGGAATACATACCACTTTTTGATCGCTTTTCATTGCATTTTTTCTGGGAGACACGGTGACTGAAAGTGCATTTGTGGCGTTCTTTTTCTTTTTCGGACTACGTTCACCGTAGGGGTAAATAATGCACTATTTTGATAGATCAGACATTTACGGACGCGGCGATACCAAATATGTATTTTTCTTTTAGGATTTAGATTTTTTTATTATAGATATGGCAAAAGGAGGGTGATTTAAACTTTTATTACTTTTTTTTCCCTAATCTCCCTACAAATTTTTTCACAAAAGTTATGCAATACATTATATATACCCAAAAATGATGCCATCGAAAAGTACAACTTCTCCAGCAAAAAACAAGCCCTCACATGGCCGTGTCAATGGAAAAATGAAAAAGTTATGGCTCTTGGAACGCGACTGCAAAGTTAGTTGAAATTAAATGATTGGCCCATTTAAAAAACCTGCCCTGATGGGCACGACAGGGGCGTAGGAAACCCGCCACTCAAGGGGTTAAAGGATTGGCCTTCTCAACATCATTCTTAACCAATTCAACATTTTCATCTTGTAAGCATCCAATAGCATCTTTGACTTTTCTTTTGCGTTTGACATACCCCCAAAATCCTTTTTTACTGCTTTTGACCTCTGTTGCAAGCCTCAATTCATTATTAGCTTTGGATTTTCTTACACTTGCCCTACAGTTTCTGCAGATCCCATTAGATTCTTCTTTAGATATTTTACCCTCTTTCCATTTGATAAACATATTTTTTTTTTTGTTTTTAACGCGTGCAAGTTCTGCGTTCATCCATCCTGGTTTCTTTAAATGCTTCCCATTCTTCCTTCTTTTAGGGATTGTTAACGATTGTGCTTTAAAAACCTCATTTTGCAATATTTCCCAACCTTCTTGGGCATTTCTGTCCTTTAAAAACATCCAGCCATTGGATTTTTCCTCTCCTCTTTCTGAGTTCATTGAAATCTGCCTTTCTGAAATCCAACCTTGAGGTCTGAGTTTTCTTACGTCTTCCTCCCCTTTTTATCCAAGTTCAAGGATAGCATGATCACTGCCTCCTAAGGACCCAGCCACCTTTACTTCCTCAACCATTTCCTCCCTGTTGGTAAGAATTAGGTCCAAGATGGCAGATCCCCTTGTTTTCTCCAACCTTTTAGAAGATAAAGTTGTCAGCAAGAGCGGATAAGAATTTGTTGGATCCATTACTTTTACCTGAGAGAGATTCCCAACAAATGTCTGGATAGTTAAAATCTCCCATAATCAGTGTCATGCTTTTTGAAGAGCTTGGTCATCTGATGTAGAAAGAGTTCATCAATATCTTCTTGTCCAGGTGGCCTATAAGTAAATGCCTACAATAGTGTCCTTTCTGTTGTTCTCTCCTTGTATTTTTACCCAAATAGTTTCTACAGACCTCCCATGCTCTGAAGCTTGATTCTACTTGAATTTACTTTTTGGTTATATTGTGTGTTTTAGGACTTGGAGTTCCATGGAGTAATGAGGTTCTACTTCCAAGACAAAGCTGCAGGAAACTTCGCTACAAAATGCATCAGAGTTTCGAGCACGGCCACGACGCAAGATGTCATAGAAACCTTAGCAGAAAAGTTTCGGCCTGATATGAGAATGTTGTCTTCTCCTCGATATTCCTTATATGAGGTTCATGTCAGCGGGGGTGTGTATTGTATTATGTACATCGCATTTATAACTTCCACGTTATTAGAAATTATGCTGCATTGAGATGTATTTTGTTGCAGGGTTTTTGTTGGCTGCACAATAGTGAATATACTAAGTTATTTATAATTTATAAGGAATAGATTTTACATTGGTTATATAACCTCAGTATATTCCATTGTACAAGGTTGCAACCTAATGGTCCATTTACACGTAACTATTGTCACTCAAAATTTGTTCAAACGAAAAAGTGCCTGATAAGCGTTACGTCCAAACGTGAAGGCATCCTTTACTTTTAGTTTTTCACTACCTGCTTAGTATTTCACAAAGAATGTCAAGTGCTGAGTGACAAGTTAGCAATCCTTAACCTGTCTAAACATTCTGCGTGAGAAACTAGCAGTGATGTCACCCACTCATGCGCTTGTTTAAATGAGAATTGTACCGTGAAAAAGGGGGCATAATTTTCACGCACATTTAGATGTTAGTTAAGCCTCTCGATGTACGCATTTTTGTTGTTTGAGTGTGGGGGTGAAACTTAATTACCTGTAAGGGTGTTTTTAATGTGCTGCCTAATGTTTTGAAGAAGAAAGAAGACTTGATGTTGACGAGAAGCCTTTGGTGGTTCAGCTTAACTGGAATAAGGATGACCGAGAAGGAAGATTCGTGCTCAAGAATGAAAATGATATCCCTCCAAAGGTACTGTGCACGTACTTCACATCTTATCAGTGCAATATCAATCTTATTGTTTTCCTTCTTTATGCAGTATGCTCCTGACACATGCAACAATGAAAAGCCCGCTTAAAGGGGTTGTCCCGCGAAAGCGAGTGGTGTTAAGCACTTCTGTATGGCCATATTAATGCACTTTGTAATATACATCGTGCATTAAATATTGGCCATACAGAAGTTATACACTTACCCCCTCCGGTGTTGGCGTCCCTGTCTCGATGGCGCTGACCAAAGCCTTCTGCCTGGATTAGACGCGCTTGCGCTGAAGGGGGCGCTCCGGCGTGCTCGCGCCGCACAGGTCTTCTGCGCATGCGCAGAAAACCTCTGCGGCGCGAGCACGCCGGAGCCGGACAGAAGAGGGCAGACTGCGCAAGCACGTCTAATCCAGGCAGAAGAAGGCTTCGGTCGGCGCCATGGAGACGGGGACGCCAACACCGGAGGGGGTAAGTGTATAACTTCTGTATGGCCAATATTTAATGCACGATGTATATTACAAAGTGCATTAATATGGCCATACAGAAGTGCTTAACCCCACTTGCTTTCGCGGGACAACCCCTTTAAGCTCCATTTACATGAGACTAAAGCCGGACAAACTATGCCTGACAGTAGTTTCCGCATATACTCCCGTGCTGTTACACAGGAGCGAGTATCGCTGGCTCTCTGACAGAGCGATTAGCAGGGGATCGGTATGGCTGGAGGAGATTTCACTCCTTGCTCTCCCCCGCCCCTTTCCATTCACTTAACACAGCGGCTGTTCAGTACTAAACGTCTGCTGTTTACACTGAACGATCATCGTTCAGGATTTTATGCAGCCCTTCTCCAAAAAGCCTGTGCTATTGAGCATGACCACCAAATATGGTGATGAGAGCCTATGTCGTCACAGCCTCAAACATAAATTGGAGATCTCCATGTGAATAACATTAAGCTTCTCGGGTACCAGAAAAGCTCTGTAACACCTTTAAGGATGTCTCAGTCAAAGAGCCTTGCATGCTATTTTTGCTTAAAGTCTCAGAGCAGTGGTGCCAACGGTCTAATGATGAGGAACGCAACTCTGACTCCCATTAGAACATAAAGGGAAGGTTGGAATCTTGTAAGTTTTTGTTTAAAATATTATAGAAGTGAGACGGTGCCTGGATGTATGGGCCAGAATTTAAATATGGCTTCCATACGACTCATCTCTACCTTGGTTGATGGTGGTATAATGGAGGACCAATAATGGAAAACCTGCGTTCTTCTCCACCATTTTTCTGGAGGTGGTTTATATTGGCTATCAAGAGGATATTGAAATCAATTTACCATGTATGAGAAAATCATAAAGAGAAGTCAATCTGTTTGCCACCATATGAATTGTGCCGCATCCAATCCAGGGGGCAAAAGCTGGGTTGTAAAGTAGAGGGGTAAGTGGGGATGGGGTGGATCGAGGGTTCAGTTTGAACCTGACCTGTCTCCATAACAAAATAGAGAAAAAGGAGTATGGTGCATTGTTTCTAAAGTTTGAAGGAAGGGGGACTTTTGTCCAAAGTAGGGAAGGCCAGTTATGGGGAGAAAATTGGCTTTCTTCAATGGAAGTCCATAGCTGGGATTGGGAGCCAGCATAAATGGGTGAAATTTGTGCCAGGTGGGCAGCTTTATAATATTTTAGGATACATGGAACAGAACGACCTCCAAATTTCTTATGCAAAAACATTATGGACTTGGAGATTCTGGGACGTTTACGTGTATTTTTTTTGGAAGGCCTTGGAGATCTAGGGCAGGAACAGGAATAGGAAGCTTTCTAAATAGATAAAGAAGTTTTGGAAGGAAGGACATCTTTTTTGCTATGAATATGTCCAGTCCACGAGGGGTATGGACAATCCCATCTGGCTAAATCTAGACTTAGTTGACGGAAGAGCGGCTCATAATTCCATTTGTATAGGGTACCTAGTGTATTTGTAAGTTTAATTCCTATATAAGGAAGGTAGTGGCGCTGAGTTTTTAACTGCAATTTGAGTTCAATTAGTTTTTCTGTATGTGAAGGAGTGTTACAGTAAAGAATTTCTAATTTTGACTGATTTTTAACGTCAGAAATTAGACTAAATTTTTCTAGGAGCGCCAACAAATTGAGCAAGGAAGTTAATGGCTTGGTTAAGGTGAAAAGTAGGTCATCGGCGAATAGGCTGAGCTTATTGTTTGCATTGCCAAGAGGTAACCCAGTAATATTGGGATTTTCACGAATAGCAATAGCTAATGGCTCCATTGCCAATGCAAACAGTGCTGGTGAGAGTGGGCATCCTTGACAGGTTCCTCTCAGAATTTGAATTGGGGATGGATGGGTTGATGGTATTTTAAGATGTGCGGAGGGGCTGGAGTAGAGGGCGGATATTACATTTAAGAAAGGGCCATCGAATCCTAGTTTGTGGAAAACTTATTGTAGGTAAGACCATGAGAGAGAGTCAAAGGCCTTTTCTATATCTAATTCTAAAACGGACATTGGGGTTTTGGTCTTGTTTGTGATATGACTAAGGTTCAGAAGCTTGCCTACCTGGAATGAAACCCACTTGATCTCTGTATATTAACCTTTTTACGTCCTGCTCAAGTGGGCTTTATTCTCTGAGGACGTAAAAACATGCGTCCTGCAGAGAATAAAGCCCCTCGGGCTCTGGACGTGACAGCTCCATGCTGTCGGTGCCCGCAGGTAGCCGACAGCATGGAGCTGTCATCCTGGGCTGCGGGCAGTCCCCACTGGCATTGCGATCGGCACTATCCAATGGATAGCTCTGATCGCAATAAAGTGATAAAAAAAGTTAACAACGTTAAAGATTCAGCTGCCCTGATGGATCGGATCCATCAGGGCAGCTGAAAGTACTCATCCGGCTTCCCTGATGTCTGCCGCGGAGAATGGGTCCTCCGGGACCTGGCGCGGCTCTTCTGTGCCTGCGCGCAAGACGAATGACGTCACGCGCATGCGCAGAAGACTGGGAACCCCGGGGACTTTAAAATCTCCTGGTTCCCGGCTCCTGAAGGTAGCGAGCAGTCACCGGGCCCGCGATCGCCGCTATCCAGTGGATAGCGGCGATCGCGAAAAAGTTTTTAAAAAGTAAAAATAAGGTGAAAATACCCCCGGTCCTCGGTCTCCCGGGACCTGAGTCCCCTTCTGCGCATACGCACCCGATGCACAGAGGGGCTCAGGACCCGGGAAATTTAAAATCCCCCTGCTCCTGGCTGCATGTGTAGCCAAGAGCGGAGGGATGTCACTGCAGAGCTGATCACTGTTATCCAATGGATAGCAGTGATCATTTAAAGTAAAAAAAAAAAAAAAGGGGTGTAAAAGTAATTAAAAAAAAAAAAAAAATGTTAAAAAAAAACCGCTTACATTTTATCTCCCCTCACAGATCATATCCGTAAGGGAGGATGAAATTACGTACCTAAGGCCCCCCGGATTTATCCGCGGACCTTACCACAGCTTCTGCGCACGCGGCAGACGCATGCGCAAAAGCCGTGGATTGCCAGGATCACTTAAAATCTCCCTGCTCTTGGCTACCAAGCTTAGCCAAGAGCCTGGAAATTTCACGGGGGGCTGCGGTGAGCGGTTCCAGACCACGTGTTCGCCGTTATCCAATGGATAATGGCGATCACGTAAAAGTAAAAAAAAGTTACTTTCATCTCCCCTTACCGATGCGATCGGTGAGATAAGATGAAACTTTTTACTGGAGGCCTCCGTATTTGCACCCTGACGCGATCCTCATCCATGAACTTACCCGGATTCTGCAGACGCGACCGCTGGCAAAATACCAAACACATGCGCAGGGTCGGGGAGCCCAGGAAATTAAAAATCTCCTTGCTCTCGGCGACCGAGAGCCTGGAGCAGTGACTGGTGGCCTCGTTGAGCGGTCCTCGGTCACGTAATAAAAAAGTAGCGCTCTAACATAGGTCAGTCTCACATGACCGGATAGGAATTACGGATTCCGCATGTGTCTGATCCGCGGTATTACGCAGATCAATCGCATTGGATTACACAATTCCGCTTACATTAGTGGGTTGGAATTGTGTAATCCACTCGCAGAAAAGAGAACGCAGCAGGTTCTATTTTACCGCGGCTATCCGCAGCATAGAGCCTATTGTGCTCAATGGTCGTGGATATACCCGCTGCCCATACGCAACTACGCTGTATACGGGCTGCGGGTACCTGTGTTATCGCTAAGCGACGGTGCGGGAAATACAAAAAAAAATAAAATTTGTACTGCAAATGACCGCCTGTGTTAGGCAGTTATGCGCAGTACATTACGCGGCCGTACGCAGGGTCACGGCTGCGTGAGCCTGGCGTTATTCAGACCGCTACCTGTAATACGTATTTTACAAGAAGCCCCGGGAACGCTTGCCTTCCTGCAGTTCCAGGAGCAGCTTGTTGAGCGTCTTCTGTGTGAGACCGCCGCACCTCCGCAAGCTTATGAAGACTCGTGGAACGCTACTTTTTACACCCCATACCCGCCACTGAGGTCAAGAAATGACCCCCCAAAAAGCATGAGAGGAGGGGGGATACCTGTTTTATTGCCCCATGTGCCCATTCCAACCAGCCTCCGTAATAACCCCTGTCTTTGGAAATACCACACAGTTCACATTATTACTTTTATCTAAGATTTGGGGAAAGCCAAAAAGGGTGCGGGGGGGGGGGGGGGATATTTTTAGGGAGTCAATTTTTATTCCGTACAAATGGGCAATGGGGCCTGGAATTTATTCAGTTGTGCCCTGCAATCCAAAGAGGGCTCCTTCCATTATAGGCCTTGCCATGGGCCCTGTAAGTAGATTAGGGCAACAATGGGTATGTTTCTGAACTCAGGACAAACGGGGGTATCCATTTTGGGGTGAAGGTCTTCATTCCTATGTACGTTGTACAAAAAAACTGTTTTTAAATTGAAAAAATTGCCAAAAAAATTGAAAATCGTAATATTTTCCTTTTTGCTTTGCTTAGATTTATTCAAATACTGTGGGGTCAAAATACGCAGTACACCGCTAGATGAATTTGTTAAGGGGTCTAGTTTTCAAAATGGGGTCATTTGAGGGGGTTCCTTATCGTTTTGGCCGCCCAATGGCTCTATAAGTGGGCGATGGGGCCTGGAATTTATTCAGTTTTAGCCTGCAATCCAACGGGTGCTCCTTCCATTATAGGCCTAGCCATGAGTCCTGTAAGTAGATTAGGGCCACAATGGGTATAATTCGGAACTCGGGACAAACGGGGGTATCCATTTTGGGGTGAACGTCTTCATTCCTATGTGCGCTGTACAAAAAACCTGTTTTTTAAATTGAAAAAAGTCTCAAAAAAATTGAAAATCGTAATATCTTTCTTTTGCTTTGATAATATTCAGTCAAATACTGTGGGATCAAAATAAGCAGTATCACCCTAGACGAATTTCTTAAGGGGTCTAGTTTTCAAAATGGGGTCATTCATGGGGCTTCTTTATAGTTTTGGCCGCTCAATGGCTCTAAGTGGGCGATGGGACCTGGAATTTATTCAGTTGTACCCTGAAATCCAACGGGTGTTCCTTTCATTATAGACCTAGCCATGTGTCCTGTAAGTAGATTAGGGCCACAATGGGTATGTTTCTGAACCCGGGACAAACGGGTATCCATTTTGGGGTGAACGTCGTCATTTATATGTGTGCTGTACAAAAAAAACTGTTTTTAAATTGACGCAATTGCCCAAAAAATGAAAATCATAATTTTTTGCCGGCGTCATCCTGAGGGCAGACATGGAGGTTGCACCTTGACCTTGTAGGGACAGGAAGCAAGAGGCTTCAAAAGGCTCCTCCTGCCTCCTATTCACCAGTGCTTCCTGCCCCTACAGGGACATGCAAGAGGTGCTCCCTCCAGGGAGCCACAGGATAACAACCGGGATTGACGGTCCACAGGGCCGCTTCCCCTCTCACCTTCTTTCCAGGAAGGAATCTTGCTGACAGCGGGGCTGACGGTCCACAGGGCTGCTTCCCCTCTCAGCTCCCCTCCGGAGAGTCAGCGCGGTCCGGGGGCACGGCGGGCCACAGGTCTGACCGCCTGGGGTTCACCACTGCAAAGTGCATCGGAGCGGCGGACCATTGGTCCTTGAGTCCCTCCTGCTTCTTCCACGGGCTTCTGTGCAGCGTTTCAGCCGGGGAGAGCGGCGGGCCATAGGCTCAGATGCCTCTCTCCTCCAGGCATGCCGGCGTGGCCGCGCGCAACGTTGGGGGGGGGGGGGGGGCGGAGCCAATGACGTGGTGACGTCAGACGCTGTCAGCTGACCCGGAAGAGCGGGAGATTTAAAAATGGAGACCCCCCCCCCCCCCCCCCCCCCCTCCCTCCCGGCAAGCTTCCACTGACAGCACACCTTCAGAGAAGGATTACTCTGTCTGCCTGATCCTGTCTACACTTCTGGCAAGTATGACTACAAAGGAATCAGAGATGGAAGCCCTGCAAACCGTAAGTGTGACTTGCTGCAGGAATGTTATGCCCAGGGATTTAGCATTGTGTGGGGGTTTTCCCTTATGTGCATGCATGTGTCTTTTGCAGGACAGGGAATCCACTCGGTCTAAGCAGGACCTTAGGAAAAAATACAAGAAATGCGCCCTGTGCCTTAAAAAATTAGACGAGGCGTATAAAAAACCGCTATGCCAGGACTGTACCTCCCAAGAGCCTTACGGATGAACAGGCCGCCTTTTGGGATGATATTAGATCCCTAGTCAGGGAGGAGGTCCGGGCATCGATCTCCAGTCTCCCCCCAGCCCAGCGAGAAAGAAGGGCCACTGAAAGAGCGAGCCACATACTGCTGTCGAGCTCAGACTCTGAGCAATCCCTGGGTGACCTGTCAGACGCGAACTTTTGGACCGTCACTCTGACATCAAGGATGAGAATAAGAAGTACTATTTCTCATCCGGGGACCTGGATGACCTAATCAGAGCCGTCAGGGATACAATGAAGCTAGAGGATGTGGTTGAGCCAAGGTCCGTACAGGATGACATGTTCGGCGGGCTCAGGCCAAGGAATCGCATCGTGTTTCCAGTTAATGATACTCTGAAAAAAGTAATCATGCATGAATGGGTGTGCGCGGACATACATCTCTACTTGTCCCGTGAGTACAAAGAAAGACTCTGCTTCGCGGAGGAAGATGTGAGCGTCTACGAAGAGGTCCCCAAGGTGGACGCACAAGTGGCCAGAATGGCCAAAAAGACTGCCCTGCCATTTGAGGACTCCTCTCATCTTAAAGACCCGATGGACAACAGGGTTGATGCCTTGATGAAATGGGCCTGGCAAACAGCCTATACGCTGGAGTCCAACATCGCAGCGACTTCTGTGGCGAGGTCGATGTTCCTCTGGTTAGGGGAACTCGACGACCAGATTAAACAGAAGGCCCCCAGAGAGGTGTTACTGGAATGCATGCCTTTACTAAAATCAGCAACAGGCTTCCTGGCAGACGCATCCGCCGAGTCCATGAGGCTGGTGGCCAGAAGCGCCGCATTGTCCAACATGGCCGGGCGGGCAGTCTGGCTAAAAACGTGGAAGGCAGATACGGCCTCCAAAGGAAGATTGTGTTCCATCCCCTTTCATGGCCAGCACATTTTTGGCGCGGATTTGGAGGAGATCCTAAAAAGAGCTACCGACAAAACCCACAGTTTTCCGGATCAAGCAAGAACGGGATTTCCCTACAAACACCAGCCATCCTTCAAGCCATACCGGGGCAAAGGAAAGACGGGGCGCTGGTCCTACCCCAAAGGAGGCAGGGGTAAGACAAAAACAACTCCTACCCCTATAGAAGAGTACCAGGTGGGGGGCAGACTATTGAACTTTTCCCGAGAATGGCAAGAGATTACAGATAACCCGTGGGTCCTGCAGCTCATAGCCCAGGGGTACAGAATAGAATTCTTCACCCGGCCCCCCAATTTCTTCAGAGTCACCCCCACACAATCCCCTGCCATGCAGGACATCTTTAAAAATGAAATCTCTAAGCTGCTGCAAATGGGGGCGGTAGTTCGGGTCCCCACAGTAGAGCAGTGCCAGGGATTCTGCTCGCCTCTATTTCTGATAAAAAAAAAGCCAAACGGCAGTTTCCGGATGATTCTTAAGCTGAAGGGCCTGAATAAATGTATTACCTACAAAAGGTTTAAAATAAAAACAGTCCGGTCAGCGGTAACCCTGATCGAAAGAGGGGACTTTGAGTACCGTCGACCTAAAAGACGCGTACTACCACGTCCCAGTCCTGCCAGAACATCATAAATACCTGAGGTTTGCCATCAGAATAGGGAGCCGGGTACGCCATTTTCAATTTCAGTGCCTACCCTTTGGCATCTCTACAGCACCCAGAATATTCTCTAAAATAGTGGCAGAGATGGTGGCGCATCTCCATGTAGCAGGTATAAATATCATCCCGTACCTGGACGACTTCCTGGTGATCGCCTCCTCACCCAGGATCCTCAGAGACAATACTAGCAGAGTCATCTCTGTTTCAGAGATTGGGGTGGATAGTTAACTTCCCCAAGTCCAGTCTTCTCCCCGAGACACGGAAAACCTTCCTGGGGGTGCACATAGACTCAGTATCACAGACCTTGTCTTTGCCTCCACCCAGACAGGAAAGTCTTAGACTGGCAGCACAGGAGGGCGGCCAGAAGAAGCAAATGGCAATTAGGGACGCAATGAGGCTCCTAGGCCTCATGACCTCCTGCATTGGCATTATCCCTTGGGCCCAGGCGCACTCTAGAACACTACAGAGAGCCATCCTGGGTAACTGGGATGGGACATCCATCTCTCTGGATAGGAGAATGCCCATGTCATCATCTGTCTTAAGGTCCCTCCGCTGGTGGCGGTCAACCAACACTCTAGAACCTGAGTCCCCATGGGTGGCAGAACCCTTCATCTCGGTAGTAACCGATGCGAGCCAGTCTGGCTGGGGAGCGCAAGCGGGGCAGCGCCTGCTCCAGGGCGAGTGGGGGCCGACGCTGCGTGCCCAGACATCGAATTTCAGAGAACTTAGGGCCATCTAGGAAGCGCTTCACAGGACTCAGGATATCCTAAAGAAGAGACACATAAAAGTCTTCTCTGATAATGTGACCGCCGTTTCACTTCGCCACCAGGGGCGCACCAGAAACGTTCACCTGCTGAAACTAACAGCCCGGATCTTCAGATGGGCCGAGACCACGGTACAATCCCTGACAGCGCGGTCCACCTCAAAGGGTCCCAGAACCAGACAGCCGACTTCCTCAGTCGAATACGCCTGGACCCCGGAGAATGGTCGCTGAATCAAGAGGAGTTTCGTCTTATTACAGAAACCTGGGGCAGTCCACAGGTGGACCTGTTCGCGAGCAGCAAAAACTCAATGCCCCGCCTACTTTTCCCTAGATCCGAGGGACAGGGCCGAGAGGTTAGACGGCTTTTCCCAGAGTTGGGATTTCAGTCTGGCAAATGCCTTCCTGCCCCCCCCCCCCCCCATACCCCTGATCCCGAGAGTTCTTCAGAAGGTCCAGCAGAGCAACCTCACGCTGATCCTAATCGCTCCACACTGGGAAAAAAGGGCATGGTTTCCGGTACTCCTAAAACTCGCCATCACGGAGCCAATCCGCCTTCCATCCAGGAAGGCTCTTCTAGCGCAGGGCCCAGTTCTGTGCCCCAACTTAGAGAGACTGAACCTCGCGGTCTGGATATTGAGGAACAGACGCTACTAAGACAAGGTCTGTCCTCTAGGGTCATCGCGACGTTACGCCAGTCCCGAAAACCTGTGACCTCAGCTATTTATAATAAAATCTGGAAAAGATTCTCCTCCTGGAGGGGGCTGGAAGTCTCCAATCTCGACACTTCAGTGGCGGAGATTTTGGATTTCCTGCAGGAGGGTCTAGACAAAAACCTGAGACCGGGAACCCTGAAAGTGCAGGTATCAGCACTCTTGACCATTCTAGATCAGCCCCTAGCGGATCATAGACTAATCCGCAGGTTTATGAAAGCGGCAGAAAGAATGAGGCCAGTTAGCCGTAGTATGGTCCCCCCATGGGACCTAAACCTAGTCCTCCAAAATCTGTGCAAAGATCCCTTTGAGCCTATTGAGCAGATACCAATTAGGTTCCTCACGTTTAAAACTGTGTTCTTGGTAGCTATCACAACAGCAAGGCGCGTGAGCGAGCTCCAGGCCCTATCTTGTAAGACACCTTACCTATTAATCCAGGACGATAGGGTCATTCTAAAAACAGACCCCTTCTTTCTCCCAAAGGTAGCCTCAAAATTCCATAGACCGCAAAAAATTATTCTCCCATCCTTCTGTCAAAATCCCCAAAATGATAGGGAAAGAGACTACCATACCCTGGATGTAAGGAGGGCCATTTTATGCTACTTAGAGCAGACCGCATCCTTCAGGAAGGCTGACTGTCTTTTTGTCCAATTCCAGGGGCCGGGCAGAGGAAGAGCGGCTTCTAGAAGATCCATTAACCGCTGGATAAAATCCACCATCCAGCAGGCCTACTCTTCCTGCAACAGAACTATCCCGGAAGGACTCAAGGCCCATTCAACCAGGGCAGTATCCTGCTCCTGGGCAGAGAGGGCTATGGCGACGCCGGACCAAATTTGTAAGGCAGCCACATGGTCCAACCTGCACACCTTCGCAAAACATTACAGGCTGAATACGGACCTCTCCTCCGATCTCTCTTTCGGGAGAAAGGTCCTGCAAGCAGTGGTCCCTCCCTAGAGAGTTAATCTGGTATACTCCATGTCTGCCGTCAGGATGACGCCGGGAAAAGGGAGTGAATTTCTTACCGAAAATTCCTTTTTTCCGAGTCATCCTGACGGCACGTATTTCCCTCCCAAAAATTCACACGATTATATCTACGTCTAAGCGGGCACGAACCAGTAGCCCAGAGGCTCTTATGGTGGACATTTCTGTTTATGCTGTAAATTTGTGCATATTTCCTTTGTTTAATCCGGGTAAGCTACCCTCTTATTGTTTATGTTCAATTAACCATGTTAATTTTGTCTCAGAGCAATAAAAATCTTCCTTGGTTAACCACGACATGTCCATGTAAGTAATTTAGAAGACACTGGTGAATGGGAGGCAAGAGGAGCCTTTTGAAGTCTCTTGCTTCCTGTCCCTACAAGGTCAAGGTGCAACCTCCATGTCTGCCCTCAGCATGACTCGGAAAAAGAATTTTCGGTAAGAAATTCACTCCCTTTCCTACTGCTTTGCTTAGATCTATTCAAAAATTGTACGGTTAATACACCCCTAGATAAATGTGTTAGGGGGTCTAGTTTTCAAAATGAGGTCATTTGTGGGGGTTCTCTATTGTTTTGGGCGCTCAAGAACTCTACAATTGTGCTATGGGGCATAAAAGGCTTTCAAGCAAAATTTATGTTCTAAAAGCCACCGACTGCTCCTTTCATTTTGGGCCCCGTTGTGCATGCGGACAGAAGATTAGGGTCACAATGGGTATGTCTCTGAGCACAGGATAAACAGGGGTATCCATTTTGGGGTGAAAGTCTTCATTTATATGTGTGCTGTACAAAAAAGCTGTTTTTAAAATGACAGAATTACCGAAAAAACGAAAATCACAATTTTTTTCCTTTTGCTTTGCTTGAATTCATTCAAAAACCGTGGGGTCAAAATGGGCAGTACACCCCTAGATAATTTTGTTAAGGGGTCTAGTTTTAAAAATGGGGTCATTTGTGGTAGGTTTCTAATGGTTTTGGGCGCTCAAGAACTCTACATGTGTGCTATGGGGCCTAAAACGCCTTCAAGCAAAATTTCTGTTCTGAAAGACACTGACGACTCCTTTCATTTTGGGCCCCGTTGTGCACTCAGATATAAGATTAGGGCAACATTGGGTATATTTTTGGGGTGTAAATCCTCATTTTCATGTAAACTATAGAAAAAAATGTCTTTAAAATGACATATTTGCAAAAATATGACATTTTAATTTTTCTCCTCCTAAATTGAATTCCTGAAAAAAACTGTGGGGTCAAAATACTCATGAAACCCCTCAGTGGATACATTAAGGGGTGTAGTTTTTAAAATGGGGTAATTTGTGGGGATATCTATTATTCTGACACTCATGAGCCTTTGCAAACGTGGCTTGGTGCAGGAAAACAAAGTGTTCCTCAAAATGCTGAAAAGTAATGTTAAATTTGTACATCTCCTAAATGGTTAAAAACAAGTTTTTCAAATGTGCATTCAGAATAAAGTAAATAGATGGAAATATATATCTTAGCAAAAGTTTGTACAGTATGTTTGCACATATTTGATATATTACAATTGAAAATGTGAAAAAACAATATTTTTTTTCAAAATTTTCCCAATATTGGCACTTTTTTAATAAATATACACAAATTATATTGGACTATTTTCACCACCTAAATGAAGTACAACATGTGGCGAAAAAACAATGTCCGAATCACTTGGATATGCAAAACCTTTACGGAGCTATTCTATGTTAAAGTACACATGTCAGATTTACAAAATTTGGCCTGGTCATTAAAGGGGTTGTCCCGCGGCAGCAAGTGGGTCTATACACTTCTGTATGGCCATATTAATGCACTTTGTAATGTACATTGTGCATTAATTATGAGCCATACAGAAGTTATCAAAAGTTATTCACTTACCTGTTCCGTCGCTGGCGTCCTCGTCTCCATGGTTGCCGTCTAATTTTCGCCGTCGAATGGCCAAATTAGACGCGCTTGCGCAGTCCGGGTCTTCTGCTTTTCTCAATGGGGCTCAGTGTAGCTCCGCCCCGTCACGTGCCGATTCCAGCCAATCAGGAGGCTGGAATCGGCAATGGACCGCACAGAAGCCCTGCGGTCCACCGAGGGAGAAGATGCCGGCGGCCATCTTCACCGGGTAAGTAAGAAGTCACCGGAGCGCGGGGATTCAGGTAAGCGCTGTCCGGTGTTCTTTTTTAACCGCTGCATCGGGGTTGTCTCGCGCCGAACGGGGGGGGGGGGGGGGGTTTGAAAAAAAAACAAAAACCCGTTTCTGCGTGGGACAACCCCTTTAAGGCGCAAACAGGCTTGGTCACTAAGGGGTTAATGAGGGTAGTAATCTGTTATCCCTGTTGGCAATTATAGAGGTGAAAGTTTTAGGTAAACATTGAGAAGAGAAATAGGCCTATAATTAGAGGGAATAGTGTGGTCTTTTCCCAGTTTGGGAATGGCTGTGATCAGGGCCTGTAGAAAATCTGGATGGATGCAGCCTTTGTGAAGAATGTGGTTAAAAAGACTGTCTAGGTGGGGTTTCAGTATTGGGGCGAATTTTTTATAATATAGGGATGTAAATCCGTCCGGGCCTGGTCCTTGCCTTGCTTGAGGCACTTAATTGCCCAGTCAACATCCTCCTCAGTTTTAAGGAATTAATGTTAGGTGGGGTAGCTTAAGTTTGGAAAAAAAAACAATGTTATGGGTCTCCAAAGGGGCTTGCGGGTCTTTGTACAGTTTCTGGTAGTATTGATGAAAGACACTATAGAAAGACACTATAAAAGGCGAACCTTCTAGAGACCGAGTGCCCAAACTGCAACCCAAAACCCACTTATTTATCGCAAAGTGCCAACAGGGGGCGGGGCCTATGACATGATTTTACACCCCCCCCCCCCACCCCCCCGTCATTCTAAGAAAGGATCGGGACGCTTCAAAATAGACTGTGCAGATTTTAACAGCTTTTTGGATGCGGAAATACTGCAGCCGTTCTCCCAGCAGTCATAATGCATACCACTGACGAAGGCTCTGTGCAGCCGATACGCGTCTGGTTAGAGATGCGTATACCTGGCAATTTTAAATATGACTAAATAAAGGAAGATTACAAATTTTACTCTGCAAGAAAGCGTGAATGACACTTTTTCCTACATGGAATTTTTTGCTGTTTAAAGCCCAGGACCAGGGGGCAGGTGAACCCGCTTGAGCAAGCAGTGGATCGTGAAATATATGAAGTGAGCAAGCTGACAGCACAGCATACCATATTCAAGTGTTTGTTTCTTTGGATTCTCCCAGCAGTTATAATGCCCCCCCTCCCCTCTGGCAGTTCTCCCAGCAGTCATAATGCCTCACCTCTTCCCCCCCCCCCCCCCCCCCCAGCAGTCATAATGCCTCATCTCCCCCCCCCCCCCCCCCCCCAGCAGTCATAATGCCTCCCCTTCCACCCGGCGATTCTCCTAGCAGTCATAATGCCCGCCCCCAGCCCCACATACTTACCCCTCCTCTTAGGAGCGCCGTTCCTCTCCTGCCTGATCCCAGGTGCACACTAATGGCAGTGTGCCGTTGGATGCCTCCTCCCCATGCTCTTGCGGAACCAAGTAGCAAACGATGGGGGAGGAGGATCCCGGCTGCACACTGACGTCACAGTATGCGCAGGGATCAGCGCAGATAGCAGCGCTGAGTGAATGTCGGCAGGGGAGCCGCGGCCCCTGCAGGCACTCACTAATGTGGTGAGTAGCCGATGGTGACACGTGCCAGCAGGGAGGGCGCTGCATGCCGCAGGTTCGCCACCACTGCTATAGATCTTATCAGGATTGGAGGTGAGGTGGCCACGCCTAAATTGAATTTTATGAATTGTATTAATGGATTGTTTCTCTCTGAGTTTCTTTGCTAAGTCTGTCGGGCTCTTTTGCATATTGAAAATAAGTTGCTTGGGTCAAAGCAAGCGCCTTTTCCGTTTTATGGGTTAGTAGTGCATTCAGCTCCAGTCTAGAGTCCTAAATGGCCTTCCTCAAAAAGCATGAGGGGTGTTGAGTGTATGCTATTTCTAATTTTTGGATTTTGTATTCTAAAGTAGCTTGGGGTCGAGGTGTTTTTTTTTTGTTGTTTTTTTTGTGACCCCCAAGGAGATCAGAACGCCCCATATCACAGGTTTATGTGCTAACCAGCAGATGTCTACCTCCGTATCGTCAGGGCTATTGTGGCGGAAATATTCCTCCAAGTCCTGTTGTATGGTAGTGACTGAGGAGGGCTTCATTTAGTCTCCATGTATATTGAATTCGCATTTGAGAAGTAAATAAAAACCTAAATAGGACTGCATCATGATTTGACCATACATTTACTAGATGACGAGAGGACAAAAGGGCGAGGGACAGGGAGTTAGTGAGGATCCAGTCCAGTCTATAGTGGTGTTTGTGGGCTGGGGAATAGTATGTGTAGCCTCTTATGTTGATTAAATTATCTCCAGGTATCTGGTAATAACATTTGGAATGCTTTTTTGAACCTAGTCCTCAGGTTTCTGTTCCTGGGGGAGGGACCAGAGACATGAAGTCAATATTTGGGTCGAAATTAAAATCTCCGCACCGTATTATCCTATTGTAGTCTAGGGGGGTAGGAATATCACAGATTGATAAGAAAAACTCTATTTGGGGTATCATTTGGTGCATAAGTATTTATGATACACAGTTTATCATTATATAATTCTCCTAGCAAAATTAAATATCGTCCCTGATCTCGCACAGAGAGTGAGTGTGAAAGGGAGGGAGTTGCTTTGGAAGGTGGATACCCCCCTACTTCTAGTGACAAATTTTGAATGATCGTGTGCTTGGTAATGAGGGTTAAAGTAAGTTAGGGTAGATGTAGTTGAGAAGTGGGATTCTTGAATACAAATCATATCGGGTTTGTGCCTTTGCATAATCAATAAAAGCCTTTCTGCATTTACTTGGGGAATTGAATCCTCGGACATTATGACTTAATACTCTACACATAGTAATTTGAAGTGATCTGTATGCATATGACAGGAGATAGAGAGTTGGACCTATTCCTACATAGAAGAGGAGCCCTAGGATTTTTTTGGAGAGTGGGATGTACTATTGGAGACAAAATCAAGTACCCTGCATAGATGGTAACAATCAGATAAACATTACTGAAAACTTTCGTAATAACCTTAAACACAAAAATATCTAAGATGCGAGTGAGGTACTTGTAGAGAACCAACCTAATTCGCATATACCAGTCGGAAAGCATATCGTCGGTGGTGGTGGCGGTGATCTTATTAAAAACTAACTAAGGCTTGCAGACCGCAAAATTTGCAAAACAATATAAAGTTAAACTCTATCATCACTGAAGAAGTAGGCGCACAGCCAGTGCGTCTCCTGAAAGTGGGGAAGTGATGTATTGAAAAAAGCATCTGGTTGGAAAGCTATTAAAATCATACATTACAGTTCTGGTAGGATGCCAAGGTGTTCCAGATCATCATTATGTAGCGTCTTGAGAGGGCAGTGGACGGGACCTCTGTCGTCTGTTGATTCATAGCCTTGCAGGGTGCTGGGATAATGGAGACTTGTCTTAAGGTTGTGAGGTCATCAAGTGGGATGTTTGCAGTCCGGAGTATTTCTTGCCCCTCGGATAATGAGCGAATTTTGCGTTCTTGACCTTCAATTTTAAAGGACAGCATAAACTGGAAGCCCCAACGATAACGTAGTTGTGCCCTTTGCAAAGCTAAAGTGATAGGGCGTAGTTGTCTGCATTCAAGAGTAGACTGGGCCAAGTCTGCAAAAATCTGTACTCCTTGCTCTGTACCTGGAAGTGGGGAGACATTTCTTAGAGCAGCAAGGATCATGTCTCGAGCTTCTGGATAATGGAGTTTTAAGTTAATGTCCCTGAGTTGGTTTGGGTTACAGGGTTTATTTAAGTGTCTCTGAATACGATCCATTCTAAAAAGATTTATATCTGCTTGTGGTAGTAGGGCCTCAAAGATATTCAATGCGTAAGTTTGCTTGTCTCAACCTATTCGCAACATCTTCAAGCTTTAGTTCTAATTGCTCAATTTTTTCTTAGTTCTCTTTAATGTGGTTTCTATCGAGATCCATTGCGTCCATGATTTCATTAGTTTTATTTTCGACCTTATCTATCCGTTGGCCAAGCTCTTGTATTTGGAAAATTCATAAATAGCGCCTTGTAGCTCTTTTTTTAAATAACTGTTGAATATTCTCATAGAACTCTTTAAGGGGGGGGTCGATAGTTTGATCCTGGGAAGTAGTGGAGAGCCCAGGATCCTGGTCTTCCATATCTGAAGGTTGTTGGGATCGGAAAATTTCTGCGATTGCTTGAGATGAATTGTGGAGTGCAGCTGTCTTGGATTGTTTCCCGTACTTTGGCATAGTTAGCTTGATGTTATAGTAAAGAAAATCAGTTCATTTGTAAGGTTGAGTTTTACTGCTTAAAGGGGTTGTCCCACGCCGAAACGGGTTTTTTTTTTTTTCAAACCCCCCCCCAACCCCTGTTCGGCGCGAGACAACCCCGATGCAGGGGTTAAAAATAAAAACCGCACAGCGCTTACCTGAATCCCCGCGCTCCGGTGACTTCTTACTTACCGGTTGAAGATGGCCGCCGGTATCTTCTCCCTCCGTGGACCGCAGCTCTTCTGTGCGGTCCATTGCCGATTCCAACCTCCTGATTGGCTGGAATCGGCACGTGACGGGGCGGAGCTACACGGAGCCCCATTGAGAAGATAAGACCCGGACTGCGCAAGCGCGTCTAATTTGGCCATTAGACGGCGAAAATTAGACGGCAACCATGGAGACGAGGACGCCAGCAACGGAGCAGGTAAGTGAAAAACTTTTTATAACTTCTGTATGGCTCATAATTAATGCACAATGTACATTACAAAGTGCATTAATATGGCCATACAGAAGTGTATAGACCCACTTGCTGCCGCGGGACAACCCCTTTAATATTATCACATACCACCAGCTGGTCGGAGGTCAGTATAGCGGCATATAACCTCCGTGCATGCATCTTCTGTATGTGTGTTGTAGAATTCACAGCATAGGCCAGATAGATTTTAATGTCCACCTATGTTTGTTCAGGTACCACACCTAAAATAAGTCCCAGGATGATGTGGAGGGCCGGGTGTCGCACGCTGTGAAGATTGACTGAGGTAGAGAGTTGCCTCTCACAAAAAATTAGGGCTCTATGTCCATCAGGGAAAGCGTCTTAAAGTAGATGAAATAAGAGCAGTAAGCAGTGCCGCAGGCAGGAGCTCGAGCAGCGGAAGCCTCCAGTGGTGCAGTGAAGCCCCTCACTTCGGCGGAGAGGAGCGGGAGCAGCACCCACTGCAGACTGGTAAGCGGAAGGTCCTGGAATCTGTCGGCCAGTAGGGGCGGTCTATGAATGTAGGCCGGAGGCTCCTGGCAGCAGCAGGCCAGACCGGGCCACAGGCTAGTGTCACAGGGCTGGAGGAGAAGCGGCACCGCGGACACTCACCCGGGTAAAAAGGGTTAAGGTGACCCGCAGCAGTGCTTCCCAGGGCCGGCAGAGATGTTTAAAATCTGTTTTCCTAGCCACTGACCGCTGGAGCGATGGAGCCCTGCGTCCTCTCACTAAGGCCGCCTGCACACGGGCGGAAATCCCGCGGCGGGATTTCCGCCGCTCAAAGCCTGCATAGGAGTGCATTACAATACGCACTCCTATGCAGACGGCCACGGTTTGGCCACGCGAAATGTCGCATGGCAAACAAACCGCAGCATGTCCTATTTTTGTGCGGGGCTCGCCGGCACATGAAGGAGCCGTGGCCGCCAGACGCGGGCGAGTACGCGCTCGTCCCTGCAGGCGCTCAGGTCGGGTCCCGCGGCGAGAATTCTCGCCGACGGATCCGACCCGCTCGTCTGCAGGCGGCCTTAGACTGCTAAGCTACCCCCCCCCCCCCCCCCCATACTTTAATTTAGCAAACATATACAAAATTTAAAAAAAATAGCTATAAATGTTAAAATAATTTTTTTGCATTTTGCCCCCAATAAAACAAAAAAATGGAAAAAAGTCAGTGAAAAATATTTTTAAAAATCGCCCTATATGTCACGGGAAAAAAATAAAGCTGTAAAAATAATTTTGGTAGCTAAAGGAAATATATGGCTGTAAAACCGCCACATGGGTAAAATCCCTAAAGTGTCTGGTCCTTAAGGTACAAAACAGCTTGGTCCTTAAGGGGTTAAAAAAATGTATACGGCAGATTACACCTCGCTGTCTCTTTGGATACGTTGTTTTAGTTCCTAAGGATCTGTGTATCCTATCAATTTCCAGTGGCTGATCTGCTGGGCGTTGTACAAGCCCTCCCTACAGAAAGTATTGGGCCCAGTCCTCTAGATGTTTTCCTGTGATATCCTCAGAGGCTGCATATGCGAATATTGTTACGGCTGTGACAGTTTTCCAGGTCATCCATGTGCATCATAATATCTGACATCTGCGCTGCTTGGATCACCTGACACTGTACCTCTAAGGTCGAATGCACATGGCTGGGTCGAATTCAAACTGAGATCCCGCACCAGATTCAGACCCTGTCCCCTGGCATTGACCTCCGCGTACCGGTCTTGTCTTCTCTCTGCTCTGCAGATGTGGCGGCTGGCGAGCCACGTGCGCAGTGCAGAGTCGTGTCGGCAATGACGCGGGTCCACAGGGACTAGCCGTGGATAAATGGCTTCCATTGACTGCAATGGAAGCCGCCTGTGTGACGCTTGCACTTGAATAGGACATGCTGCGCAGTTGATTTCTGCTCTTGGGCATGGTTAGCATGTCCTATGGGAAGTACTTGC
This sequence comes from Eleutherodactylus coqui, assembly GCA_035609135.1. Taxonomy (NCBI): domain Eukaryota; kingdom Metazoa; phylum Chordata; class Amphibia; order Anura; family Eleutherodactylidae; genus Eleutherodactylus; species Eleutherodactylus coqui. The sequence goes on along the minus strand of CM069407.1, from coordinate 118,352,145 downwards.
TGTGGGGGGGGGGGAATCGCAGTATGCTCCATGATTCCATGACAACAAATTACCAGGTACGTGCGGATGCCGCTACTCCCAGGGCCGAATGCCGCATGCAGGAGCCCTTATGGAGAGACTCAGTAGCTAAGCTTGCCCCATGCCCACATTATATTACAGCTGTTTATTGAAAGAACTTTATTTAAACCATTAAATGATGCAGTCAATAGCATCCAAGCAGTCTGAGAGACTGACACCTCCACCTGCCTTCCCCTCAACAGGATTGTGAAGGGTCAACGGGTTGTCATGGCACTTAGGGGCGAAGTCATGGAATCATAGAATGGTAAAGTTGAAAGGGACCCCCACGGTCATCGGGTCCAACCCCCTGCTCAGTGCAGGATTTACTAAGCCTGGGTTCATTGGTCGGATTTGCTGCGGTTTTGACGCAGTTTGCCATTGTATATCCGCTCTGTGGCAAAACCGCTGCGTATGCAGTGCAAATGTGTTTGGGCAAAAAGCTGTTCTCACAGGACAGATATTTTCTGCACTGCCGCAGTTCGGAAATGCAACTGCGTTGCTGTTTTTCAAGGCGCAGCATGTCAAGACTTTTCCGCATCGCTTTTTTGTCCATAGACCTCTATGGACGCATCAAAATCCCCACCAAAATACGCTAAAAAAGTAAAACACTTGCGGATGACCATGCGCAAGACAAAACCAACTTTTTGAAGTAGTTTTGCCGCAAAAGCCGTTCTTCTGCGGCAATACCGCAACAGAAAAACTGCAGCAAAACCGCAACAAATCTGCACCATGTGAACCCAGCCTAAGTCAACCCAGACAGATATTTGTCTAGCCTTTGTTTGACTACTTGCATTGAAGGAGAACTTGCCACCTCCCGTGGTAACCTGTTCCACTCATTGATGATCCTCACTGTCAGAAGGTTTTATTATCTAATTTGTGTCTCCTCCCTCTTCAGTTTCATCCCATTGTTTCTAGTCTTTCCTTGTGCAAATGAGAATAGGGCTGATCCCTCTGCACTGTGACAGCCCTTCAGATATTTGTAGACCGATAATAATCTAGTCTCTTAATAAAGTCTCCTCTCAGCCTTCTTTTTTTGGAAGCAAAACCTTCCCAGATCCTTTAACCGTTCCTCATAGGACATGATTTGCAGACCGCTCATCATCTTGGTAACTCGTCTCTGAACTTGCTCCAGTTTGCCGATGTGTTTTTTTGTTTTTTTTTTAAAGTGGGGTGCCCAGAATTAAACACTGTGTTCCAGATGAGGTCTGTCTAAGGCCACCTGCACACGAGCGGGTCGGATCCGGCAGCGAGAATTCTCGCCGCGGGACCCGACCCGAGAGCCTGCAGGGACGAGCGCGTACTCACCCGCGCCTGGCGGCCCTGGCTCTTTCATGTGCCGGCTGCCGCGCAGCCGGCGCAGACCGGAGCCGGCGGCCGGGTGAGTGCGTGCCCCGCACAAAAATAGGACATGCCGCGGTTTGTTTGCCGTGCGAGATTTCGCGCGGCCAAACCGCGGCCGTCTGCATAGAAGTGCGTATTGTAATGCACTCCTATGCAAACTTTCAGCGGCGGAAATCCCGCGGCGGGATTTCCGCCCGTGTGCAGGCGGCCTAAGAAGAGTAGAGGGGGATAATTGCCTCACATGATCCTCTCAGCCTTCTTTTTTGAAGTGAAAGCAACGTTGCCTGCCAGCTTAGTACTTCTATTAGCAGAACACTAAGACCACTCTCGCACAACGTTGGCAAAATGCTGTGATTTTTACCGCCGTTTTCGAACGCATGTAAAGAGCGCTTTTTAACGCACCCTGTCATTGTGATGGGTGGTGAGGAGTGTTAAAAGGCGCCTAACCACACCAAAATAAAGCAGAAAGCGCTTGAAAATCAGAGTTTTAAAAAGCAGGTCTGTACAATAGAAACATTGTACTGCAATCACTGCGGCTTTCAAATTACCGCAGTATTCGCTGTAAAAAGTGTAAGAGTGGCATAGGGCCAGTTTCACATAGGTGTTTGTTGTAAAAACGTGCTTTTAAAAACAGTTTTTACATTGTTAAACACGTTTCGAAAGCATTTGTAATGCACCCCATTATTGCAGTGGGTGATGTGTGGTGATGTGTTTAAAAAGTGCAGCAACGCACTAAAACCTTCATCTGAGAAGCCCTATTGAAATCAACAGAGGCTCAGTGCAGAGATTGTCTGATTTCAAACACCCACTAAACAGCAGTAAAAAAAAACCAAAAAAACTGTGAGAGTGGCCTAGCAGACACAATGTACTGCAATACAGAGCTATTGCAGTGTTTTTATACAAGCCATCACATGGTAAAGTCCCTCTTCCATTTTAGCATTTATTACATAGTTTAAAAAAAAAAACTGTTAAATGTTTGCACTCATACTCGGTCATATGCACTCTAAAATGGTAACCTTTTTTATTTTATTGGTATCACGCCGCTCCAGCAACAGAAAAATAAGTTATAAGTCTCAGAATATGGAGACACAAAACAAATTATTTAACACAGCTATAGAAATTTGGCATCATAATCTTACTGAGCTGCGGAATAAAGTTAAAGGGAATCCGTTATGTCCTTAACCCTTTCCAATCCAATTTCTATCCTGGTTTTCCTAGGGGGGTTACTCTTTTTCTGCCGTTATACAGCGGTGCTATATGCTGGCTAAAGCCAGTCCTGCATGAGGTGATACGTTGGATAGGCTCCGACAGCAGAGAGGCTGGCAATATGCAGTAAGAGATCCCAGAGGGACGTCTTCCAATATCAGAGCTGTACAGACTTAAATCATAATTAGAGATGAGCAAACCTACTCGGCCACGCCCCTTTTTCGCCCGAGCGCCGCTATTTTCGAGTACTTCTGTACTTGGGTGAAAAGATTGGGGGGCGCCGTGGGTGAGGGGGGGGGGGGGCGCGAGAGAGAGGGCTCCCCCCTGTTCCCTGCTGCTACCCCCCGCTCCCCGGCACCCCCCCGAATCTTTTCACCCGAGTACGGAAGTACTCGAAAATCGTGGTGCTCGATCGAGTAATTACTCGAAACGAGTATATTCGCTCATCTCTAATCATAATGTCTTCAGACGCCAGGCAGTGGATTGGAAAGTTTTAATGCTGCCCTCCAAGCAAGAGTGAAGTCCAATTTATTCATGAGGCACCTCTCACCCAGTCTACCCATCGTGATTGACATTTTTGTAGCCATTACACTGCATGCTAAGAAAACTGCCAATCAGGCATGTCTGATACTTTGACATGTCAATTTTTACCACACAATGAATGTCATAAAAACTAAAATTCAAGACAATTGCACAATTGCCGTTTTCCCATCAGCCCACAATATATTTTTTTTTAAAGTCTCGACTATTATATAAAATAGTAAATGCCAAAAAATTTCTGCGCTTATACGAAACGTATGAAGTAAGAAAATAGTACTTGAAAAGGAAGGCGATCTATGTCTAGAACCCCCACCACCTCCTGGACGTGCAACCAGCAGCTTCACTAAAGTAGTTTTCAAAAATTTAATTGTATAACAGAAATGAAGGGTACAACAATGTAATGCGTTTCGGCAACAGGTCATCTCCTTTCTCAAGCACACAACTCATAATGGCTGCCTGCACACGGGCAGAAATCCCGCGGCGGTATTTCCCGCGGTATTTCCGCCGCTGAAAGTCTGCATAGGAGTGCATTACAATACGCACTCCTATGCAGACGGCCGCGGTTTGGCCGCGCAAAATCTCGCGCGGCAAACAAACCGCGGCATGTCCTATTTTTGTGCGGGGCTCGCACTCACCCCGCCGCCGGCTCCTGTCTGCGCATGCGCCGGCTGCGCGGCAGCCGGAACATGAAAGAGCCGGGGCCGCCAGGCGCGGGTGAGTACGCGCTCGTCACTGCAGGCTCTCGGGTCGGGTCCCGCGGCGGCCAATGGCATGGAATGGTATATAAATAGGCACATTGGATACATTCTAAGGGCCTTGTCATTATTTTTTGGGTGTCCCTTACTACTTTCTTCACCAGGTAGCTCTTGCGAAGATTGGAGTCATCTTGCTACATAATGAATCCTTGGATAATCACCAGCAGTCCCTGCATATAAAGAGAAAAAAAAAAACTAAACAAGGATTTTGGGGTTCCCTTTATGTTCAATTATTCTACATAGTGTACTCTATCGCTGGACAATGCCTCCCAAGCCATCACAGATTCTCCACCATGTTTGGCAGTTAGTGTAACGTAGTTGGGTATCATTTTGTTCACAGAGCATGGTATGCATTTTTGCATTTGCTACCAAAATGCCTCAAATTTGGACTTGCCCATCCACAACAATTAAGAAAAAACTTTCTATGGTCCAATGCTTGTGTTTCTGCGCCCATTGCAGTCTTTTTTTTTTTTTTCCTCCTTTATTTATGGACTTTGAAGTGGTTTACTTACCGCAACTCTGCTGAAAAGGCCAAAGGATCTAAGTGCACTCTTGGGAATATTCACAGATCTCTGCTTGTCGTAGCCTAAGGCGGGCAATTTAAGTAATAAATTGAATGAGCAGACTTTATTACCCAGAGAGTTTATCAAAATTGGGATTATTTAGTTTAGAAAAAGCACAGCTGAAGGATGGCCTAATAACTATATATAAATGTATCACTGGACAATACAGAGACCTCTCCCATCATTTATAGCCCAGACTGTAACAAGGGGGCGCTCTAATTAACTGTGTATAGATGTATGGGTGGACAATACAGAGCTCTTTCCCGCCATCTATTTATACCCAGGACTGTGACTGTAACAAGGTGGTGCTCAAATATAATATAATTTATAGATATATCAGGGGACAATACAGAGCTCTCCCACATCTATTTATACCCAGGACTGTAACAAGGGAGTACTCTCTATGTCTAGAGAAAAGAAGGTTTCTACACAGACATAGAAGGGGGTTCTTTACTATATGAGCAGTGAGAATATGGAATTCTGACTGAGGACCTGGTGATGGAGATATCAATATGGTGAGGGACCTGGACCTGGACTTTTTTTTAAGGGCTAGAATATTAAATGCCATATCACTGATAAGTTCAGAAAGGTGGGTGATCTGGGGATTATTCTGATTTATTTGATTGGCGTCGAGAAGGAATTTTTTTTCTTTCCCCCTAAAATGTGGAAAATGGGCTTGTTGAATGTTGCAAGATAATAGGCTGAATTGGATGTGTGTGTGTTTTTATTCATTCTGTTTTTCAGCTTTAGGACTCCTGTCCACAGACAGATTTGCGTTGTGGAGTACAGAGCGGTATTCCGCCTCTGGACTCCGCAGCAAATCCAGCCACATATTTTCCTGCCCACGAGTGGAAATTTATTGCGATTTTCTGCTCATGGAGAAGAAATTGCAGTATGCCGCGATTTTGTGCGGACTACGCCATCCGTCCTGCAGCCGTTCTGCAATCCTCATTGCAGAATGGCTGCAGGAGCCACGTCATTGCCATAGCAGCAGCACGGCGTCCTCTGTACTGTGCATGTGTGCCAGAGCGCAGGCCGGCACATCACAGCAAAGAAAAGAGACGCCGGACAGGAAAGCTGGCTGGGCATCGGGGTCGAACTCTGCAGCGGAAATCCAGGCTGCCCGTGAACAGGAGCCCTTACTTCCTATGTTATAATACTGTTTTGAGTGAATAACCGTTGTATTTCTTTATCTCTAGAAGGCTCAGAGTAATGGGCCTGAAAAGCAGGAAGGTGTGATACATAACTTCAAGAGAACTCTTTCTAAAAAAGAAAAGCGAGAAAAAAAAAGACGGGAGAAAGAAGCAATAAAGCTAGCCACAGATAGCCAAGATCCACAAACGAAGGATGATTTGTGAGTATAATATTTTGAGGTTATTCTTTAAATTTTAATTCTTGTGCCCCTGAAATTTGATCTTAATGATGCATCTATTACGTTATAATTTTACTTAAAGGGGATTTTCTAGGACTTGGATACACTTTTGGAAAAATTGACTGTTTCCTTCAAACTTTGGGGTGTATTGATAGAGGGCTGATTGTCTACACCCTTCCTTCAAACGGTCTTCCTTCAAACTTTGGGGTGTATTGATAGAGGGCTGGTTCTCTACACCCTTCCTTCAAGCTGTCTTCCTTCAAACGTTGGGGTGTACTTATCAAGGACTGGTTGTCTGACACTGCAGATGTGCCAAATGTAATAAAAGGTGCAAACATCTTGGGCTCGCATGTGCCACTTAAATCAGGTAAAACTTGCAGTAGATTTTCGCTATAACTTACACAGGTTTCTAGTGTAAATTGTAGTGAATTTGATGGGCCACTAGCAGTCCCACTCATTTTATACAAAAGTGGCAAGGGAGGTGGAAATGCAAAAATGTTGCTAATTTGCTAGTGGAGCTTGAATAAAAATGTGGAACATTTCAACACCAGAATTGTGGTGGAATTTTTTTATTTTTTTTGGGGGGGGGGGGGGGGGGGGAGGAGTGGGTTTGCCCTTTCTTCCTAGCTTGCAAAAAAAATCTGAGTAAAAGGAAACATGAATTTTATATGTGGGTCTTTTTTTTCCAGGCCCAGGCTTTTTTTTCTGGTTGAGAAGTTTTCGGGGAGTGTGCCTTCAAAAAAGCCACTTCTAGAGCATAGTTTTCCCAATTGCCAGATTGGAGTCTAGAATGAACTTTTTTTAAATGATTAAAATTGGCTTCTACCTCATTAGATTTTTTTTTTGCCTTCCTCTGGATCGATATTCGGATGTAGTAGCCTGAACTAGATGGACACATGTCTTTTCTTAGCCTCTGTTACTAGTGTAAAACTAAATGCAAAGCAAGTAATTATAGCAGTGGCCGTGATGCTATGAGCTTAGATGTCTTTTTAGCATGCTGAACCTAGACTAGCCCAGATTGGACCCTGCTGACATTAGCAAAGGGTGGCCGAAAAAGGGATAGCGGAGCGTTGTCCATTTGAAACTAGTTTAGTATGATTGAATGGAGCTGATGACTTTGCTGGAAGTGTGGTAGTACGTGGTGATCAGGGACAGAGTAAGATCTGGTCTTGTGAAAATGAGAGCAAAAAGATGGTGACATTAATTTACAAGAGACCCTTCTCCACTGGTTAGACAATTGATGCCAAGAAGTTTGGAGTACCCTCATTATTTTAGACAGGGTGGTAGATGCTACGCTGATCAGCATTGGACCCAAACTGCAGACCTATGAGGATAGAATCATAAAATAGTAGCGTTGGAAGGGACCTCTAGGGTCATGGAGTCCAACCCCCTGCTCAGTGCAGGATTTACTAAATCATCCCAAACAGATGTGTGTCCAGCCTCTATTTGAAAACTTCCCTTAAAGGAGAACTCTCCACCTCCCGTGGTAACCTGTTCCACTCATTGATCCCCCTCACTGTCAGAAAGTTGTTTTTTTTTCTAATATCTAATTTGTGTCGCCTACCTTTCTGTTTCATCCCATTGCTTCTAGTCTTTCCTTGTGCAAATGAGAATAGGGCTGATCCCTCTGCACTGTGACAGCCCTTCAGATATTTGTAGACAGCTATTAAGTCTCCTCTCAGCCGCCTTTTTTGCAAGCTAAACCTTCCCAGAACCTTTAACTGTTCATCATAGGACATGATATGCAGACCGCTCACCATCTTGGTAACTCTTCTCTTAATTTGATATAGTTTGTTTTTAAAAGGGGGTGCCCAGAACTGGACACAGTATTTCAGATGAGGTCTGACTAAGGCCTAATGCACACGGCCGGATTTCCGCGGCGTTTTACACGGCGGAAATCCGCGGCGTTTCACTGCAGCTATTAGCTTCTATTGAACCTCTAATAGCTCAATGTACATGCTGCGGAATTCCGCCGCATGAAATTACCCGTAGCATGTCCTATTTGCTGTGGGTATACGTGCGGACGGCTACCATTGTAGTCAATGGAAGACGCCCGTCACGCTATACTTCCGCTGTAGCACAGTGGAAGTATAGCGTGAATACGCGCCCCGCCGAGCGCGTCATATGATGCTGCGGGCGGGTAATGTGACACCACCGGCACGTGATGCGCTGTACTGCGCATTGGGTCTTTAAGCAGGGGCGCCGTTCAGACTCCGCTGCAGTATTCCGCTTGCGGAGCCCGTTACGGCCGTGTGCATAAGGCCTTAGGAAGAGTACAGGGGGTTGATTAGCTCGCGTGATCTAGACTCTATGCTTTTTTTTTTAATACATCCCAGTTGTGTTTTTACCTTTTTCGCTGCTGCATCACATTGTTGACTCATGTTCAGTCTATGATCTATTAGTATACCCAAGTCTTTTTCACATGTGCTGCTGCTTAGCCCAATTCCTCCCATTCTGGATATGCTTTTTTCATTTTTCTTGCCCAGATGTAGGCTCTTGCACTTCTTGTTAAATACCATTCTGTTAGACACCGGCCACTGTTCAAGCTTTTCTAGATTTTTTTTTTTTTGAATACCCTCTCTCTCTTTCTTAGTGTTAACTATCCCTCCTAGCTTAGTGCCGTCTGCAAATTTGATCAGTTTCCTTCCTCCTGATCATTTATAAAAATGTTGAACAACACTAGGCCTCTGACAGAGCCTTGTGGTACCCCACTTGATACATTCTTCCACTTGGATGTGCAGCCATTTATGACCACCCGGGGTATGATCACTCAGCCAGTTGTGAATCCACCTAAAAGTTGCCTTGTCAATCCCATATTTGGTCATTTTTTCAGTAAGTATAGTACGAGATACTTTGTCAAATGCTTTACTAAAGTCAAGATATACTATATCCACTGCATTTCCCTGATCAACCCAGTCAGTGATTTTGTCATAGAAAGAAATTAGATTCATCTGGCATGACTTGTTTGTTACAAACCCATGCTCTGGTTAATAACTCCATTCTTATCCAAGCATTTGCATACATGTGGTTTAATAACTTGTTCAAAGATCTATTTCGGTATTGAAGTCGGACTTAAAGGTCTGCAGTTTCCTGGATCCTCCTTCCCTTTTTTTTTTTTTTTCTTTTTTGAAGATGGGGACAACCTTTGCGCTTTTCCAATCTTCTGGGACTTCTCCTGTTCGCCAGAAATTTTCAAAGATTATGGCGAGTGGTTCAGCAATTACCTCTGCTGCTTTCTTTAGTATCCTAGGATGTAATTCATGTGGACCTTGAGACGTGAATTCATTTAAGTTGGCTGTATTCCCTCACCATCTCTCTGCTTATAGATGGCCTGCATTTTTTTTATTCCCCAAATAGCACATCTGTTGATCCATCTACTTTCTGAGAGAAAACAGATACAAAATAGGAATTTTATTTTTATTGCAAGATTTATTCTTTATTACAAGATAGGTCAATATCTTAATCCCAGATACCCCTTTAAATGAGGTCAGTTGTAGCGATAAAGAGCAAGTAACATTTGGAAGTTGGGCTCTTGGTGCTCTGCCTTTAACAAGCTTGCAAGGAGTGAAGAAGTTTTAGAGGGTATGTGGGGGAACTGTATCCAGCAATACCCCTGATCTTTACATTTAGTAAATAGGTCTTATTGTACTGGCCATAAAGCATTTGGTGCCTCTTGCTTTGTTGCATCTGGTCAATATTGGACTGTAAAGAAGTCTTCCCGCTTTTATGTGTGCAGTAGACCAATTCAGAGAGTCTTTTGGATTTCTACCACGTCTGCCCTGCAAATGGCCTAAAGTGCGTTTGTACGAGATTAGTGGTAATAGCCTTTTCATTTTTTTACATTTTTTGTTCTGCTGAATGGCAGCCATTTTTGATGGTGCTCTAGCTCAGGTGTACAAAAGTCTACGACAGATACTGCACAGATCCTGGAAAAATAAATGACTCATTTCTACACAGAGATAACTTTATTGTCCGGAGCAAGGACATCCGAAACCTTTCATCAGAAACGAATGTAGAGTTCAGAAAACGTGTTTTTTGTTTTTTATGGAGATACCAGTTTTTCATGTAGAAGTAGAGGGTTTAAGTGAGGAAGCAATAGGTAAGTTTTTTCTTCGTAAAAATAACCCCCCACCCCCATCCCCACACTATTGGGCGGATAATGGTCAGCGTTCTACCATCTGGTATGCTGTCTAGCAGGCATGATCTGGGAGAAGTCTCCTAGTGAGCTAAAGAAGGTGCTCCCCATTGTAACAGGTAGAAGTAGAATAATGCTGCTTTGGTTGAATGTCTTTAGTACATGCCCCTGAGGTCCTGCAATTCATTTTTAATCATTAAATAGGGGGTCTAATGTTTCTTCCCCCTTACTACTAAAGTCCATTCATAAAACTTCAAAATTTAATTAGTCCTGGTTAGGTCTTCATAGCTGGTGCATATGCACTAGGGTTATAACTTTTTTTTTTTTTACAACCAAAATAAAACAAAATATGTAAAGGAAAGATCAAGATTGCTAAGGAGGAAAGACTGATCGCCAAAGAGAGCAAGAACAACCCTAAACTATTCTCTAACTATATTAACAGCAAACAGATTTGCACTGAGAGCACTGGCCCTTTAACGAATAATGCAGGAAAAATCATAGAAGACGATAGGGGGGGGGGGGGAGAATCTATTAAATGGTTTATTTTCAAGTGTATTCACGAACGAAAAGGAAAATGTCACATGAGACGAGATGCAGGGGAATAAAACGAACCCCCCCCCCCCCCTTTACATATTGCATACCTAACACAGGAGGAAGTGCCGAGCCAGTTAAAAAGGATTAAAATCAATAAATCGCCGGGTCCAGATGGAATACACCCAAGGTTCTAAGGGAACTAAGTGATAGCTAGATTGCTTTTTGTTATATTTATGGGCCCTATCAAGACCGGAGTTGTACCCTTGGATTAGCGCATTCCCTTCAATAACTGGAAAAATATTCAAGAGATTTCTGAGAGATGCTATCGTAGAATACCTTTAACCCCTTAGTGACCAAGCCTGTTTGCGCCTTAATGACCAGGCCAAATTTTGCAAATCTTACCTGTCACTTTAACATGGAAAAACACCAGAAAGGTTTTGCATAACAGTGATTCTGACATTGTTTTTTCGCCACATGTTGTACTTCATTTAGGCGGAAAAAATAGACCGATAGAATTTGTGTTTATTTATTAAAAGCGCCAAAATTGGGAAAATTTTGAAACAATCGTCATTTTTTTAACATTTCCAACTGCAATATGTTAAATATGTGCAAACATAATAGACATTTTTGCTAAGATTTATATTTCCACCCGTTTACTTTATTTTGGGCGCACATTGGAAAAACTTTCGGTTTTTTTTAACCATTTAGGAGACGTACAAATTTAACATTACTTTTTAGCATTTTGAGAAACACTGTTTTCCTACACCAAGCCAAGATTGGAAAGGCTCATAAGTGTCAGAATATTAGATACCCCCACTAATGACCCCATTTTAAAAACTACACCCCTTAGTGTATTCACTGAGAGGTGTTATGAGGATTTTGACCCCACAGTTTTTTTTTCAAGAATTAATTCAATTTAGAGGAGAAAAAGTAAAATTTCTTATTTTTGCATTTCTATCATTTTAAAGACATTTTTTTTTTCTATAGTTTACATGAAAATGAGGATTTACACCCCCAAATGGATACCCCTGTTTCTCCCGTGTTCAGAAATATACCCATTGTGGCCCTAATATTATATCTGAGTCCACAACGGGGCCCAAAACGAAAGGAGTAGTCAGTATCTTTCAGAACAGAAATTTTGCTTTTCTTTTAGACCCCATAGCACACGTGTAGAGTTCTTGAGCGCCCAAAACCATAGAAAACCCCCACAAATGACCCCATTTTGAAAACTAGACCCCTTAAGGAATTTATCTAGGGGTGTACTGCATATTTTGACCCCACAGTTTTTGAATGAATTTAAGCCAAGCAAAAGGAAAAATTCTGTCAATTCTGTCATTTTAAAAACAGCTTTTTTTGTACAGCACACATATGAAGGAAGACTTGCACCCCAAAATGGATACCCCTGTTTGTGCTGTTTTCAGAAATATACCCATTGTGGCCCTAATCTTATGTCCGCATGCACAACGGAGCCCGAAATGAAAGGAGTAATCCTGGCTTTCAGAACATAGATTTTGCTTGAAGTCTTTTTAGGCCCCATTGCCCACTTGTAGAGTTCTTGAGCACCCAAAACCATAGAGAACCCCCACAAATTACCCCATTTTGAAACCTAGACCCCTTAACGAATTTATCTAGGGGTGTACTGTGTATTTTAACCCTACAATTTTTGAATAGATCTAAGCAAAGCAGTAAGAAAAAATTACGATTTTCGTTTTTTGGGCTATTGCGTCAATTTAAAAACAGGTTTTTTTTGGACAGCGCACATATAAATGACGACTTTCACCCCAAAACGGATACCCCTGTTTGTCCCATGTTCAGAAACATACCCATTGTGGCCCTAATAGACTTACAGGACACATGGCTAGGCCTACAATGAAAGGAATACCCGTTGGATTTCAGGGTACAACTGAATAAATTCCAGGCCCCATTGCCCACTTATAGAGCCATTGAGCGGCCAAAACTATAAAGAACCCCCTCAAATGACCCCATTTTGAAAACTAGACCCCCTTAACAAATTCATCTAGGGGTGTACTGCGTATTTTGACCCCACAGTATTTGAATGAATCTAAGCAAAGCAGAAGGAAAAAGTAACAATTTTCAATATTTTTGGCAATTTCTTAAATTTAAAAACAGTTTTTTTTGTACAGTGTACATAGGAATGAAGACGTTCACCCCCAAATGGATCCCCCCGTTTGTCCCGTGTTCAGAAACATACCCATTGTGACCCTAATTTACTTACAGGATCCATGGCAGGGCCTATAAAGGAGGGAACACCCGTTGGATTTCAGGGCACAACTGAATAAATATCAGGCCCCATTGTTCATTTGTACGGAATAAAAATTGACTCCCTAAAAATCCCCCCCCCCCCCTCCCCCACACACTCCACGCCCTTTTTGGCGTTCGCAAATCTTAGATAAAAGTAATAATGTGAACTGTGTGGTATTTCCGAAGACGGGTAATTACGGAGGCTGGTTGGAATGGGCCCATGGGGCAATAAAACCGGGTATCCCCCCTCCTCTCATGCTTTTTGCGGGGTATTTCGTGACCTCAGTGGCGGGTATGGGTGTAAAAAGTGGCGCTCCATGAGTCTCCATAAGCTTGATGAGGTGCGGCGGTCTCACATAGAAGGCGATCAACAAGCTGCTCCTGGAACTGCAGGAAGGCGAGCGTTCCTGGGGCTTCTTGTAAAATACGTATCACAGGTAGCGGTCTGAATAGCGCCGGGCTCACGCAGCCATAGGCGGAATCTGCTTGCGGAGGCCCGCAGCGGATCCCGTCTGTGAGCCCGGCTGTGACCCTGCGTACGGCCGCGTAATGTACTGCGCATAACTGCCTACTTACACGGGCGGTCATGTGCAGTACACCTTTTTTTGTTTGTATTTCCCACACCGTCGCTTAGCGATGACACGGGTACCCGCAGCCCGTATACAACGTAGTTGCGTATAGGCTGCGGGTATATCCACGACCATAGAGCACAATGGGCTCTATGTTGCGGATATCCGCGGTAAAATAGAACCTGCTGCGTTCTCTTTTCTGCGAGTGTATTACACAATTCGGACCCGCTAATGTGAGCGGAATTGTGTAATCCAATGCGATTGATCTGCGTAATACCGCAGATCAGACGCATGCGGAATCTGTAATTCCTATCCACTCATGTGAGACTGGCCAAAGGTAGATCGCTACCTTTTTATCACGTGACCGGTGACCGCTCAATGAGGCCACCGGTCACTGCTCCAGGCTCTCGGCGACCGTTGGTCGCTGGGAGCAAGGAGGTTTTAAGTTTCCTGGGCTCCCCGACTCCTGCGCATGTGTCTGGTGTTTTGCCGGCGGTCGCATGTGCAGAATCCGGGTAAGTTCACGGATGAGGATCGCGTCTGGGTGCAAATACGGAGGCCTCCGGTACAAAGTTTCATCTCCTCTCACCGTTCGCATCGTTGAGGGGAGATGAAACTTCAATTTTTTAAAAAAACTTTTACATGATCGCCATTATCCATTGCATAATGGCGAACACGTGACCAGGAACCGCTCACCGCGGCCCCCCGTGAAATCTCCAGGCTCTTGGCTCAGTTTTTTAGCCAGGAGCAGGGAGATTTTCAATTATCCTGGCAATCCACAGCTTTTGCGCATGCGTCCGCCATTTTGGCGACGGGCGTGTGCGCAGAAGCTGGGGTAAGGTCCGCGGATAAATCTGGGGGCCTTATGTGCGTACTTTCATCCTCCCTCACGGATATGATCTGTGAGGGGAGATGAAACGTACGCTTTTTAAACTTTAACTTTTTTTTTTTTAACTTTTTCACACTTTTTTTTAAACTTTACATGATCACTGTCATCCATTGGATGACAGTGATCATGTCCCCAGTGACATTCCTCTGCTCTTGGCTACACATGGCAGCTAGGAGCAAAAGGATTTTGAATTTCCCAGGGCTCGAGCCCCTCTGTGCACGCGCCCGATGTCAATCATCAGGCGCGCATGCGCAGAGGGGGGACTTCGGGTCCTGAACCATCGGGACATCGGGGAGGACTTATGTGAGTATTTTCACCTCCCCTCATGGATCCGATCCATGAGGGGAGGTGAAACTAGCACTTTTTTTTTTACTTCTTAAACTTTTTCGCGATCGCTGCTATCCAATGGATAGCGGCGATCGCGGGCCCGGGGAAAGCTCACCGCGGTCCCAGGTAACACCTCCTGGTTCCCGGCTACCTTCGGTATCCGGGAACCAGGAGGTTTTGAATTTGCCGGGGGCTGCCGGGCTTCTGCGCGTGACGTCATCGTCTGGCACGCATGCGCAGAAGGCTGCCGACAAGCCAGGTGAGAATTTTCAGCTGCTCTGATGGATCCGGTCCGTCAGGGCAGCTGAATATCTATCTTTTTTCACTGCTTTATTTACTTTTTTGCTATCCAATGGATAGCGCCGATCGCAATGCCGGGGGGGACTGCCCGCAGCCCGGGATGACCGCTCCATGCTGTCGGCTAGCTGCGGGCACCGACAGCATGGAGCTGTCACGTCCAGAGCCCACGTGGCTTTATTCTCTGCAGGAAGCCTGTTTTTACGTCCTCGGAGAATAAAGCCCACTTGGGCAGGACGTAAAAACACTATGGGCTGGTAGTTAAGGAGTTAAGGAGAACAACGGAATAACTCTTCAGCAGCATGGGTTCATGAGGGGTCGATCGTGTTAGACCAATCTGATCAGCTTCTACGATGAAGTAAGTTGTAAGCTGGACCTGGGAGAGTCTACTGATCTCGTATATCTGGATTTCTCTAAAGCATTTGACACCGTGCCGCATAATAGGTTGATGTATAAAATGAGACAGCTTGGATTGGGTGAAAATGTGTGTATCTGGGTAAAGAACTGGCTCAGAGAAAGGAAGCAGAGTGTGGTAATAAATGGTTCATAGTCTGATTGGGCCACCGTTGCAAGTGGGGTGCCATAGAGTTCAGTACTAGGCCCCATTCTGTTCAATATATTTATCAACGACCTGATAAGGGGCTGCACAGTAAAATATCAATTTTTGCAGATGATACAAAATTATATAAGACCATTAATACAACGAAGGACAATGTGTGGCTTCAAAAGAACCTAGACAAGCTGGGGGCTTGGGCAGAAAAATGGCAAAAGTTCATTGGGGATAAATGTAAGGTTATGCACATGGGCAGAAGAGAAATAGATGTTACCAATATACACTAAGGCTGGGTTCACACAGGGCGGATTTGCCGCGCGGAATTTGGCCGCGGCAAATCCGCCCGCGGCCACTAATCTCGGGATTAGCCAGCCATGTGGACGAGATTTCTCAGAAATCTCGTCCACACGGGATGGGCAATCCGCTGCGGTAAGTCCGTCCGAAACCACGGCTGCGGCCGCCGCGGCCACGGTTTCAGAAGATGCAGCATGTCTATTTACTTTATTTGTGTATTTTCGTCGCGGCCACGCTCTCCTCTATGGAGCGCCGGCTGCAAGGGAAAAGTGAGCGGCCGGGCCGCTTCAAAGCCGCCGCAGCTTAAACCGCGGCGGTTCTCCCAGCGGAGATCTCGCGGTTTTTGCTGTGGCCAAACCGCGAGATTTCTGACGGGAATACGCCCCGTGTGAACCAAGCCTAAATGGGGTACAACTAGGGAAACGGAATATGGAAAAAGACCTGGGGGTATTAGTATGATTTTAGCGCTTATTCACTGCCTTCTGGTTTTAGTAGTTTAAATGCTTTCTTTTTTCCGTTTATTGCCCCCCTTACAGTCTTGTCGAGCCACATTGGTTTCCTTCTACTTGTAGTTTGTTTTTTCTTTTTAAAACGGTATGAAGTGCTCACATGAGGTAATTAGGATGTTTTCCCATTTGTTGTCTGTACCGCTATTTTTGAGGATGTTGTCCCAATTAATGTTACCGATAGTGGTTCTGAGCTGATCAAATTTTGCTTTACTAAAGTTTTTTTTTTTTTTTTTGTCACTCCCTGATAAGGTTTCTTATTGAATGACAGCTGGAAATTATATTGTGGTCACTATTTCCCAAGTGCCCCTCAAACTGCACCCCAATTATTCGGTCCGGTTTGTTAGTTAGTACTAAGTCCAGAGTGGCTTTTCCTCTAGTTGGGTAAGGTAATTATTAGAGATGAGCAAGCGTACTCGGAAAAGCACTGCTCGCTCGAGTAATTTGCTTTATCCGAGTATTGCTGTGCTCGTCCCTGAAGATTCGGGTGCCGGCACGGAGCGGGGAGCTGCGGGGAGGAACGGAGGGGAGATCTTTCTCTCCCTCTCTCCCGCCCGCTCCCCGCTGCGACTCACCTGTCAGCCGCAGCGGCACCCGAATCTTCAGGGACGAGCACAGCGATACTCGGATAAAGCAAATTACTCTAGCGAGTAGTGCTTTTCCGAGTACGCTCGCTCATCTCTAGTAATTATCTTTAATTGTTCTCAAGAACTTATCACCCTTGTGAGATTTACAGGTTTTGTTTTCCCATGTTATATCCGGATAATTAAAGTCCCCCATAATAATTACTTTGTTGCGGTTTGACACCTCTTCTATCTGCCTTAATTTTTCAGTTTCTTCTGTTGCTTTTGGTGGCCTATAGAAAACCCCTATCAGTATTTTGTTATTTTTTTCCTCCCTGTATTTATACCCACAAAGATTTCATGTGTTCATCTCCTGCACCTATATCCTCCCATAGCCTCAGCATTAAGTACAATTTAACGTAGAGACACACCCCTCCCCCTTTCTGTTCACCACAGTCTCTTCTGAAGAGATTGTAACCCTGTAAATTCACCGCCCAATCACACTTATCAAGCCATGTTTCCGTTATTCCAACTGTATCGTAGTTTTCATCAGTTATTCTCGCCTCAAGCTCGACCACTTTGCCGATCAGGCTTCTTGCATTCGTAGCCTACAATTTATGCTGTTCTTTAGATTCATTTTGCTACTGATGTTACTATTGGCTGTTCTGTCAGTTCGAACTGTAGTAACCCCACCCCTTTTCTACCCCCATTCTCATTACTTAGACCTAGCCCGCTATTGACACGGTCTACCCCCCAGTCCCTAGTTTAAACATTCCTCCAGCCTTCTAGCCATCTTCTTCCCCAGCACAGCTGCACCCTCCCCTTTTGAGATGCAGCTTGTCCCTATGGTAGCGCCTGTAGCCGACAGAAAAGTCAGCCCAGTTCTCCAGGAACCCGAACCCCTCTTTCTTACACTAACTCAGGAGTTGCTTGTTTACCTCCCTAGGATCCTGCTGCCTTTCTAGTGTGGCTTTTGGTGCGGGTAGTTTTTTCGAAAAACTACCCCAGAGGTCCTCGCCCTAAGCTTGGATCCTAGGTCCCTGAAATCGTTTTTGAGGGCCCTCCATTGTCCTCTATTTGTTTATTGGTGCCAATGTGCACAGTGACCACTGGATCCTCACCAGCCCCTCCCAGTCATCTGTCAATCCAATCCGTGATGTATCGAACTTGAGCGCCAGGAAGACAACACACCGTCCGATGATCCCGATCTTTATGGCAGATTGGCCCCATCTGTCCCCCTTATAGTTGAGTCCCCCACCACTAGGACCTGTCTAGCCTGCACTGCGTTCCTCGTCCTCTAGTCACTGAAAAAAATTATCCCCCTGGCGTTCAGAGGGCATGTCATGCTGCGGCGGTGCTGGCTCTGTAATGGCATCCCCCTCATCTGCCAACTTCGCAAACTTGTTGGGTTTTGCCAGTTCAGGACCAGCCTCCCTGATTCTCTTCCCTCTACCCCTCCTATCTGTCACTCAGCTATCTTCCTGTTCCCCCTGCTCTTCCATACTACCATCCGTCCCTGGCTCTACCCTAGCAAGCGCCTGCTCAGTGAGTACCAAACTCCTTTCCATGATGCCAATGGATCTCAGTGTTGCCAGTCGCTCATTCAGAACAAGCATGTACCATGTAGCAGTGCTGTGTATGAATCAGGATGTAGCAGAGCTGTGTGTGTGTGTGTCATGTGCTGTGTGAGAGATGTGTCGTGTTAGGATGCATGTAGCAGAGCGGTTTGTCTCATGTGCTGTGCGTGTAATGTGTTGGGATCATAATGGATGTGGTAGAGCTGTGTGTGGAATGTGTGGAAATCAAAATGGATGTATACTGTAGCAGAGCTGTGTATGTAATGTCTGGGAATCAAGATGGATGAAGAACTGTGTGTGGCATGTCGTAGAGCTGTGTGTATAATGTGTTGTGTGTAATGGATGTACCACAGTGTAATTACCAGTATACTGTAAAATGGTGAAATATACTTATAAAATGCTTGGTGTCCTAGTGAGAACTCCCGCTTTGCTGCTGAAGTTTACAAGGATATGCCAGAAACCAGTTTTACGCGCACCATATCCAATCCAGAAGTAGTGATGAAAAGGAGGAGACAGCAGAAGCTAGAAAAGAGGATGCAAGAGTTTCGTAGCTCTGATGGCCGGCCGGACTCCGGTAACTAAATGACTGCTGTATCAGGTTTTATATCATGTAATGGGATTTAAATGTGTGTTTTGTTTTTTTTAAATTTTAACTGGCATTTACTAATGATGACCTATCCTCAGTAGTTGATCAGCGCGGATTGCACTGCTCAGGATCCCTGCTGATCGGCTACCCTTTGTTAGTGCAGCAGAGCTGGCTGCCTGCATTGCGATTTGGAGCCAGTGGTTTAATACAAGGCATTGAAATATTTGGGAGTGAAGGTTTCTTCTACACGTTCTGCTCCAACCCTAGTGCAAATTTCTAACTCTGCTGTGCTGACCAGGGTCAGAGGATCAACTTATCACCAGGGATCTTTACTTGAGAATAGGTTATCAATAGTGAATGCCTGGAAAAACCATCTTAAGAATAATTTATTTGGTATAAAAGCAGATTTCTAATATTTAGTATTGCGTAGATACAGGGTGGTGCTAACCTTTCACCTTTGAATGCTTTATTAATCAGCTTTGCTAAAATGTACAGTTAAGGGACAATATGAAATCTGCTAACATAAACCCTTGCAGCACCATCCAGTTACAGCATGTATTTGACAGTCTTCTGTTCGTGTTGCCTCCCACCCCAAATCTAAGGATGTGTTAGCACATCACTGATTTTGTCATTGATTTTGGTGCAGATTTAATCTTTCTCTTTGAGTTCAATTGAAACTGTTTAATCTGACCTGAATTCAGAGTATCATTCTTTGGTTCTACAGATAGTCCCCTACTTGCGAACGCTCGAGTTACAAACTTCGCAAGATACGAACAAGCCTATCCTGCAGTATGATGTAATGCTATGTAGTGTTATCTGTGCTATAGATTTCTCATTCTTCCCACTCATGCATAAATCCTCGTGAACAATTTAGCCCTCTATTGAAAGTGTTTAAAAGTTGTTATAAATTTATATTCCCAGATTCCTCTATGGCTTTGTGACTTGAAATTGCCTTTATGTATAATAACTTTCATAATTTCTACGTCATGTCCGTGACATATGCTCGGTCATAGGTAATTCTGTCTTTCTCTGTTTAATCGTGTGGCGATGAGATCTCATCCTTGCTTTAAGCTTTTGTCCTGTTTCTCCAACATAAATGCCACCAACAGAACACTTACTACACGGGATCAGGTACACCTCATCTGACGTGGAACATGTGAATGTCCCTGGTATCTTATAGTCCCGTTGTGTGTTGGGGATTTGTATCCTGTTCGCAGTCAGTACATGTGAGCAGGTCTTCCAGCTCCTTATAAGGGATAAATTCCTTTTTGTGTGTCAGAGGGCAATGCACTCCTGATTTCTAAAGTTCCTGAAATTTGGGGGTTGCCTGGAATACAGAAGCGTAGAGTCCGGGAATGTGATTTTCAAACGGTCATCCTTGTTTAAGGTATGGTGGAGTTTCTTTGCGACTTTCCTTAGTACCTCCAAGTGTGGATTGTAGGTCACTACTAGAGGTACACTATTTGTTTCCTTTCTTGTGTGTATTGGAGTAGTTGATTTTCTGGGTATTCTAGTGGCTCTGGTGATTTGGTCATCAATTGAGCTGAGATGGTAGTCCTGATTTCAAAAATGTCCTTTTAAGATAGTATATGTTCCTCTGTCTGTTGGGTAGAAGCAGATCCTGTTGTATCTGATAGCCTGGCTGTCAACTATGGACTTTTTGATGTGTTTAGGGTGGAAGCTGTCCCATCTAAGGTATGTGGGCTGATCAGTTGGTTTCCGGTATAGGGATGGAGAAGTTTGAAATTTTTATGGTGGTGTCTAAAAAGTTGACTTCTGTATAAGAGTAGCTTAATGTCAGGTTTATGTTGGGGTGAAATGCATTGAATCTCTCATGGAATTTTATTAGTTCTTTTTAAGTGTTGGACCAGATGGTTATGATAATATTAGTGTAGTGGAAGTAGGCCAATGGTTTTGTTGGAGCAGTAGACCAGAAAGTCACTCTCCAGTTTTGCCATGAAAAGGTTGGCATATTGTGGTGCCATTTTATTGCCCATGGTGTTGTTGTATTTTTTTTTTTTTTTGTTTTGTTTTTAGTAAGTTGCAGGAATATCTTTGCTAAAGGAGAAATAATTGTGTGTGAGGATAAATCTTGTAACACGGATTCAGAGGCAACCCCATTGGCCTCAAGATGTGCCTGGCAGGCGATTAGTCCATCTTCATGTGGTATGTTGGAATATAAGGATTTGCCACATCCATGGTGGCAAAGATGGTGCCATTGGGGAGGGGACCTATGGTTGATAGTTTGTTCAGTAGGTCTGTGGTTTCTTGCAAGTAGCTGGTTGTGTTTCTCACCAGTGGTTTGAGGATCCCTTCTACCCACATTAGTTGTAATATCTATCTGTACAGCTAGTCTGTAATAACTAGCACTGGTGTATCTGCACTGACCCCGTGATATTCAGATTATCCTGGATGCTGTGTAAGAGAATTCATAAAGGTTACGTTATGTATGTACGTAGATGTATAATGTGTATGTGTGTCTCCTCCCTTTCAGCTTCATCCCATTGCCTCTAGTCTTTCCTTGTACAAATGAGAATAGAGCTGATCCCTCTGCACTGTGACAGGCCAAAGCCAGATGACCATGTTCCATAACGAACAACCAGGGACCCCTTCCACCTCTACAGTAGCAGCACGGCGCCCCTCCACCACCATTCCAACAGCAATGTGCCCCCGCAGCAGTGTTTAGAGAAAATTGCCTGACTGAGCAAAACAAGCTCCTTGATTTATCCCACTCAGAAGAAAAAGATAATATATAAAAATATCAATGGGGTTGCAGTGTGAGTCGCAAGTGTCAAAAATTCTGAGGCTCGATTTTGTTTGCAAACTGCAACCCGTGGTCACAGGAACTGTGTCTAGCATTGCAACACCATTGACTTGGATGATAGTGTCAAAGTGCTACACCGCGATGTTTGGTCAGGCAACCCCTGTCATGTCCAAAAGTCACCATGCAAATTTGGCCTAATACTGCAAGGAGGTAGGATGTAGATGCATGTACGATGGCACTGTGCATATTAGGCTCTATTTAGATTTCGATGATATGGTTCCTGTCATGGGTTCCATCTAAAATTGCGATAAAAGTAGTGTGGGATGCTGTGCAATTTTTCCAGTATAATGACTAAACCAGTGATAGAAAGCAGACAGAACCTGTTAAGGTCCATTTAGATGTGACAAATGTCATGCAAACTTTGCCCAACATTCATCCCCGCATACACACTCTTCCGTGCTGTTTCACGGGAACTAGTATCGCTGGTTTGCTCACAGAGCAACCAGCAGGGGAGCGGGGAGGCTGCGGGAGATTTCTTTACTCGCTCTCCCCTGCGCCTTTCCATTGACTTAACATAGCGGCTGTTCAGTACTGAACAGCTGCTGTTTACACTAAACGATGACCGATGAGCTGATCGCTAAGTGTAAATGGCAGCCATTAAGTATTGAACAGCCGCTTTAAGTCAATGGAGAGGGGCGGGGGAGTGCGAGGAGAGAAGTCTCCAGCCGCCCTGCTGTGAGCCAGCAATACTGGCTCCCGTGCAATAGCACGAGAGCGAGTGTTAGGCATTGTTTGCCCAACATTTGTGCCATCTAAATGTGCCTTTAGTTGGGCACCACCAGCTTCCCTCATTTATTCAGATAGCCGTATATTTGGTTTGTGTGCTGTGAGTTTATCTCACGGACAAACTCTTATACGGACCAGTGGTTAATCTGCAAAAAAAAAAATCACTGCATGTTTTATTCTCGTCAATGTTACAGATAAAAATAGGACATGCAATGACCACTGTCCCCACAGGTCTGACAATACACCAATGGGTGCTGGCTGACATGAACTTGCGGCCCTCAATCTGCATGTGTAGATGAGTACTGGGAAGAAAGCTATGGATGAACTGCATTCATTATACTGGGTGGGGGGGGGGGGACGGCTGCATTCTGGATGTGTATATGTCATGTATAGTACAGTATATTGTAGCAATATTTATGAATTTACTTAAAGGCCGCCTGCAGACGGGCGGGTCAGATCCAGCGGCGAGGATTCTCGCCGCAGGACCCGCCCGAGCGCCTGCAGGGACCAGCGCGTACTAACCCGCGGCTTCGGCTGTTTGATGTGCCGGCTTGCCGGGCAGCCGGCGCATGCGCAGAACGGAGCCGGCGATGGGTGAGTGACGGTTCTGTGCGGGGCTCGCATAGAACATGCCACGGTTTGTTTGCCGCGCGAGATTTTGTTTCTTAACGCAATCCTATGCAGGCTTCCAGCGGCGGAAATCCCGCCGCGGAATTTCCGCTCGTGTGCAGGCGACCAAACTTGGTAAACTGAAAAATGTAGGAGCCAAATTAAATTTTTAAGAGGCAATGATTCCTTGAAACTTTTTTTTTTATTTTCCCCTGGAACTCTGCACTAGATTACTTGCAACTTTTCTTCATCCACACAGGTTTGTTTTTTTTAGTGTGTGTGTGTGTGTGTGTGTGTGTGTGTGTGTGTGTTATAAATTGTTGCCAGTTAATAATTAAATATATATATGTTTTGTGTTGCTTAGGTGGTACCTTACGAATATATGCTGACAGTATAAAACCCAACATCCCATACAAAACAATCCTGTTGTCAACAAATGATAATGCAGACTTTGCTGTTGCTGAAGCATTGGAAAAGTATGGGATGGAGAAGGAAAATCCCAGCGAGTTCTGCATTGCCATGGTGAGATGAACCTACATTTTATACACTTAAAATTAACTTGTCATCATGAGAATGCTATCCAAAGAATGCTATCAAATCTACCAGCATCATGTTATAGAGGCAGGAGGAGCTTGGCAGGTTGATTATATGGTTTTATGGGAGAAGATTCCATATGACTTGTAAATTGAAATTCCTGCTCCTTCTCTGCTTAAGACCTATTTACACAGAGCGATGAGCGCTCAAAAAATAGCTTTGAGCGATAATTGTTGCGTCTAAACGCACGGCCATCATGCACTGCTAGCTGAACATTAAATTCAGTCCAACCTAAAAATCGTCATTCAGCCTTATCAGCAGTTCTCCACGGGTGCTTATAGCATTGTTTCCCACTGGAGAACAAAGGAACTGAATGCAGATAAGAGCCCTCGGGCTATTAACTGCTTTGAGCTAAAGGCTTTATTTGCACACTTAATTGCTATTAAGTAGCTGAGTGGCTACTTAATAGCTTATGTAAAATGATTGCTCAAAGCTGTCACTCAAACTGTCGTTTGAGCGATCATCGCTCTGTGTAAATAGGCCTTTAGTCTGGTAGGCAATCACCCCAGTAATTGCCATTAATTGTGGCATCTAAAGTGTTAAATGGCTGGGATCAGAGTTATCTCCAATCCTAGCTATTTTATGGCCAGCTCCTGAGTCCCTCATTACTGCATTGTACTGTTATGTTGACTTGCAGGAATGACCAACTTGCAATGATGTAATGGTGAGAAGGGGTTAAAAATTGATAAACCTATGACCAAGATTCTATCAATCAGAGATGTCCATCTGGCAAGATTAATTCTGCTTTTGCTTGCTCAGGGTTTTTTTCAGAAAAATAAGGTCATGTATTCAGAGGGTACGATGGTTGAAAAACCCACAGCATTGGGCATTGGGAGGAAAATTTTGTATAGCGCAGTCCTAATGTACCACACAAAAATGAGTGGTCCTTAGAAGTGCACAAGATCAAGAATTAGGTAATTTCGAAAATCTGTAGCGAGTTTGGTGAACCCAGTCGGTACTGATGGCCTTTGGCTTGCAGATAAGTGAGCAGAGTTTGAAAACTGATCTCCTGAGCAATATATTTATGGTTAGAGGGGCTGTCCCACTTCTAGCTGTTTTGCTGTAGGAAGCAGACCACTCTGTAGACTGCACATTGGTCCGGGTTGGTACTGCAGGCTGAGTCCTTTTATAAAGTGAATGGGATTAAGCCTGCAGTACCAACTTGGGTCACTGTACAGTGTTGGAACAGGTGGAGGAGGTGGCAGCATAAAATGATGCAGAAAAAAATGTCATACAAAGGAACATGTTTATTGTGTCCAAGTTAAGATAGGCAACGTTTCGACCTATAATTAGGTCTTTTTCAAGCCAAATAACATGAGGATCAGGATATGCAGTTCATGTCCCCCCCCCCCCCCGAGTGGATTTTAATCCCGCGGGTTGTTTGCGAGGGCCGTGGTCTCCTCTCTTCTACAGCCAGTGTTGGAACGGTGTACTTCCTGCAACAAAATGGCTAAAAGGGGGACAACCCCTTTCCATGGACAGCGCAGGGACCTTTTTCAGAATCCTCCTGAATATCTATGATATTGTTAAGGCGACTATCTGGCTTAAAGACAAGATTCTGTCCTAGGACTGGATGGGCAGGAGGGTGGGGGTGGGGGTGAGGGGGGGGGGGGTATTTTACGCTCAGTTGTTGTTCTCTATTGCCCCTATAATCTGCCAATCCCTGCCCACCCCTCCACCCCTTTCTATTTTTGCTTCAGCCGTCCAAGATTTTTTAAACTAAGGCCGCCTTCACACAGTGCGATTTTTCTCGCGATATGACAGTGCTACAAATTGCATGTATGTGAAGCCCATTCTTTCCAATGGGTTCTTTCACATTAGCCATGTTTTGTGGGCTGCTACATTGCGAGAAAAAAAAATGCAGCATGCCTGTACCGCCACGATTTGCAATGTTTTGGAGCCCATGTTTCCCTATGGAGCCTTCCTTTTTGTGTTGCATCACACAAAATCACAGTTTTTGTGTGGTGCAATGCAACTTTTACATTAGGATGTCCTACTGTTTGTCCCTAAAATAAGCTCTAGCTGCGTAAAAAAAACATTGCCTAACAGGTGCTGTCTGCTCCGCCGCACTTGGTTATAGTCTTTAGCCACTACTTCCTGGTCAGGGGATTTAAAAGTCCCACCTCCCAGGAAGTGCTGGCTCTGATTGGCTCTCGAGCGCAGTAGCTCAGCCATTCACTGCAGCGCTCAATTAAACCAATCACAGCAATTACATTGCATGGCTGTGATTGGTTCATCAAGCGCCGCAGTAATTGGCTGAGCTCCGGCTCGCAAGAGCCAATCAGAGCCAGCGCTTCCTGGAAGCGGGATTTTTATACCCGCTGACCAGGAAGCGGTGGCTAAAGACTACAAATAAGAAAAGTATGCCAGAGGGGACAGCGCCTGTTAGCTAATGTATTTTATTTTTTAATGTACCTAGGGCTTTTTTTCAGGGTAGGGCTTATATTTCAACCCTCCCGAAAATACCAGGCAAAAGAGCAAAAACGCAGCAATTATCACAAAGAACACAGCTGCGATTTTCTCGCAGTGATATCTGTCGCCCGTGTGAAAGAGGCCTAAAGCACATTGTACACTGCTCTCGGATTGTCTAGTGCTTGATCATATAATCAGCTCTGGCCAATCAGAGGAGGTATAGTACATTCTGACACTACCAATGCACTATGGTGACTATGTAGTATGAAGATTGTGTTGGTCGTCATTGACAGATGACCAACAAAAGACTTCGAACCTGTAGATCGGAGGGATGGCGGAAGAACAACTCCAATCCTGGTATAGAGTTTTGTCCCAAAACCATAAGGTCACTGTTAGCATAGCATTAAAGGAGTCAACAGTCTAGATAGAGCATGCTTCTGTTACACTAGAGCAGTGGTGGCGAACCTATGGCACGTGTGCAAGAGGCGAGGCCAGAGCCTTCCCTACTTGCACGTGCCGACATCGACCGCTCACAACTTGTGAAAACCGGCAGGGGCCGCGGCGCTGCTAGCAGCGCCGATCCCGGTGCACACTGTGACATCAATGTGCAGCCGGGATCCTCCTCCCCCTAAGTCTCATCGGTGCACAACCAATCAGGTTGCGAATCGAGCGGAAACCTTGTGAAATAAGTTAATATGCTCTCGGTACTGATGTATTATGTTGCCACTGGAAGTAAGGGGTGGCAAGATAATACACCTGTCAAGCAACTGATTCACGCCCCCAGCTTCTGATTGGCTAGGGGCGGAGGACTGCGGCGGGCTTGAGGCTGGGAGCGCTAGCACAGGCAGCGCAGGGTCTGCCCAGCGGCCCCAGCATAGAGGACAGCGGCGAGACAGGGAACGCCGGAATAGAGGACAGTGCCGACCTTGGAAGCTGCAGAGGCTAAGGCGCAGGAGGAGAGTGCACCACAACTGAGTGACTGAGTGGGGATTGGGAGGTGGAGGCAGGGGGCCGCTATGGGATGTTACTATTACGCTGGGAGCCGCTGAGGGGTGTCGCCATGGCTGCTGGGGCCCGCCAGGGAGGTGTAGCTGTGGCTGCCGGTGGAGGGGGGGGGGGGTGTAAAAGGCTTGTGACATGCCAGGGGTCGATTGTGGCAAGAGTGGCAGTGACGGGGGAAGAACCACAGGCTGTGGTGGTGAGAGAGCCAAACGCAGTGTGGAACAGTGAGTGAGCAGGGCACCCAGCTGTCAGCGGCATGCAGCCAGCGTCTGGGAACAAGGGAGCTGGTACACTGCTGCTAAGTGGCTGCACGGAGCAGTGAGGGAGTGCTGGCACTGCCTCACTGCAGGAGGATTCCTCCAGCACCGCCACGATCGGGCAGGGGAGATCAAAGGTGGACGTCTGCTCCTGGTTTAGTGATGGCTCATGGGTTTTGAAGCAGCGCTGCAGCAAAACCACGAAATTTCCTCAATGGTCTCTAACGAATTGCCGGGGTAGGAGCTTAACCTAAATCTTTACCTAACTGGTATGTGTAATATATATATATATATATATATATATATATATATTACATATATTACCAGTTAGGTAAATATTTCTATTTTTTTTTAAAGGGAAGTTATATTTTGTAAATTTTTTTAGCACCTCCTTTTTTTTCTGGGGGGGGGGGGGGAGGGGGAGGGAATGTACGGGTGCTGTCGTGGAGACTCCTGGAAACCCGATTATCAGGTAGGTATAATCACCTTTTCCCCAAGTCGTCTCCATGACAGCACCACCTGAGACGTACCAACTAAAATTTATCTAGGGTGGGATTGCCGCCGAGAGGACCTTGCGGCCAAAGGCCATGTCCTCGTCTTGCTGCACTTTTACCCTGTAATGTTGAACAAAAGTGTGCGGCTTCTTCCAAACTGCGGCCTTACATATCTGCTCAACAGATGCTGAACTATGTTCGGCCCATGAAGACGCTACTGCCCTTGTGGAGTGGGCTTTAAGAACCGAGGGAACTTCTTTCCCCAGGGCCCTATAGGATTCTGTAATGGCCAGGCGGATCCTCCTGGCTATGGAGCTCTTTGCTGCTTTGTTCCCTTTGTTTAGGCCGAAGAACTGGACAAACAGACTGGCATCTCGTCTCCAGTGACTTGTGGCGTCAGTATAGCTCAGGACCACTCTCCTGACGTCTAGGCAGTTTAGGGCTTTTTCTCCCTCGTCTTTAGGTCTATTGAAGAATGAGGGGATTACTACGTTTTGAGATCTATGGAAAGGAGACACCACCTTTGGCATAAAGGCTGGGTTTGTTTTAAATACTAGCTTTGTGTCCGTGATTTTAAGGAATGGGTGGCGAATAGACAGGGCCTGTAATTCACTAACTCGTCTTGCTGAGGTAATGGCTACCAGGAAGACTGTTTTACTTGTGAGTATCTTTATTGGCAGTGCGTCGATCGGCTCAAAGGGTTCTGCTGACATAGCCCTCAGGACCCAGTTCAGATTCCAGTCTGGAAATATATTTGTGAGCCTAGGTCGTAACCTGTCTGCTGCAGTCAAAAATCTGCTGATCCACCTAATCTCTGATAATTTGGTGTCAAATAGAGCACTAAGGGCTGCGACCTGAACTCTCAAGGTGCTTGGAGAGAGGCCCATATCTAGGCCCCCCTGCAAGAACTCCAAGATCAAGGGAATGTCCGGAACGGAGCCCCCAGAATCTCTCTCCTGCCTCCCATTAGGTAAACCTCTTCCAAACCTTTTGGTAGATAAGGTTGGTTGTCTTCTTCCTACTTGACATGAACGTCTCAATTACTTCCTCTCAGTGTGGATTCCTCAAGATCCAGGCTGTTAGGTGGAGAAGGTTTTCAGAAGACCAAACCAGCTTCTCTATGGCCAGAAGGGGGTCACCAGGATTATTGTGCATATCTGTGATCTGAATGTTGCAACACTCTTGGGATCAGTTGTATTGGAGGAAAGGCGTACACGAGCTTTCTTCCCCAGCCCTGGCTTAGGGCGTCTATTGCTGTTGGCCGGTCCCCTGCTCTGAGGGAGAAGTACTTCACCTTGGCGTTCTCCCTGGTTGCAAATAGATCCAGTTGTGGGGGTCCCCACCTGTTTGTCAGAAGTCTGAACGCTTCCTGAGAAAGAGACCATTCTCCTGGGTCTATCTGCCTTCTGCTGAGAAAGTTCGCCCTCTGGTTCAGCACCCCCTTTAGATGTGTTGCCAAAATTGAGAGGACCCGGCCTTCTGCCCACTGGAAGATTTTCTGCGAGATGCTCTGTAGAACGGATGACCTCGTGCCCCCCTGGCGCCGAATGTGGGCAACTGCCGTGGTGTTGTCTGACAGGATCTTTTATATGCTGATTCCTTACTGAATCCCCCAGTTGTTGTAGGACTTTCCAAACCGCCTGGAGTTCTCTGTAATTTGATGATTGGCCTTTTATGTCCTGTGGCCAGGGACCCTGAAGAAGTTGGCCTCCCACATGCACTCCCCATCCCCAGGCACTTGCGTCTGTCGTGATGTGTGTGGCTCGGTTCTGTATCCAGTGGACTCCCTTTCGCAAGTTCGCTGGGGATGTCCACCAACGCAGGGATAACTTCACTGAGTTTTCGATGCACATCTTTGTCCCTAATGAGATCTGTCTTCTGTCCCAGACTGAAAGGACTGCGATCTGCAGGGCTCTGGTATGAGCTTGGGCCCACCCTCCTTGGGATGCATGATGTCAGGCTTCCTAGGAGAGACATGGCCTCACGGACTGCACATGACTGTCTCTGCAGAAAGGTTTTGACCAGCTGACAGACCTTTTGTATATTCACTAGTGGCAGGGGTTACATAGTAACACAGTATGTAAGGCCGAATGAAGACAATGTCCATCTAGTTCAGACTGTTTATCCTCCTATGATGATCTAGAGGAAGGCAAAAAAAAAAACCTAAGAGGCAGGAGCCAATTAGCCCTTTTGGGGGAAAATTCCTTCCAGACTCCCTAATGGCAATCGGACTAATCCCTGGATCAACATCTAATAGTTCCTGCTTATATACCCAGATTAACAATTAACCTAAGATTTATATCCTGCAATATCCTTCCCCTCCAGAAAGACATCTAGTCCCCTTTTAAACTCCTCTATGGATTTTGCCATCACCACATCCTCAGGCAGAGAGTTCCACAGTCACTGCTCTTACAGTAAAGAACCCTTTTCTGTGTTGGCGATGAAACCTGCTTTTTTCTAGACGTAGCGGATGCCCTCTCGTTACTGTCGCAGTCCTGCGTATAAACAGATCATGGGAGAGACCCCTGTATTGTCCCCTCATGTATTTATACATAGTTATTTGATCGCCCCTTAGCCGTCTTTCTTCCAGGGTAAATAATCCCAATTTTGATAGCCTTTCTGGGTATTCCAGTCCCTTCATTCCATGTATTAGTTTAGTTGCCCTTCTTTGAACCCCCTCAAGCACTGTAACATCTTTCCTAAGCACTGGTGACCAAAACTGTAGGGGTACTGAAGGCATTTTTCTAGAATTGGCATTTACCAGCTATTTACAAGGATTGGTGATAAATGTCAGTGCTGAAAGCCCATACTGACTTTCAGTAACCCTCATAGTCAGTGGAGCAACGGGGTGCATGCTTAACCCCTTGGTGACATCTGCCATACACATATGGCGGATGTGCATGGGCTTTGTATGGAGCTGCTTGGAAACTGATCCTACTCCATGCCCAGCAGGTATAGGCCCTCTTTTGACACATTTTACAAAATGTTCATAAACCTTTTACTGATTAATGCGACACATTTAAGCAGATGTTTGTATTTAACTATTAGTCAAATTCTTATATTCTAACTTTTTTTTTTTTTTTTAGATAATGTTACTGTCTGAACCTCAACATTCTGATAAAACTATGAAAGAAACCATACTGGATGATGAGGAGTGTCCTTTGCAGATATTCCGGGACTGGTCAAGTGATAAAGGTGGTAACATACAGATATATGAAAGATTTCTCCTCCTTTTGTTTGAATTCGAGGGAATGTCATTAGGATCAGTCTTGGTATATTGTCAAGAGGAAGTAGCAACAGAAAGGTTTGCTCCCTGCAGAAATCCGCTCAGTGCATGAGCGCACCAGCCAGGTGAACAGCTGATCGGCAGAGATCATAGGCGGAAATTCTACCTCATGTAACCCATGCTAATGTGCCATAGGCCGCCTTCAATATTGCAGGATTTTAGTCTTTACTGGATAGGCCAATGTCCCTCAGGCATTTTACCCATAATGAAAATTACTTACCGGCCTGTAATGTCCAGATTCACTTCTTGGCCCATTTTTTGAATATTCTCAAGCACAAAATTTTACGAAACGCGTTGCACTTGATTTGAGAATAAAAACCTATTGGTATACCGTAAGATTTTTTTTCCTAGCCTTCCCTTTTAAATGCACAGCTCTTTTTTTTTTTTTTTCCTGCAATTAGTATCTTTTCTTGCGTCGGCCTTTCCATTAGAAGGTGCGACTGTATGCCAGGTGGCTCTCATGGTTTATACAGGATATAAGGGAACGATATGTGATCCTGATTTTGAAGTTGATATGCGCTTACTTAGGACATGGAGGTGTTGGTGGGGAACCACGTCTGGTTGTCCCACTAACGCCGGGTAAGTCCTATTTTATCATCTCCATACATTGCTGGATTGTATCAGTGGAGCACTGTCCCTAATTTATGGCATTTTTAAGTATTGACACCACATTTGCTATGCGCCAATCTCAAGCAACAGGTAATATGCCTGGTAGCATAGTTTGAATGAGAGGATTTACAACTTGGCTTTTTGTGACGTCCGCAACATGCGAGCGTCTGTAGTGCAAGATATCATTAAACACTGGTTGTTTATGCAAAGATGAAAGTTCTGAGAGACCACCCGTAGCGAATTTGTGAGAATTCTCAGAAGTATATGTTGGTGTGCTGTCTGTGTATTTCAGACAGCACATGAACTACTTATATCCTATGATTGTATCTGCATGAGTGACTTTATATATTTGGGGTTTTTTTTGCATTTCTTGTTCATGTCTTTGCAATGTATGCTGCCTAATGCAAGTTGCACCTAAGATTCTTGGGTGCTATTTGCAATTGCCCATCTGAATAAAGTCTAAGACTCTTTAGCGTTTTGCTTGGATTTCCGTTTATTTTTCCTTACTTTTTTTTTTATTCTAAGGGGAGCTTGTGTTTCAGTTGAAAAAGAGGCCCACAGACTTCTTGTCAAAAAAGAATAGAAAACCTGAGGGAAAAGCTTCAAAGGGCAAGGATAGATTGGATACCTACAGCTACTCTCTTTCTCCAGAAAAGCTACCTTATCTGGTAGAATTAAGTCCAGGTAACTCCCCTCTTTTTCCCCAACAAACACACCACTAGAAACTACTTGGTTTAACAGGTTTTGATGGATGGGCACTGAGAATGCATGGGCTGTTATATATTCTAAATATTTATTAAAAGGCTGTCGCTGTTAAGCCTTGCCCACATGCTGGATTTTGCCATGTGCTTTGAAGATCCATTCCAGACGCAGCTTGGAGTCCCAAGGCAGGGCTTATACTGGCCTCTTCCTGCATCATCTAGAATGACAGTGCTCTCCCTATACAGAAACTGAGAGAGAACTGTCACTCTAGGCAATTCAAGCATTGGGAGACCGGCATGGCCTCACTAACATGACTGCTAGCTCTGTTGATTTTCAAAGTATATTTCAGAATAAGTACTGTATATGCCCACAATACACACACACACACACACACACACACACACACACACACCCCTATTTCAGGTGATTTTGGTTCCCTTCTAAGAAATTGATCAGCACAGAATATTATTCCTATTTAGATTCAGACTATTAAAATGTTCTAAATGTATATACTCAACTTAAAGACCCTCCAGTTTTGGGACTAAATTCTATTCTACGATCAGAAGGGTAGATTGCCTGCAGTTTTTTCTCTGCCACCACTCTGTTCCGCCAGTTTGAAGTCCTGTGTTTGTCCATGCAAGATGATTGATGGAATCTTCAGACTAACTTATTTCCCATAGTACATTAGCAGTGTTAATTACACAATGTACTGTACTTGATCTCTGATTGGCCAGTAATGCTCATGTGACGAGTGTTGCCCAATTGAAGAGCAGTAGATGCATTAGGTTGTTAAATTGTGGCAGCCTTATTAGATGGTTAAACAGTGGGCTCAAAACTGGAAGATTGGAGTGACTGCAGGTAATATCCACCACCCCCTCCCCCCAGTACCTTCTCCCCCTCCTACCCCCTTCCCATTGCCTTCATTCTCAGGATAGTATTTAGTCTTGCAACTGGGGGGTCTCTAAGATTCATCCTAAGTGTGAAACGTGGTGAAAGGAGCATCATGGTTTTGGGTTGCTTCGCCTGGACGCCTTAGAATACTGAAGAGAACAATTAATTTTAAGGTATACCAAAACTTTTTTTAGGGGAATGTAAGGGGAACAGTCCATGACCTCAAGTTTAAGAGGCATTGTGTGATGCATCAAGATGATGTTCCAAAGTACACAAATCAACTAAAGAATGATTGAAAAAAGGTGAATTGTCATTTGTCTACACACCCCTCTGATGTGGCCATTCCAAGAGACATTTACCCTTATCCGCAAGATAGAGGATACATGCCTAATCGCTCAGAGGGTAAATGTCATTAGTGGGAACGCTTTAATAACCCAACTGAGATGCTAAGGCATGACCTGAAGACATTTGTGCATGCAAGGCATTCCAGAAATATTGATCAACTGACCTTTGCAGTGGAGGGGTCCAAAATTCCTCCTCACTATTGTGGAAATCTTATTTAAAGCTACAGGAAACATTTAGTGGAAGTGACTGCTGCTACAATGGTATCTGCATGTTACTAAATTCAAGGATTCACTTCAAGTCAGCCATGGCACTCAAACTGATAGTCTGGTGTCATAGCCCCATCGTGCCGCTAACAAGGAGTTGCACATTTAGACATGTTGCACTAGTGGTGCATTCAGCTGTTATTTGCTTGACACTGCACTGCCTTTTTATCAGTTGGATTTTCATTAACGAGTTGTTTGCGCTCACAGAATCCCTTTTTGATATATTTTGACTTGATCACACCATTCCCTGCCTACTCCCAGCACCGTTACAAGGTTGGCAGTTCAAGTACTGGACCTGGTTAGTCGAGCACTTACCCGCAATGCTGACATTTGAAGTTGCATAGATCACTTGACTTTCCCGTTCTAATGTGGATTTACAGAATCTGATCCAAGGAAAACTTGCTTACATATTATGCTGCACTCCAGGGCTCGTGTTAATTTCAATACAGGAGAACTCCAATCTTTGAACGGCAGTCAGAGCTCATACATTTGCAATTGCAAGTTCTCTCACGTGGTATGTAAATGTAGAAGAATGCTCTGGTGGCGTGGTGGACCTTCACTCCTAGCAGCCTCTTGGTCACCCAGAACCCATTCCTGTTGACTCCTCACGTGGATGACACACACACAGTAGGCGAATTCTTGCGCATTTGCTGTTATCTGGCCTTTCCTTTTAATGGGCATCTTTGCTTTCCTCATCAACGCGACAAGCTAGACCTTACAATGCTACAAGGATGATTTCTGCGGTGTTTCCACATCTGGGCTGGTTTTGGCAACAAAGCGACTGCTAGGAGAGGTGGTCCAACCTCCTCACTGGACCACTGTTCTGTCACATTTACATACTGCGTGGGAGAGCTTAGAATGCAAATTTCAGAGTTTTGCCTTTATGATGAATCAAAGCAAAGGACTTTGTAGAACAGGGCATTGCCCACATTGCAGCACTGCTCTTAGGTTACATTACAACAATCTGACAGGGTCCTTTTTTAATATCGTTTTTCAATTTACTGTATTAACATTTATAGTTTTCACTCTTCTTGTAACGAGAAAAAGTATCTACAGGTTACCCACCTGACTAGAGGCTCATTATTTCCTGTCTTCTCTCTTACTGCTTTCTTGGCTTGCTGTGCATGGTCTCTGTTCTGCTGATGGGGTCTCTTCCTGGGTCCTGTCTGCATATCCTCAGGCAGAAGGAACCACTTTACCTACTTCAGTTATTATTCTTATGAAGGTAATAATGTACTTTAATTGTGCATAAAAACTTTGCAAAACACGCACAGCTCTGTTCAGATTTCTGTTCTGTTGGTCCTTAATGTAACAGAAAAATAAAAATAAAACCGCACCCCAGAGCTATCAAAGTCATGGAAATCAGCAGCGCCTGGTGGAAACCCATTGATTACAATAGTTTGTCCAGTTTCTTTTCCGCTGGGAATAAAAGGCTGTGCTATTTAGCATTTATGATGGAGCAAGCGGACAGAAGTCTGAACACCACCTAAGGGCCCATTCAAATGAGGGTATATTCTGTCCATATTCAGTCTGTACTCTTTATGGGCTACGCACGGGACCCATTCTATTTAATTGGTGTGTGCAGATGTGCATTTTTTTTTTTAATGGACCAAAATTGCATACGCACATGTGAATGAGGCCTTAGCTGCATGAATTCACAGCTGATTGGTAAATTAGTGATTCACAAACTTTGATTTTTAAACATTCACCCATCCACTGGGTAGCAGGATATCGTATATGGGGGTTCTTTACCACTCGTCGTTCAAAAAGTTATTGTCTGCAGCATGCTTTTATTTTCTAACAGCAAGGCTGGGTTCACACGGAGCGGAATTTCGCCGCGGCAAATCCGCATGTGGCCGCTAATCCCGGGATTTGCTAGCCATGTGGACGAGATTTCTCAGAAATCTCGTCCACACGGGACGGCAAATCCGGCAGAAACCGCCGCTGTGGCGCGGCTTTGCCGACCGCAGCATGTCCATTCTTTCTTTCTTTCCGCTGCGGCCGCACTTCCCTCTATGGGAGCGCTGGCCGCAGCGGAACAGCGAGCGGCCGGGCCGCTTCAAAGCCGCCGCGGGTTGTTCCGCGGCGGTTCTCCCGGCGGAAACCTCGCGGTTTTGCTGCGGCCAAACAGCGAGATTTGCATCGGGAATCCGCCCAGTGGGAACCCAGCCTAAAGGCGAGCAACATTGTCCCAGGATCGTCCTGTTCGGCCACATATCATTTATCTGGCCAAATCCCCTTCTATTTCCTGTAATGTATGATTAGTTTCCTTTTTTGAAAGATAACCTGTCACGTTGAATATGTCTGATTTTTCTGCACATCATGTTATACACCTGGAAGAGCTGAGCAGGTTGATCATATGGTGGTGTCGAA
Organism: Eleutherodactylus coqui; assembly: GCA_035609135.1. Classification (NCBI taxonomy): domain Eukaryota; kingdom Metazoa; phylum Chordata; class Amphibia; order Anura; family Eleutherodactylidae; genus Eleutherodactylus; species Eleutherodactylus coqui. The sequence continues at coordinate 118,315,832 of CM069407.1, read as the reverse complement.
AAAGATTAAAGGGGTATTCCGGTTCCAACAGGGTTTTTTTTTAAATTCGTTTTATTTATTGATGATGAGCAGTCTGTGAGACACATAATAAAGAAGGTTTGTACAGTACATATTAGTGTAAATAGAAACATATTCGTACTTTAAAAGTTAACATCGAACTTGTTACTGTGTCTTCCAAACTATCCGTCTGTAACTTTATTAACAATAAACATTTTCAAACTTATATAAACCGTAAGTTGAGTTTTGCTCTTCCTTATTTTGGGTCTTGGGGGTTACAGGTCTTCCAGGCGCTTGTCAATGGGGGGGGGGGGGGGGGGATGTTGGGGGGGGGGGGGGGGATGTTAGGGGGTGGGGAGGGGGAGGGAGGGAGTTAGCGTGAATTGAGTTTAAATTTCAGTTGGTGATCAGAGTAGAGTAAGAATTTAGCCAGGCTCCCCATACTTTTTGGAATTTAGCCGGGCATCCTCTGTTTTGGTATATGATTTTTTCATACGAGGTTACCGTGTTTACGTTTTGGATCCAGTGTAGGGTCGAAGGGGGCTCTGTCGCCATCCATTTCATGGCTATTTCTTTGCGGGCCAGGAATAGTGTCTTCTCTAGGAAGACCCGAATGTGGAATGGCCACACCTCCTCCTCCAGTAAGTTCAATGGATAATGGGGGTCGTAACAGCGAGTTTACAAGATTTATTACTTCTGACCAGAACTCCCTAACGTACTGACATTCCCAGATCAAGTGCCAGAAGTCCGCCCTTGGTTGGCGGCATCTCTGGCATGAATCCGAGGTCGTTTTGCGCATTTTGTGTAGTCGATTGGGAGTGAGGTAGGCTTGGTGTATAATGTACAGCTGGATTAGCTTGTTATTTACAGCTGGTGATACTGACAGGTGGGATTCAGAAATATCCTGCCATTCCTCAGGTGTAAGGGAAGCATTGGCAAGTTTCCATTTATCATATGCTGGGGGGGGGGGGGGTTAGGATCTATTTTAGCTGAGAGGAGGTGTGTGTATAAAGCTGATATTAGGCCTTTGGGTCCTTGGGATTTGAGAATGCCTATTGTGGGGAATTTGGATATGCGGGCCGAAGGGGGGGGGGGGGGGGGGGGAAATTGGGAGTTTAGTGCATGTCTTAACTGAAAGAATCTGAACAGTTGGAGGTGTGGGGCCTGTAGTCTATCTCGCAGTTGTGTAAAAGTGGGGAGTATTCCATATATATATATATATATATATATATATATATATATATATATATATATATATATATATATATATATATATATATATATATATATATATATAATATATATATTATGTCTTTTATTGTTTGTACCCCTTGGGCAATCCAGTATTGTGGGTCTGGGATGGTCTGTAGTGCGGTAAGACCAGGATTGTTCCAGAGGGGGAGTTCTGGTATTACACCCTGGTAGCTCTGCAGAGTCTTTCTTTCCAAACGCTAAGAGCCAGTTTATGAAGTGGGATTAGTTCGGTGGCTTTGGTGTATTCTGGGAATTCTAAGAAGTTCAGGAGATTTTGTCCTGTTACTTGTTTAGCAAGTTGTTTGTCTGCTATGGGTAGTTCTCTTCCCAAGACCCAAGCTCTGATGTTTCGCAGTTGCCCTGCCAGGTAGTAAAGCCGGAGGTCCGGTAGGGCCATTCCGGCTTGCTCTTTGGGTCTTTGTAGGATTGATAGACTCAGCTTAGAGCGGGAGGAATTCCAGATAAATGTTATAATTAGGAAATTTAGGGACTTAAAGAGGCGCTTGGGGACATTCACTGGCATATGTTGTAATATGTATAGGCATTTGGGTTGGACGACCATTTTGATGAGATTTATACGTCCGGCTACGGATAGTGGTAGTTTAGCCCATCGCTTCAGTTTGTGTTTTATATTTTCTAAGAGTGGGTTTATGTTATCTGCTATTGCATTATTATGGTCGTGCGACATGATCATTCCCAAATATTTGAATGTTGAGACTGGTTTTAGTCCGTATCTTGCGACGCAGGGGTCGTTTTTTGGGTTGGCCTCTGTATAGAGGATTGTTGATTTGGACCAATTAACATGTAGTCCGGAGAAGTGGGAGAATCTGTCTGTGTGTCATGGCTTGGGCAAAGGAGTCTGATGGGTTCGATAAGAATAGGATTGTATCATCTGTGTATAGCCCTAGTTTGCTTTCGAGGTCTGACCATTTAATGCCGGTTACACTAGGGGCGCTTCTTAGTCGGATCGCCAGTGCTTCTATGGCTATGGCGAACAAGGCCGGGGATAGAGGGCATCCTTGTCGGGTACCTCTTGCCAGTTGGAAATCCGCCGAAGGGACACCATTGACGACCACATTTGCAGTCGGGGATTTGTATATAGTTTTTACCCATTGTTGAAATTTGGGTCCGAATCCGAAACGGATCAGACAGGCCTCCAGAAAAGCCCATTCCACAGAGTCAAAGGCTTTTGCCATGTCGAGTGAGACCAGAGCCCAGGGCATGTTGTATTGTTTACCTAACTGGATAGCTGTTTGGACTCTGCGGATGTTTATGGTTGTAGACTTCCCTGGCATGAAGCCCGTTTGGTCGGGGTGTATGATGGAGAGGATCACCTGGTTCAGTCTAGTGGCCAGAATTTTAGTTAGGATCTTGTAATCCGCGTTCACCAGTGATATGGGTCGATAAGATCCACAATCTGTGGGGTCTTTCCCAGGTTTCAGGATGACTACTATGGATGCTTTATAGAATGAGGCTGGGAGTGTTTTGTCTAGTTGCGCTTGATTTAGCACCTCAAGAAGTTGTGGGCCTAGTTGCTCGTGGTATTTGCGGTATGTCTCTATGGGAAGACCATCGGGTCCTGGTGATTTGTTAAGGGCCATATCTTGGATTATTAGCTGGATCTCTTCCAGAGTGAAGGGGGCTTCCAGGAGGTTGACCTGCTCTTCAGAGAGGGTAGGGAAGTCTAGATCGTTCAGATAATCTAAGACATCTGTCACCGTATTACGAGAGGTGGTGGTGTATAAGTTAGCATAGAATTCTTTAAAGCAATTGGTGATGGATGGGGCGTCAGTGTACTCTATTCCTTGCTGGTTTTTGATCTTAAGGATCGTGTTTGTTTGATTTTCCCGTTTGATGAGGCTGGCGAGTAGGTGGCTGGATTGGTTCCCTAGCTCAAAGTAATGTTGTTTGGAGAAAAATAGTTGACGTTTGGCTTTGGCATGTATTTGGTGCTTATAAAGTCGGGATAGACTGAGCCAGGCAATTTTGTTGGCGTCTGTGGGGGCTGATATATATGTTTTCTCTGCCTCTAGGGTTTGGTTTTCTATCTCCCTATCGGCCTGGGATGTCGTTTTTTTAATGTGTGAGATAGCTGATTTGAGGAATCCTCTGATATAGGCCTTGAGCGTGTCCCATTTCAAGGCGGGGTGGGTGTTGTCCTTGTGGGCGTCTAGGAATAAGGCATCTGGTCGTTCGATCCAATAAGTTTGAGCCAGAATGGGTGCAGTTTCCATGTGGGCCTTATTTTAATTTGTGGGAATTTTAGGGTTAGCAGTATGGGGCTGTGGTCTGAGATGCCTCTCGGGCAGTGTGTTATGCTTGTGAGATGTATTGCTAGTTCTATGGAGCTAAATATGTAGTCTATTCTTGTCAGTGCGTTGTATCCCGGTGAGTGGCAAGTGTATTCCCGTGTTTCGGGGTGGCGTAGTCGCCAAAGGTCGACCCATCCGACGCTTTCGATTAATTGTCTCAAAGCGGAGTTTGAGGTGGGGATGGGATTAGAGGGTGTGTAGAATTTGTCTTTGATAGGGTCCATTATCATATTAAAATCACCTAGGCACATCACCTCCGCTAATGGATAGTGATGTGCAAACGCAATGGCAGTCTGCAAAAGATGGAGATTATTGTGGGGCGGATTGTATATGGATAAGATGACATATGGTTTGGAGTCTATTTCTCCGTATATAAATATGTACCTTCCTTCGGGGTCCCTGCGGGTGGTGATTGGGTTCCAGCGCACTGATTTGTGAACTAGCACCGAGACGCCCCTAGAGGAGGAGGTGTGAAAGGAATGGGAAGTCCACTGGATCCATGGTTTTGACATGGTGTCTGCTTTATCTTTGACAAGGTGGGTCTCTTGTAAGCTAATGATGTGCGGGTTTAGTTGTTTGATATATGCGAATACAGTCCTTCGTTTGAGTGCTGTGCCAAGCCCTTGGACGTTCTAGCTAAGGCATTTTAGGGACATCATTGTTTACGTGGGTGTAAGATTTAGTCTTTTGTCTGTGATTTGGGGATGGGAGGGGGTTGGTATTGATGTGTGTAAGGGGGGGAATTGTGTTAGCGCCTGCTTGTGGAAGACATTGATGAAGAGCAGAAACATAACAATTCAGAACATTGACATCTCACTAAAATTATACCGCGGATATAAAAGAAAACAGCAAAACAGAAAAGTTGGAGAAAGGGTAGGGAAGGGGGGGGGGGAGGGGGGAAGGAGGGGAGAATAAGAAAAAAAAAAGACAAAGAAGAAAACAAGAAAACAATTTAGCTACAATCTAATTAGAAGTAGCAGATGTTCTGTCTTTTGGGGGGAGACTTCTGTTGGCCTTTAGAGGCTTGAGGCTGACCGCTGGGCTCCAACAATAACTTTAGCGGTGTCCCGGTCGTATTGCACACAGTCTATGCGTCAAAGGAGTGTTGGGCGTTTGGGTCACAACAAGATTTAAAGTCCCATTAGTTAGTGTTGTGGGGGCGTTCATCCTTTTGGTGTTTCAGGGTGCATATCTAGCCACTCCAAGGCCTCTGTGGGAGATTGGAGGAAGATCGCCCTTCCCTGGGCTACGATTCGTAGGCGGGCAGGGTATGCCATTGAGTAGGGAATCTGTCTCTCTTTGAATTTTCGTTTCGCCTCTGTAAAGGTGGCTCTTTGTTTTTGTAGCTCAGCAGAGAAGTCAGGAAATATGGAAATCGTTGTGTTATACTTTAACGGACCTTTTATTCTGGCTTGACGTAGTGCAGCGTCTCGGTCCCTGCAATTTAGGATCCTTATTAGAAAGGGGCGTGGGGGGGCTCCCGGCTGTGGCGGTTTTGCAGGGACTCGATGGGCTCTTTCTACTGTAAAGTTGGTAGAGAAGGTGTCGTCTCCTAGTAGTGTTTTTAGCCAGGTTTCGGCGAATGTTTCCATATGGGAACCCTCTGATTTTTCAGGTAAGCCTATTATGCGTAAGTTGTTACGACGCGAGCGATTCTCCAGATCGTCTGTTTTGGATTGGCAGAATTCTATAGCTCTTGTTGCCTTTTTGACCGCTGTAGTTAATGGACGCAGTGAGTCTTCTGCGTTGGAGACGCGCTCTTCCATTTCCCGCATTCTGTCGTGCATATTGTGTAAGTCCTGTCTTAGTAGAGAGACGTCAGATTTAATCTCTTCTATTTTATTAGTAAGAGAAGATTTACAAGTATTGATTGCGTCTAGGAGTTGACGCATGGTAGGTTCTGGGTTTTGCCCTGTTTCAGTTTCAGGCTCTTTCGCCTGTGTAGGTCGCGTTGCACGCGGGGTGTGATCAGGGGTTTCGGAACGAGAGAATTCCTTTAGTTTTTCGGTGGCGGTGCCACCTTTCGCGCGTGTACTCATGTTAGAACTCGTTGGGTTGGTATGGCGGGTTATGAGAGTTGTTGCTATAGTATAGACTGTGTCGGTATTTGCTTGTAGAGATCAGGGGTCTGTATCTTTGCGTTGTCGTGGGCTGCTAAACAGAGAGTGTTCGTTTGTCTAGATCTTGATAGTGCCCGATTGTCTCTGGCCTAGGTCTGGCCACGGTAGAAAAGGGTAGGAGATTATGCCAGTCAGGTATGGTGGTCGACCGACCGCGGGATATTATAATCTGCATCTACTGGTGTGGTTTATAGTCAGGGATGGGTCGGTACCTGTTGCTGGGTCTTTTGTTTGTTGGCCCGGCCCCGTGCAGTCTGTTCGCAGGAGAATAGGAATAAGAGAGCAGCCAGTCCCTCGGCAGTCTTAGGAATTAAGGTGGTTCAGTTGTGTTATAGGCCGCCTGGCCCATGCCTGCGTATGTGAGGAGTCTATACAGTCTTGAGTATTGTCCCCCAGCCCCTTGTACGTAACTCACTGTTTTTTCGTCGCCGGCTCCGCAGGACCGGTCTCGGAGGGGGGATTCCCTCAGGAGTCGAGCCTCAGATGGTGTGGTTCACTGGCGGCTGAGCGGACCGGCGATGTGTTGAGCCGCAGAAGCTGATCAGTCTGGGGTGGTCGGACCTGCTGCAACCGGCGCTGAGGATAGGGAGAGAGGCTTGCAGTGCCGGGATCAGGTCGGCGCGCGGCCCCACGCCCGGCACGTGTGAGGCGCCGTGTGTCAGCGGTATGTGGCGATGGAGGAGCTGCTGTATGGTGGTTTCGGCGAGGCGCGGCTTCCGTCGGGCCCCGCGGCAGCGGTACGGGCGCAGGAGATGTCTTCCGCGGCTCTCCAAGGAGGGGGATGTCCGGCGACGACTCAGCCCCGCTTCTGGCTCAATCGGAGGCAAGTATTTACCAGCGGGGAGCCTCGGTTTCCGCGGTCGGCTACGGATGGGTGGTGTCAGGACGGCCGGCGGTCTATCTGCGGCTCCTGCAGCAGTGGTCTGGGTCCGGATGCGGCGTGAGCGGAGCGCCGCACTTCTCCGAGGTGAGTCTGCCTGGTTCAGCCGGGGGGTTGCCCCCACCCGACTTGCGGCAAGCGCTGGTCTCCGTGGCCCGGAGACAGCGCAGAGGGGGCTCCGGTGAGACCGGAGCGGCGCGGCCGGTCCCAAGTGCCAGCGGGGTCTCCTGTGGGGTGGTAGCTGGGGGGAGGTAGCCCGTTAGGGCTCCGGATCAGTCAGGCGGCGGGCTGGGGTGGCGAGGGTGGCTGTGTGCGAAGCGCGGGAAGAATTGGCAGGGTGTTGGCGCCGTCTCCCTCTCGCGGCTCTGTTGTGGGAGTTAGAGGGCTGCAATCACTCTCGGGCTCGGTCCAGGATGTCCCTAGAGGTTTAGGAGCCCCTTGGTGTTGTTTGGGCTTCTCTGGTTCTGGTCAGGCCAGGATTTTAGTCGGATCTTGTTATCCCCCCTGGGGAGCTCCTCTCAGTTGCGACCTTCCATGCTGGTCGCAGGCCACGCCCCCCCGGTTCCAACAGGTTATTCCCCTGTCCATGGGATAAGGAGTAACTAGCTGGCTGCTTGGGTGTTTGTCTACCAATAGGTTCTCTTATTGAAATGAATGGAGTGCAGTGCACCTGCCCGACCTTTGCTTCCCACACTGCCTCACTTGTGCTTCCTTCATTCAGGAACTGACCAGGCCACAGTTGTGATCAGTGGAAGGTCACAGCGGACAAAACCCCACTGATCAGCTAGTGATCCCTTATCTCCTGGATAGTGGATAACTTGTTGGATCAGGAATCCCCCCTTTTAAGTATATCTTCTATTTTATGCATTTGAATCATTTTTATGCTTAGAAGTCCAGTGGGTGCTCCTAATCGGTGACTTACAGCTATTTGTATATTTTCACTTTACTTTAACCTGCTGTGTGAAGTCAGTCAGTGCTAGCTGTCTCTATAGGAGCATGGAGAAGGCAGCGTCCTCTCCTCTTGGCAAGGTGCAGTTTATAATCTGTATGCAGTGCCTCAAAGTATTGGATGTGGAACCCAAGAGGCAACAAACTTACAGTAAAGCTCTCTTTTTACATTTGTATTTTTGAAATTAAGCATTGGCGACCTCAGTGCTCTTCTATCCAGCTAAAATTATCCTGATAGGAATCGAAACCTAGTGATTTAAAGACCAAATGGTCTCTGCTTCACTTATTGCAACCTATGCATCTGTCCAGATTCTAAATTTTCTCCATGGAGGATGGAACCAGTGCTGGATTACAAAAACACGATGTGGAAAGGGCCTAAACATGTAGGGATAGCAAGAAGCGCTAATTAACCAAGGGCAGCAGGGAAGATATTGGAGAAACTGGACACTTCACGTATAACTTACAGTAGACAAAATTAATTGAGTGGTTAATAGGGTGAGCTGGATTTATACAAGTCTTTTTTTTTCCAACATAAAATATTATTATTAATAGTGGTAAGCGGCCTGTATCGCTATTTGAAGAGATGCAGGAAGTTAAAAAGGAATATTACCAGGGCACGCTGACACAGGAGCGGTCACCTCTGACTCGGGTTATAGGAGCTTTATGCTCACAAAGGCATCATATTACGGTGTGGCAGCTTCCTCAGGCCATTTATGGTTCAAACATTTTTTTATTTGGTCCGCCATGAATAAACATTGATTACAACCTTGTGGAGAAACGTTATGAATCAGCATAGTTATAATTATCATATACTCAATCTGTCTTCATTATCCATCCACGTTCTCTGTCTCTGTGGCGGTTTCTTTGTTTTTCTGTATAAACAAGACTATTATAACAATTATGTCCCTTGATGGGCCAAAAGTTAGATATTTAACAACAAGCAAAAGGCAACAGAAATAAGACAGGAGGGAATGAGAGGAAGGAGGGGAAGCTTTGGACGGGTAGAGAGGAGTGGGAACAGGTGGAAGGTGGACGGGGGTGGGGAGTAGGTGACCCTGATTTTCGAGTAGACAATGGTAGGATCATGGTTTATTAGTTGGTGTGGTTGGTTGTGGGGGTGGCTGCGGGTGCGGGTAGGGCACCGTTGTCAAGCCACGCATTTAAGTCAGGGGAGAGTCGGAATTGGTTCCAGATCAGCCACGTTGAGATATATTTGTTGTGTCTCAGTTCGTCTTTCGCGCAGAGTTCCTCCATATATCTTATGTGGTCCAGCGCTTCCAGCCACATCAGTCTGGAAGGGGTTGTCGCGGATTTCCAGTTTCTGGGGATTATCTGACGCATGGCCAGAACGAAGAATCTAAGTAGGGAACCTTTGGCGCGAGCTATTGAACCAGGGAACATGGAAAGCAGGGCCATTTCTGGTGTGAAGGTAGTTTTGCATCTACATACACAGGAATACAAGGCATTGACTTCCTGCCAGAGGGGGCGGATCAGGGGGCAAGACCACCATATGTGAACTAAGGTACCGGTTTCTCTTTGGCATCTCCAGCAGGTATCTGGGTACGGGGGGAATATCTTGGCTAGTCTCGCTGGGGTTCGGTACCATCTTGTTAGGATTTTGTAGTTTAGTTCTTGTAATTTGCTGGATACATTTATTTTGTGGGTTAGAGTGTATGACTTCCTCCACGACTCCTCTGGGGGTGTGATTCCGAGGTCCCTCTCCCACTCCCGCTCCAGATCTTTGTTACTATTACAGCTGTCTTCCTCCACTAACATCCTGTATAGTGATGATATTTTTTGTTGAGCCGTAGGGGTTGAGAGGCACATTTTCTCAAAGATGGTCAAAGGCCGTCTTATCTGATGTGCATCGCCTAGGGCCCCTGCGTAATGACGTAGCTGCAGGTATTGAAACCACACTCCGGGTGGGGGTCTTTGTCCCTCCAATAGTTCGTGTAGGGTTTTGAATCCCTCCCCTAGCGTTATGTCTCTGACCCTGAGAATCGTATTTGTGATAGCATTCGTCAGGGGGGTGCCTTTTAAGAAGTTAGGGATATCTATGTTACCGACCAAGGGAGTAAGAGGGCCTGGTCTAAGGATCATGCCCGTTTTAGTCGCTTGTCTAAGCCAGGACGAGACTAGGTCTTCTATAAATGGGGACCAACCCAGGCCTTTATGTTTCCCATTGCCTGGGACCCAAATGAGTCCTCCGCTTTGGAAGGGGACTGAGTCCTGTTCCATCTCCACCCAGAGTTTCTGGCCTCTGCTGTGAAGTAGGTCCAGGACCCGTTTAGTCAGTGTCGCTTTGTGGTATAAGGCAATGTTTGGGATACCCATGCCTCCCCGGTCCTTGGGACCGGCGAGGGCCCTCCAGTTACGTCTGGGCCTGCCATCCCCCCAGATAAAAGCCATGATGGTTTTCCTAATTTGAGTTAGGAATGGCCCGGGTATGTGAATCGGTACTGTTTGGAGCAGATAGAGAAATCGTGGTAGAGCATTCATTTTTATTGCACTTATTCTGCCAAACCAGGACATGGGGACCAGTTTCCATCTTTTAAAGTCTGCTTCTAGTGTGGTGAGTAGGGGTTTATAGTTTTTAATAAAGAGCTTGTCTGGGTCTTTTGTGATTATGACACCTAGGTATTTGAGATCATCCTGTTTCCATTTAAATGGGAGCGTGGGTTTCAGGGCCTCTACTTCCGAGTCCGTTAGAGTGACATTAAGAATTGTTGACTTGCTGAGATTCACTTTAAAGTTGGAAAGTTTCCCAAACCTTTTAAATTCTGCCAGAATGCTAGGTAGGGCGATTCTGGGGTTTGTTACATATATCAGCAGGTCGTCCGCATATAAGGCTATTTTGTTTTCCTTGTTACCTATCCTAATACCGCTAATGTTAGTGTTTGTTCGGAGGGCGTTTGCTAGGGTCTCCATCACTAGGATGTACAGGAAGGGAGACAGAGGACAACCCTGTCTCGTGCCATTACGTATTTGTATGGGTGGTGAGAGTTGACCATTGACCCGGACCCGAGCGGAGGGGCACTTGTATAGCGCCATTATCCAGCTCTTGAATCTCGGGCCCATACCCACCCGTCCCAGCACCGCCCCCAGGAACCCCCATCCCACCCTATCAAACGCCTTCTCTGCGTCCACCGAGAGCAGGCATAGGGGATCCCCGGAGGCGCGCGCCCGGGACACGAGGGCAAGTGTTCTGATTGTGTTGTCCCCTGCCTCCCTCCCCGGGACAAAGCCCACCTGGTCTCTATGAATTAGTGAGGGAATATGGGATTGCAGGCGGGTAGCCAAGATCTTTGAAAAAATTTTTGTGTCCACATTTAAGAGGGATATCGGTCTGTAGCCGCTGCAGGAGGCGGGGTCTTTCCCTGTCTTGGGGATTACCGTTATTACTGCTTGTAATGCTTGAGCAGGAAAGGGGCAAGAGCCGGATATGGAGTTGAATGCGTTAAGCATCAGGGGAGCTAAATTCTCTATAAGGAGTTTATAGAAGCGGGGCGTGAAGCCATCTGGCCCCGGACTTTTCCCGATTTTCAAGGACCGAATGGCTTCTTTTACTACTTCAAGGGTGATGTCTCCCTCGAGTTCGCCCTCTTCTGTTTCCGAGATGTGCCTGGGGGCAAAGTCAAGTAAGTAATTATCTCTGTCCTGTAGCAGAGCTTCATCTTGGTCACCAGGCCCGTCCGGCAGATTGTACAGATCCTGGTAATATTTATGGAAGCCGTTTATTATTTTGGTGTTGGAGTTCACTAGACCCTCATCTGGCGTGTTGATTGCGAAGATGTAGGTCTGTGGGAATTGTGGGTTTAATGCTTTAGCTAATCCTTTACCACAGTTATTCCCGTATTCATAAAAGTGTCCTCTAGCTCTATCCTGTTGGCACAGAGAGGCCTGATCTAGCAGTTGCAGGACCCGGCCGCGTGTTTCCGATATTTCCGACGCCCTCGTATTTGACGGATCTTTCTTGTTTGTATTCTCAAGGTCAGTCAATTGAGACAACAGACCCCTCAAGGTGGTAGCTCTTTCTTTTTTCAGGCGCGCCCCGTGGGAAATAAAAATTCCCCGGAGTACACATTTGAGAGCTTCCCATTTTGTAGGGTCTGGTGTGCTATCTGCTGAATGGTCTATGTTGAAATTTTCGATGGCCTGTCGTATTGCCTGTATGCAAGCTGAATCCATCAGCAAGTTGTCGTTTAGACGCCAGCTGATGTTAGTAGTGTCTCGTGTGGCATATCTGATCGATCCCCATACCGGAGCGTGGTCTGACCAGATGATGGGGCCTATAGTACTTTGGGGGTCGCGGTCTAGAAGTTTGTGCGAGATGAACAGATAATCTAGGCGTTGGTACGAGTTATGGGAAGGGGAGAAGAAGCTGTAGTCTCTCTTTGGGGTGTAGGGTCCTCCATAGGTCAACGAGTCTAAGGCTAGCTAACTCCCTGCGTAGTCTGCGCAGTGATGTGTGTGTAATTGCGGACTTACCCCCAGAGGAGTCGAGTGAGGGTTCCATGCAGAGGTTGAAGTCCCCACCTAGCAGTATGTTGGAGCCGTCTGCGAAGGTCTTCAAGGCCCCCAGTACCCGGATTCCGAAGCGTACCTGTGCTTGGTTTGGGAAATATATATTAGCGATGGTAAAAATCTCATTACATATTTGGATTTTCAGCAAGATATATCTTCCATCTTCATCAATTGACGAGGAAATGAATTTGTGGGGGAGCCATTTGTGAATGGCTATAGAGGTTCCTCCCGCTTTTTTATTAGGGTGCGGGCTGTGGTGCCAAGTTGTATAATTGCGGTTTTTGCATTTGGGGATTTTATTCGTTTGGAAATTAGTTTCCTGCAAGAGCGCAATCATAATTTTATGTCTGTGCAGGTGATCCAGTATCTGCCCCCTCTTGGCAGGTTTGTTCAACCCTCTCACGTTATAAGTGCCAAATGTAATGCTAGCCATGGTCCATATTCAGATAGAAGGCTTGTTTAGTAACCAGGGTGTAGAAAGGTAGGGGGACAGAGGGAGGGTAGAGGGGGGAGGGAAAGAAAGAGGTTTACAAGAAAAAACCTTCTGCGGCATTTAGCGGCCGCATGCGCTATCATGGTGAGAAATGTTGTGTTCGCAGTTTTGTGCGACATTTCACCCTAGGCGGGGAGTGGTAGGTTGCCAGGCAGAGCAAGCCTGGCCCCCGCCCCCACCCCCCCGGAATAATTATTGTAACGTTTGGGGTACCCGAGAGGGACCCTGCAAATAACCTCCAAACGACGGTAAATCAGAGCAGATAATGCAATTTACAACAGCGACTTAAAGAAGTTGTGAACGACGGATGTTCCAGCAGTGAGAGAGGGTACTGCCAACTGGGCAGTCAAGTCAGGTATCGATTTCAGATCCTCTGCGGCGCTCACGGCGCTGTTTGGGTTGAGCGGTCTGCCAGTGTTCCCGGGCCGTTGGACCCAGCAGGGTTGGTGCGTTTGGCCAATCGGGGAGTGCTGTCATTGGGAGTTGGAGAGTCCCCAAGAATTTCGGCAGGTCCCCCAACATGCGAAATGTGGCTGACCTGCCGTCTCTCCCGGCGGTCAATGAGAATGGGTAACCCCAGCGGTATGGTATGTCGTTTTCTCTGAGTAATGTTAGTAGTGGCCTCATAGCGCCCCTGAGGCGGAGAGTGTGGCGCGCCAGATCTTGAAGTAAAATGAGTGGTTTGCCATTATGCACAAGGTCCCCCTTTTCTCTGGTGGCACGCATGATGGATTATTTTTCTCTAAAGAAATGGACCCTGCATATTATGTCCCTTGGTCTGTTTGGATCGGACGTTCTGGGCCCCAGCGCCCTATGTATCCTGTCAATTATGATCAGGTTGTCTGGCGCGCGATCTAGTAATTGTTGAAAAAATGTTTGTGCCCAGGTTTCTAGTTGGGGGCCATCTACTTCTTCAGCTAAACCTCGGATGCGGACATTATTTCGTCGATTCCTGTTCTCGAGGTCATCTATGTGCATAGTCAGGCTGGCTATTTGATCCGTTTGAAATTGTATGGCTTGCCTGTGCGATTCTAAGATGGCTGCTGTGTCCTCTTGCGCCTCTTCTACCTGCAGCAATCTGTGTCCCATCTGGTGTATATCAGAGTGGATGCGGTCAAGGGCTTGTCTGTTAGATGTTTCAAATTTTGTGAACAATGCTTGGAGCTCACTTTTTGTGGGGATTGACATTATGTGAGTTTTCCACTGTTCAGTGTCCTTCTCTAGGAGTTCCCCTTTATGTGTGCTGCCAGCTGGGCTGCTAGGTGTGCTGCTCTCTGGGGACACCGCCCACCCCAGGGGGTCATTGCCCCTTTTAGCGTTGGGAGAGATGTAGTGTGCAGCAGGTGATGCTTCTGTGGATGTGGCTGTATGTGCTGAGGGGGAGTCCATGTTTGTGCCAATCACTGTTTTGTTGCAGCTTCCTGGCTCCATAGGTGTCTCAGATGCGGGGACCTCTCGTGCAGGGAGCCGGATCGTTCGGCGCTGTGCTCGGCGGGGAGGTCTGGGACCCACGTGGTTTGATGTGAACGGGTGCCGGCGCCATCTTTGCCGGCTTCCCGCCGCTCTGACTGGGAGCGCCGAGAAACCGTTCCATTGCCCCTCTTCTGCCGCTCGGAGCCACCGCCCGCACTTCGGGAACGTTCTTCCTGCCCATCCTGTCCTGGATGGGCGAAATTCGCCGTTCTTATGGAGGTTTCTGTCCGGGGATAGGTGAGCACAGCGGGAGCCCGACTCACACACGTCCTATCGCGGCATTCGCAGGCCACGCCCCCTCCCTCAGGCCATTTATGATAAACTGCTGCGCTAGATTCAGCGAGTGATTTCATCTAGTCACATATCACTCAGAATGACCAAATGATGAAACCCAAACAATAAAAAACAATGCAGCTTATACAGTGAAATACATCAGTTTGTATATCAGAAAAAGCAAAAAATGATTAAATGATTAAAAAAAGCTATTTGCATATGCAAGTTGTAATATACAACTTCAGTGGAGGCGCAGTGTATAGAAGGAGGGAATTGCAGCATGCTAATAGGACCAAGGATCAAAAATTAAGTTCTATGAATTTCACATTTAATTTAAATATAAGTTCATGAAAACCTAGCTACTGCAGAGGGGAAATCACCAGTATATGAAATGACTATCCGGTGGTGACTGTGTGTGTGTGTGTGTGTGTGTGTGTGTGTTATACATAATACAAAATATATTCTATTATTGCTAGTGATGCTATTGCAAAATCTCTACGCTTTGCTTCTAACTTGTCTGTGTTCCTTTTGAAAATTGAGATGGGTCAGACTCCAGAGATAAGCCAAAGCTTTATAGACTTCAGCTGAATGTCACAGAGGTTGGAACTGAGAAATTGGATGTGAATTCAATACAGGTAATACTTTCATTTATGTAAATGATATAATACTTTCATTTATGTCTGTGTATACAACTCGTTATATTTTCAACATTCAATTATCTTCCTTAGGCCATTGTAAATTGCAAGTTTATTCAACATACAATGAATGACGCATACATGGTCTTCATGAGCAATTCACAAAACAGCTGTGTAATTGAATTGCATGCACCAGTTGGCTGTCTAAAGGCCCATTTAGACACGTTATCGCTCAAAAATCACTCAAAGCCATCTTTTTAACGATAATCGTTGTCTAACTGCACTGACATCGTGCAGTTTTCGTTAAACCATCGCTCATCGCACATAAGGATGAGTCTTATCAGGGATTCACAGCGGGATAAGCTGATACTATTGTTTCAGCTGTATCCTGCTCCCTGATGACAGGCGGGGTATGACGAACGCAGCTGTCCAGCTGCTTTCTCCATACCCGACACGGAGCACTCGGCTGTATAACAGCCGGACTCTCCGCGCAGTAAACAGCTGGATGCAGAAGACAAGTGGGGCCACCCCTCTTGTCTTCTGCATTCTCCGCTCAGAGCGCTCGGCTCCGCTCCCCGCTTGTTCTCTGGAGCGGAACGTGATAGCTTAACGTTTGAGCGATCATCTTGTGAGGTAAATGACACAACAATTATTGCTAAAAGACTTTTGAGCGATAATTGTTGTCTAAACGGGCCTTAACTCCCCTCCATGGTACAGTGCAGTACAGTGTTTACTATGCTGTTTTGTACCAGAATAGGAATTTCTGTGTCCTGAAAGCCCAATCTGTCGTCATAATGCATTATTTATCCTGCAAGATGAAATCTGTCAAAAAAAATATACCCAATGCCAAAGTTATACTTTTTCTGTTAGTCTCATCCTAAAACATTTAACATAAAGCAATCAGAAATTTGTAAAGAAGGAACAATAATTAGCATGACCACTGGCATGTTAGGATGCAAACATTAAGGCCGCTTTCACATGGGGGCAACAAAATCTCGCGATATGACAGCGCTACAGATTGCATGTATGTGAAACCCATGCTTTCCAGTGGGTTCTTTCACATTAGCGAGGTTTTGTAGGCTGTTGCATTGCGAGAAAATAAAATTGCGGCAAACCGCGATTTGCGATATTTTGTAGCGCATGTTTCCCTATGGAGCCTTCCTCTGTGTAGCATTGCGACCTTTACAGTAGGAAGTCCTATGGTTTTCCCTAAAGGTAGCCCTAGCTACATGTATTGTTTTTTCCTTTCCTTTACATTACCTAGCAGGCGCTGTCCGCTCCACCGCACTTCTCCGGCAGTACTGCGGCACTTGTCTGTAGTCTCTAGACATCTCGTCCTGGTCAGGGGGTTCAAAAATCCCACCTGTAGAAACCGCTGACTCTGAATGGCAGAGCTGCGGCGCCTGAGAACCAATCACTGCAGTACTTGATGAACCAATTACAGACATCACTTTTTTTTTTTTTTTACATGCAGCTAGGGCTCATTTTCGGGGTAGGGCTTATATTTCAAGCCCCCCTGAAAATCCAGAGAAAAGAGCGCTACAAAGTTCATCACCAGGTCCTCAGGCAGAGAGTTCCATAGTCTCACTGCTCTTAAAGTAAAGAACCACCTTCTATGTTGTGTAGAAATCTTCTTTCCTCTAGATGTAGAGGGTGCCCCCTTGTTAGTCAGTCCTGGGTATAAATATATCGGGGAACAATGCAGAGATTTCCCCCATCTATCAATACATACTTATTAGAGCCCCCCCTTATAGTCATGGGTATAAATAGATGATGGCAGAGATCTCTGTATTGTCCTCTGATACAGTGTTTTCCCAGAGAATAAGACACTGTCCTATATTAAATTTTCTCCCAAAAGACAGTCTTATTTTTACAATACTCGCCTAGCAAGCGATGTTTGGGTCCCTCATGCTGGTCTCCGTCGCTGCTGCGGGCTGCCGTATTCACCTGAACGCCGACATAGCATTTCTTTCTGGTAGCGGGGTTTGGATGCCCCGCCTCCAGCCAGATAATGCTCTGATTGGTTAACCCCTTAGTGACGGCAAATAGTGTTTTTACGTCCTGCTGTTGCGGGATGTTATGGAAGGAGATAGCGCCGCTATCTCCCTCCATATAGCGTGGGCGTCAGCTGTTTATTACAGCTGACACCCGCGGTCAATAGCCGCGATCGGCCATACGGCCGATCGCAGCTATTAACCCTTTAAACCCTCTAGTATAAGCGACCCCTCTTGCAGCCCCAGTAGTAATAGCACCACCTCTTGCAAAAGCGGCCACCTCTTGCAAAAGCGGCCACCTCTTGCAAAAGCGGCCACCTCTTGCAAAAGCGGCCACCTCTTGCAAAAGCGGCCACCTCTTGCAAAAGCGGCCACCTCTTGCAAAAGCGGCCACCTCTTGCAAAAGCGGCCACCTCTTGCAAAAGCGGCCACCTCTTGCAAAAGCGGCCACCTCTTGCAAAAGCGGCCCCAGTGCCCTGCGCTCCTATTCCCATTCTTACTGGAGCAGACATCCCTCTGGTGGTCAGAGGCCATGCCATGTCGTGCTGTTGCTGCAGCAGTGCTAATCCTGTAATGGTATTCCTCTCCTCTGCCACCTCTGCAAACTTGTTGCAGTGTGCCAAATCAGGACTAGCCTCCCCTGGATCTCTTCCCTCTACTCTTCCTCCTGTTACCAAGCTAGCTGCCTGCTCATCCGGCTTCCCAAAGTACTATCCGCCACACATCTACCCCAGCAAGTGCCTGCTTAGTGAGCAGCAGACTCCTTTCCATATTGCAAATGGATTTCCGTGTTGTGAGCTGCTCATTTAGATCCAGAATCTGGGTTTCCAAATGTGCCATACTGTCATATCTTGTACAGCTATTGAAGGACTGCATACATGGCACAAGATGTACACTGGACGGCATTGTCAATCATGGAGCACACTCTAAATCGTACAGATAAAAATCAAGTCATCTATAGAAGTAAAAAATATTGGTGAAAAGACATAAGTGACTTCCTTCTAAAGTCCTCCAACTTTAAAGGGGTTTTCCCGGTCAAAAGTACTATTGATGACCCAAATACAGAGGTCGGAGCAAGCTCCTGCGCCGACCGCCTATGTAGTGGCCGGCACTTGTAACTGCAGACACGGCTATCATTGATTTCAATGAGAGCCGTGCCTGCAGTTATCAGTGCTGGCCACTGCAAGGGAGGTCCTCACCAGAGGCTTCCGCTCCGACCCCTATTATTGCGGTGCTTACAGCTTGCGCCCGCACAGCTGATCGGTTAAGGTTCCCAGCGGTGGATCCTGGCCAATCAACTATAGATGACCTATCCTGATGATAGAGCATCAATATTATTTTTGACTTGAAAACCCCTTAAGTCTCACACACTTAAAACAAGCGCACTTGAAATAAAGCACATGTCTGCATGCTCCCATAGTGGTGTTTGGTTGTAGTTGCTATCAGCAGCAGTAACTCCTGAAAGGAATCCTTTTCTCTCTGTTCCATTCTTTTTCCCATTCCCCTCCCCCAGTTTCTTCGTTTATAAATTAGGAGTCCTTGATGTATAAAACAGTACCTGTGCCCATCCTCCCTCCCAGGACACGTTTACACCTGAATATTTAATGCAGCATTGCCCGTGAACTCACACAATGTACATGTTCTTCATTATTTATAAACGAAGATATGTGGGGGAGATAAATAGAATACGTCCTTAAGCAGCAATGTCACAGAATTGTGTCAGAAATGTCTAACGGTCTGGTCGGATTCAGACTGCGAAATATCACAGCAGAATTGGACCCAGCGCCCCCCCATAGACCCTATACTCTCCTCTCCAGATCCGCCGTGATTCTCGCCTGGCAAGCCGGCGCACATGCGTAGTGCAGCACATGACGTGCTGGGCTGTGACACAGATTCTCACGGTACTACCGCAGTGCTCACAGAGGAAGTACCGCGGGGCAGATGGCTTCCATTGACTGCAGTGTAAGCAGTCTGCGATTTTCCACACAGAATTGAACATGCTGTGATTTCTCCCATGCAAGCAGAAAATCACAGTTGTGGATTCTACATCTTAAACTGTGGCAAAAATCCATGGCTAAGCCACATATTTATGTATTTTGGCACGGATCCACAAGCAGCCCAGTAAATGGGTAAAATTTGTTTATGAATTTCTAATTGCGATGCTGCACGAATTCACATTAAGATGTAATGCATCACAATCGAGTGAAATTTGCTTGCGATACTTCCGCTGTGATTTGCGAGGCATTGCTCATGGATGCGCTTTTTGACGTTAAGGAGCTACACATCATTTAACGTGGAACTGCATGGAAACTTCAAGAAGCAACATGTCATGGAATCACCTGATCGGGACACATTGAATCGTATGCACATAAGGAAGATAATATTTCTGTAGTGCCACCTATTGGATAGCATTCCTGCAAATCAATGGCTGACCCTTAATACAGGGCTTTGTAACAATGATTATGAATTGTAAACCAAGCCAGAATCCATACGCGGACAGCTGTTTTGGGGTTTTTGCCCCTCCATCAGTGTGCAGTAGGTTTCTGGCTTGACTATTGAGAGGCCTATGATGTGGGTCGGGAAGGATATCTTTTCTCCTTAACGAGAGCACCTAAGAGGAGAGGTGAGTAAGAAGACTTAAGGCCGTGCATGCTCCTCTGGGAAATATGCAAAAAGGAAGATGAAACAAGAGCTCTGCAGCTCCACTTGTTGTATGGTTTTCAGTTTCCAATCATTGTTCTGAAGACCTGTACGAGGTCACAGGCACACGGGCAGGTTAGATTCCGAATGCGGGAGTTCACAGCGGAATCCAACCTTGTGCCCAGCCGGCATCTGCACTTACCTGTGTTTTCTTCTTTTCTGTGCTGCGGATGGTCTGCATGGCTCGCTGTCGGATATGTGTAGTACAGATTTTTTTTTAAAACTCCTGCTTTTCCCAAGACTGTCCACTGTCCACAATGTCAATTGTGGATGGGCCGCGGGTCGAACGGCTTCCTTTGACTTCAATAGAAGCAGTCCATGCGGAATCTGCAGGAAAATGGAGCATGCTGCTATCTTTTATCCGCAGACAGAAACCCTAATTGGTTTCCGCTTGTGTGCATGAAGAATAATTTTTGCATTGCATGCTATGGGCAGTATTCACTGCAAAATCCGGAGGTGGTCGCCCGCTCTGGATTCTGCAATTCAAATCCGGCTATCTGCATTGACCCTAAAGGTCAAACATTGATTTGCAGAAATGCTGCCATCCAATAGGTGGCACTGCAGAGTTATTGTTCCATCTCTATTTGCATCTATTTCCCAGAGTAGCATGCATGGCCTTATAAGTGTCCTTACCCATCCTCTAGGTCAGGGATGGCAAACCTTTTAGAGACAGTGCCAAAACTGCAACCCAAAACCCACTTATTTATTGCAAAGTGCCAACACGTCAGGGGGCTTGGCTTATCACAACATAGGATTTTACCCCCGTCATTATAAAAAGGACAGAGCCACTTCAAAATAGACTGCGTGCAGATTTTGATTGCTTTTTGGACACAGAAAAACTACAGAATGTCCTCAGCGGAAATTTCTGTGGAAAATTCTGCAGCATTTGTGCACCCAAAAAGCAGGCAGTCTGCATGCTGCCTATTTTGAAGCGGCCCTGCCCATTTCCACCACGTGTAAACCTACCCCAGCGGTGATAGTGACCCCCCCCCACCCCCACCCCAGTGGCCTCAGCGATAATGGTGATATCCCACAGCGACCCCCAGTATAATAGTGCCCCCCCCCCCCGCCCCACCAGCGGTAATAATACTGACGACCCCCCAGAGCGGCCCCCTTAGCAGTAATAATAGTGCCCCCTCCAGAGCGGCCCGCCAGCAGTAATAGTGAGGGACCCCCCCCCCCAGCAGTAATAAGTGACATCCCCAGAGTGGCCCGCCAGCAGTAATAGTTACATCCACCCTAGCGGCCTCCCAGCAGTAATAGTGACACCCCCTCCAGAGCGCCCCCCCCCCCCCAGCAGTAATAATAGTGACACCCCCCCCCCCCCCCCAGAGAGGCTTCTCCCAGCAGTAATAATAGTGACCCCCCCCCCCCCCAGCAGCAATAGTGACATCTCCAGAGTGGCCCGCCAGCAGTTATAATAGTGATGCCCCCTAGCAGTAATAATAGTGACAACCCCCCCCCCCCCCCAGAGCGGCCCCCCAGCAGTAATAAGTCACATCACCCCCAGCGGCCCGCCAGCAGTAATAAGTGACACCCCCCCCCCCCCCCCAGCAGTAATAACATAGTTTGTAAGGCTGAATGAAGACAATGTCCATCTAGTCCAGCCTGTCTATCCTCCTGTGTTTTTGATCCAGAGGAAGGCAAAAAAAACCAAGAGCAGAAGCCAATTAGCCCTTTTGGGGGAAAAATTCCTTCCCGACTCCCTAATGGCAATCGGACTAATCCCGAGATCAACCCCTAATAGTTCCTACCTGCCTGTATACCCGGATCAACAATTAACCTAAGATTTATATCCTGTAATATCCTTCTGCTCCAGAAAGACATCAAGTCCCCTTTTAAACTCCTCTATGGATTTTACCATCCCCACATCCTCAGGCAGAGAGTTCCACAGTCACTGCTCTTACAGTAAAGAACCCTTTTCTGTGTTGGCGATGAAACCTGCTTTTTTCTAGACGTAGCAGATGCCCTCTCGTTACCGTCACAGTCCTGGATATAAACAGGTCATGGGAGAGATCCTTGTATTGTCCCCTAATGTATTTATACATAGTTATTTGATCGCCCTTTAGCCGTCTTTTTTCCAGAGTAAATAATCCCAATTTCGATAGCCTCTCTGGGTATTCCAGTCCCTTTATTCCATGTAGTAATTTAGTTGCCCTTCTTTGAACCCCCTCCAGTACTGTAACCTCTTTCCTGAGCACCGGTGACCAGAACTGTGCGCAGTATTCCATATGGGGCCTGACAAGTGTCTTATAAAGTGGAAGGATAATGTTCTCGTCCTTCGCCCCTATACCTCTTTTAATGCACCCCAAGACTTAGCTTTTGCAGCAGCTGACTGGCATTGGTTACTCCAGTTTAGTCTACAATCCACTAGTACCCCCAGGTCTTTTTCCATCTCACTTTTCCCTAGCAGTACCCCATTAACGGGGTTTTGTCATTAAAAGAAAAATTATCTAAACTTACTTATTCCTTCCCTGTCTGTCTCCTTATCACATCTTCTCTTGGTTGAGCTTCTCCAGTGCCCAAGATCAGCTCACTGCAGGCTGGGCCCAGCTTGTTATGAAGGCTGCTTTATCACAAACTCCTTCCTGCTGGGTCAGTGAAGGTCAGGTCCCTGTGCTGTAGCTTCACTGCCTAGGAAGGAATTGTAATCTATTTCAGAGATAGCTCGTATGAGCAATCTCTGAAGAAGATAGGCAGTCCTCCTGCTGGCCTGTGAGCTGTGACATAATGTACATTGGCAGACTGCCAACCTAATGTACATAACCTCACAGGAAGGAGCAGAATCAGGCAAGTGGAGGTAAAGTGAGCCTTTGGACTGCAGGAGACAGAAGAAGATAAGGGAGGTAAAGATCTGGTAAGTAGACTGATGGCGGAGGAATAGATAAATAGAGCATTTTTCTTTTTTAGTGACAGAACCCCTTTAAGTGTTTATTGGTGACATCCGTTTCTCCTGCCCATGTGCGTAACCTTACATTTTTCAACATTGAACTTCAATTGCCATTTTTCTGCCCAAGTCCCCAGCTTATCCATGTCTATTTGTAGCCATACATTGTCCTCCGTTGCATTGATTATATTGTATAATAGTGACACCCCCCCAGAAAGGCCCCCCAACACTAATAGTGACACCCCCCCAGAAAGGCCCCCCAACACTAATAATAGTGACACACCCCAGAGCGGCTTTCAGGAGTAATAAGTGACACCCGCTCCCGCTGGTTCCCCAGCAGTGATAATAGTGACACCCCCAGCGGCCCCCCAGCAGTAATAAGTGAAACCCTCCCTAGCGGCTCCCAACAGTAATAATAGTGACACCCCCCCTAGCGGCTCTTAACAGTAATAATAGTGACAACCCCTAGAGAGGCCCCCCAGCAGTAATAATAGTGACACCCCCCCTAGCGGCTCTTAACAGTAATAATAGTGACAACCCCTAGAGAGGCCCCCCAGCAGTAATAATAGTGACACACCCCAGAGCGGCTTTCAGCAGTGATAAGTGACACCACCCAGCGGTCCCCCAGCAGTGATAAGTGACCCCCCCCCCAGCGGTCCTCCAGCAGTGATAATAGTGACACCCCCCCCCCCCCCCCAGCGGTCCCCCAGCAGTGATAATAGTGACACCCTCAGCGGCCCCCCAGTAGTAGTAATAGTGACACCCGCCTAGAGAGGCCCCCCAGCAGTAATAGTGACACACCCCAGAGCGGCTTTCAGCAGTAATAATAGTGACACACCCCAGAGCGGCTTTCAGCAGTGATAAGTGACACCACCCAGCGGTCCCCCAGCAGTGATAAGTGACCCCCCCCCCCCAGCGGTCCTCCAGCAGTGATAATAGTGACACCCCCCCCCCCCCCAGCGGCCCCCTGCAGTGATA
The DNA here is from genome assembly GCA_035609135.1 of Eleutherodactylus coqui. Lineage (NCBI taxonomy): Eukaryota > Metazoa > Chordata > Amphibia > Anura > Eleutherodactylidae > Eleutherodactylus > Eleutherodactylus coqui. The sequence goes on along the minus strand of CM069407.1, from coordinate 118,292,364 downwards.
ATGGTGGCACACCCAGCGGCCCCCCAGCAGTAATAATAGTGACACCCCCCTAGCGGTTCCCAACAGTAATAAGTGACCCCCCCCCCCCCCAGCGGTCCCCCAGCAGTGATAATAGTGACACCCTCAGCGGCCCCCCAGTAGTAGTAATAGTGACACCCGCCTAGAGAGGCCCCCCAGCAGTAATAGTGACACACCCCAGAGCGGCTTTCAGGAGTAATAATAGTGACACCCCCCCAGCGGCCCCCCAGCAGTGATAATAGTGACACACCCAGCGGCCCCACAGCAGTAATAGTGACACACCCCCCTAGCGGCTCCCAACATTAATAAGTGTCACCCCCCAGAGAGGCCCCCCAGCAGCAATTCACTAATGGGGTGAGCGGCCAATGGTGTCGCATGCCAGCAGGGAGGGCTCTGCGTGCGACCTCTGGCACGCGTGCCATAGGTTCGCCACCCTTCTCTAGGTGCTTTCCTTAAGGAAAGTTGATATCCCTCCCGACCCACATTAATCTTAACATGACTCTGAACATGTGTTAAATTTTATGTAACGTGATGCGATACGCATACAAAAAGCAAAAAGCAATGTCTTACTCGCCTGTGTAAATGTAGCCTTAGGGCGCATTCAGACGACCGTATATCGGCTGGGTTTTCACGCCCAACCGATATACGGCGTCTCTCTGCAGGGGAAGGAGGCTGTAAGAGCCGGGAGCAGTGCTATGAGCTCCCGCCCCCTCTCTGCCTCCTCTCCATCCCCTCTCCACCCCCCTGCACCATTTTCAATGAGGAGAGGTGGGACAGGGGCGGAGCTAATTCCCGGCACTTAGCCCTGCCCCATCCCGCCTCCTCTCATTGCAGATAGTGCAGAGGGGCAGAGAGGGGACGGGAGCTTAGAGCACTGCTCCCGGATCTTCCAGCCTCCTCCCCAACCCCCCCCCCCCCTGCAGAGAGAGACGCCGTATATCGGCCGGCGTGAATACCCAGCCGATATACGGTCGTCTGAATGCGCCCATAGTCTGTAAGTCATTACAATTAAAGGGTGAACATTCTGTCACAGAACGTTTCTATAACGTGTTAAGCCAAGTTCAATGTTACCTCTGTACTTCCCTGCTTGTAAGTGTCTGATGTGAGTAGTTGGCTTGCATCTAGCTAGTTTAGTCATTGTAATTTTATTTCTCATGATAGCTGTTTGGACCCGGCATACAGCCTCATCACTGTGACCTTACTAATATGGACGGTATAGTGGCGGTTACTCCAAGAAGTGTCGATGCAGATACATATGTGGATGGTCAGCGCATCTCTGAAACTACCATGTTACACAGTGGGGTTAAAGTGCAGTTTGGGTCCTCACATGTGTTTAAGTTTGTGGATCCTAGTAATGATCAGTCGCTGGATAAAAGACCTTCAGATGCCGGGCATGTAGTTCGAGGACAACGAATGAAGTCTGGGTAAGTTGGTGAAGTACCAAGGTTTGTTCCCTTCTCTGCAAAATATGGATTACTTGGTGTCATTCTTAACTCTTGAGCTGCTGTGCACCCGTAGGACTGGATCGAAAAACATTGTACAAACTGTGATGGATGGACTGGAGCACTGCCGCAATGTCTATGGGCTTTAAAACGTAGTTCATTGGCACAGGAGGGAACAGAGAGAGGGGCTTTTTTTTGTAAACTGGCCTATTAAAGAGCCCTCTTACTGTTTAAGGAAAAGGGGCTAATTACAAATAACGAGAAAAAAAAACTACATTGCATAGAACGCCTTTTCTTAGCTTTAGTTGGCAAGTCACAGACATAGATGTGAATAATTTGTACTTAAAAGAATACTACCACAGAAACACCTCTTTTAAATAGTCACTGATAAGGAAGTGAAGGTTTTATGGTCCCTGAATTAATGTTGGGGTGGTCACCAGGCCAGCTGTTATCTGTGCTATAGATTTCTCATACTTCCCATTCACGCGTGAATCCTCGTGAAGAATTTAGCCCTATATTGAAAGTGTTAAAAGTTGTTATAAATTTATATTCCCCAATTCTTCTATGGCTTTGTGACTTGAAATTGCCTTTAAGTATCATAACTTTATCTTCTATATCATGTCAGTGACTAGAAAAGTGCTCGGTCACAGGTAATTCGGTCTTTCTCGAACAGGACATTTACTGCGCAGGATCAGGTACACAACATCAGACGTGGAACATGTGAATATCCCCGAGATATTATAGTCCTGCTGTGTGCTAGGCATTTGTATCCTGTCCGTGGTCCGTAAATGTGAGCAGGTCTTGCAGCTACTTGAGGGATAAGTTTCTTTGTGTGTGTCAGAGGGCAATGCACTCCTGATTTTAAAGTTCCTTAACCCCTTGAGTGGCGTGTTTCCTACCACCCTGTCAGACCCACCAGGGCAAGTTTTTTAAAATGGTCTCATCATTGAATTTCAACTAATTTTGCAGTTGCATCTCAAGAGCCATAACTTTTTCATTTTTCCATTGACATGGCCATATGAGGGCTTGTTTTTTGCGGGACAAGTTGTGATTTTTTTAAACCGGGGGGGGGGGGAGAAAAAAAGGGGCCATGTCATTAAGGGGTTAAATGTATTAACTTCCTTCTCTGTCATTACGATGCATGGATACCACATGTGTGATTTTTATTTTTGATTTTTTTACAAAGTGAAGGGAGACAAGTGTTATTTTTTTTTTATAATTTTTTTTACTTTTGTGTTTTTTTTACTTTTTTTTTTTCCCCTTTAGGGGACTTCCACAGGGACCCATCAGGACCCCCTGATCACATTCCGGGGGGCTGGTGGTGACAGCCCTTTACATGCTGCAGTCACATAGACTGCAGCATGTAAAGGGTTAACACAGCAGAGATCGGAGGTTTTCTTTGATCTCTGCTGTAAGAGCTGGTACCTAGCTGTCCTCTGACAGCCAAGCACCAGCTCTCCCTGCCACAGAGACCATCGGCTTGCTTCTGACAAGCCGATGGTCTCTATGGCAACCTGTAAACAAAGCAGGAAACTTAGAAGCAGGAGATTGCCGGCAGATCGGCAATATCTTCTGCTGGTTTTTCAAAGCCCTTGATTTGTTCTCTGTGGGACAGTGCAGGCAGAGCACAATGCCACAGCTTGTGTCATTGTGCTCTGCAGCTCCCATAGTGATACATAGCCCGGAAATCTTCCAGGCTACATCACTATGAGCAGTGGAGCTCGTCCCGGAAAATTTCCGGGCGTGCCACTCAAGGGGTTAAATGTGAAGGTTGTCTGTAACACAGAAGCGAAGGAAATATGATTTCCATACAGTCATCCTTGTGTAGGGTATGATGAAGTTTCTTTGCGGTTTTCCTTAGTACCTCTAGCTGTGAATTGTAGGTCACTACTAGAGGCACACGATTATTTCCTTTGTTCTCTGTGTATTGGAGTAGTTGATTTCAGGGTGTCCTGGTGATTTTGGTGGGATGGTAGCCCTGATTTTAAAAACGTTTTTTTAAGATGGTATAGATGTTCCTCTGTTGGCTTGGAGCAGATCCAGTTGTATCTGATTGCATGGCTGTAAACTATGGACTTTTTGAGGTGTTTTAGAGTGGAAGCTGTCCCACCTAAGGTATGTGGGCCTATCAAACAGTGTTCAGTGTAGGGATGTCTATATTAAGTTTGCAATTTTTATGATGGTGTCCAAAAAGTTGATTTCTGTATATGAGTAGCTTAATGTCAGGTTTATGGTGGGGTGCATTCATTGAATCTCTCATGGAATTATGTTAGTTCTTGTTCAGTGTTTGTCCAGATGATTATGATGTCATCAATGTAGCTGTAGTAGTCCAATGGCTTGCTGGAGCAGAAAGCCAGAAAATCACTCTCCAGTTTTGCCATGAAAAGGTTGGCATATTGTGGTGCTGTTTTATTGACCACTAGCTTACCCTTTGCGCGTTGCTGCGAAGACAGACAGACAGACATACATTCATTTTTATATATATATAGACTAGTTTACCCGTCGAGCTTTGCTGCGAAGACAAACATACATACATACATTTGTTTTTATATATCTAGATAACAACCAATCACAGCGCAGCTTTCATGTTAACTCAGTGATATAATAAATAACCAATCGCAGCGCAGCTTACATGCTACCTCAGCTTTATAATACATAACACCCAATCACAGCGCAGCTTTTGTGTTACCTCCAGCAGAAAGAGAAATAACAACCAATCACAGCTCAACTTTTATTCTGCCTCAGCAATATAAAAAATAGCAACCAATCACAGTGCAGCATTCATTTTACCTCAGTGGTATAATATAGCAACCAATCACAGCACAATTTTCATGTTGCCTCAGCAGTATAATATATAGCAACAAAGCACAGCTTTCATGTTACCTCAGCAGTATAAGAAATGGCAACCAATCACAGCACAGATTTCATTTTACCTCAGCATTCTCATTATCCAGCAATTGTCTTGCGAAACGTTCGGCGGATGCAACACGCTTGCTTGTAATGCCTTTTGCTTTCGTGCTTGAAATGGAAATCAAACGATCTTTGTCTGGGGGGCATAACTGTCGACGATGCTTGCACGCGTGCCACCTATCGTAGGATAGATGTACTATGCCAGTAATCTTCCCAGGAGTGTACTCAACAACTTCCCAAAGTTTCATGGCGATTGGATCAATGGTGTAGTAATGCATAAAGGACAGACATACATTCATTTTTATATATATTGATGACATCGGGAAGTGAGAGAATTAGATTCTGTACGTAAAATTTGGACGCTAATTCTTTTGCGCTTAGAATTGTATAATTGAGTTGGGATGCATTAACTCTTCCTATTTATGACAGTCAATGCTCGTGCCAAATTTCAAGTTTCTATGACATTGGGAAGTGAGAGAATTAGATTCCGTACGTAAAATTTGGACGCTAATTATTTTGCGCTTAAAATTGAATAATTGAGTTGGGACCCTTTAGCTTTTCCTATTTCTTGACATAATCCGTGCTCGTGCCAAATTTCAAGTTTCTATGACATCGGGAAGTGAGAGAATTAGATTCCGTACGTAAAATTTGGACGCTAATTCTTTGGCACTTAGAATTAAATAAGAGAGTAGGGACCCATTAACTTTTCCTATTTATGACATAATCAATGCTCATGCCAAATTTGATGTTTCTACGACCTCGGGAAGTGAGAGAATTAGTGGCAATGATGGAAATCGAACATCTACGTGGGAAGGGGAGGCGTAACTGTCGGTGATGCTCGCACGCGCTCCATTTATCATAGGATAGAGGTACTATGCCAGTAATCTTCCCAGGAGTGTACTCAACAGCTTCCCCAAGTTTCATGGCGATCAGATGAATGGTGTAGTAGCATAAAGGACAGACAGACAGACGCATACATTCAATTTTATGTATATATAGATGACGGTTACAGTGAGTTGCAGGAATATCTTTGCCAAAGGACAAGTAATTGTGTGCGAGGATGAATCTTGTGAGTTGTAACACTGATTAAGGCAACCCCATTGGCCTCAAGGTGTGCCTGGCAGGCGGTCAGTCCGTCTTCATGTGTGATGTTGGAATATAAGGATACCACGTCCATGGTGGCCAGGATGGTGCCATTAGGGAGGGGACCTATGGTTTGTTCAGTATGTCCGTGGTGTCTTGCAAGTAGCTGGTTGTGTTTCTCACCAGTGGTTTGAGGACACCTTCTACCCACCCTGAGTTTCCTTCAGTATGGGTTCCCACACCAGAGATAATTGGCCTCCCTGGGTTGCTAGCTTTGTGTAGTTTTGGAAGCATGTAGAAAGTTCCAATCCTGGGGTTCTCCGGTATAGAGTCCAAAAGTTTTGTGGAGCTCATAGAAACTACACAAAGATTTCAATGGAGCTTTTCAGACCAGCGTTAAAACACAGCCTTTTTCAAGCGCTGTCTGTTCTATTTTCATGTGTTTCTGCGGTTTAAACCTCTATGCTTTGCCCATTGAAATGAATGGGGTGTGGTTTCAGCTCTTCTAAAAAATGCAGTAGAATGTGGTCACCACGTTTTCAGCAACGGTTTTGGTTGTGTTTTTTTTTTTTCAATTCTGGCATTGCTAGCTTGCTTGGCTGCGTTTATAACTGCGCTAAAAACGCAGCCAAACGCATGTCAACAGAGCTGAAAACGCAGCACCTGTGTGAGTGGCCTTATGGTTTATTGATACCTTTTTAGGTCATTGAGAACGCATTTTTCCAATCTTTTGGTGACTTACTGTATGTGGTTATGTATGTAGATGGAATGTGATGAACACAAATTATGTGGAGTTTTTTTCTACTGTGATATATTGCAGAACCAATATATGTATCTATTGCCTGCCATTGTTACACATGACTGCTTGCAGCTGCCATGATAACCCATTGGCACCCTGCGATCCTGCAACAGAGCACTAGTGTAGTGACTAGAGATGAGCGAACGTACTCGGATAAGCACTACTCGTCCGAGTAATGTGCCTTATCCGAGTACCGCTGTACTCGTCCTGAAAGATTCGGGGCGCTCCGCTGCTGACAGGTGAGTCGCAGCGGGGAGCGGGGCAGAGCGGGCGGGAGAGAAGGAGAGAAAGATCTCCCCTCCGTTCCTCCCCGCTCTCCCCTGCAGCTCCCCGCTCCGCAGCGCGTCCCGAATCTTTCAGCACGAGCGGGGAGGTACTCGGATAAAGCACATTACTCGGACGAGTAGTGCTTATCCGAGTATGTTCGCTCATCTCTAGTAGTGACATAATTTGCCAATGCCTGCAGCAACCAAGGGGTTAAATGGCAGTATCAAAGGCTTCTTCACTTATTGCTGTTCTAGTGGAATGTTGGCTGTTAGGCCGACAAATGTAATTGCCGGGTGCCGCCCTTGGGAGAGGCTCATGTATTTACTGTGCACCACATGTAAGTACAGTGGAAACATGGCGGCCCATGGAAGATTGATACAGCATATTCCATGTGGAATAAACTTTGCCTACACGCTTGTGTTAGACAGCCCTTAGTTTTAGCTTCCAATAATTGCCCAGCTCCTGCACCAATCCAGTGACTTTATAGGATATCCGTTTCTGGAAAAAAGACCTGCTCATCATGGCATACTTATATGATGGGGCGAGAGTGGGTTGAATGGATGAGGCATTCTTTTTAAGGCCAATATTGAAATGGGGGGCCTAAAAGCATAGAATTACACACACTGGATTTGCATTTATTGTTGGTGCAGTTTTTGTGGCAAAACCATGAGTGGATTTAAAAAAAAAAAAAAAAAAAAATTTTTTTTATATATATGAACGAATTTTGCTTTTTGGTTGCATTCAATTCTGACTCTGGCTCAAACTCGTACACCAAAACTGCATCCTTTTCCAGTGTGTGGTCTTGCTCACATGAGGATTTAAATGGTCAGATGCATATTAGATTTTTCCCCGGTGTCGTCATGAGGTGGAGGTTGCCCTCTGACCTCGTGGGTCCAGGAAGCAAGAGGCTTAAAAAGGCTCCCCCCCCCCCCCCCCCTTCCATTCCTCAGTGCTTCCTGAGGGGCAAGCAAGAGGGCTCCCTCCATGGAGCCGAAAGAATCGACCGGGGGAGGGGGGTGATGACGTCACACGTCGGCGGGAACCAGGAAGTTAAAGCCCGCAGTATTCAAAATCCCTGACAGCCTCCACTGTACATGAAGCACCTTCACTGAAGCGTGCAGCTCCATTGCGTCGCGTTTCTTTTTCAGCATGAGTAGCAGAGAAACCGACGTGGAGGCCCTGCAAACCCTGAGTGTTCTATCTAAACCAAAAAAGGTGCAATATGTACAAAGTTTGGTTTGGGGGGCGTTGTGTGTATATTTATGCGCCTCTATACATGTATCGTTGCAGGACAGGGAATATTTTAAATCTAAACAGGATCCTAAAAAGAGCATTTCCTATGTGTCTTAAAAAAATTAGAGGATGCATAAAAAAAATCTCTATGCACGGCTAAAATCCTTGAGGAGCAGTCGGCTTTTATGGAAGACATAAGGCCCCTAGTTAGGGAGAAAGTGCGGGCATCCATCTCTAGCCTTCCATCGGCCCAGCCGGAGAGAAAATCCACCAAAAGGCCCCAGTTATGCGCCACTGGCAAGCTCTGACTCGGAGCAGTTGCTAGGCGAGCGCTCAGAGGGCGAATTACTGGATCATCCTCCTTAGGCCACGGATGATAGTAAAAAGTACTTCTTCGCCTCAGGTGATCTCGATGAGCTTTTAAAAGCTGTAAGGGGCTCCATGAAAATCGAAGATGCGGTTGAGCCAAGGTCCGTCCAAGACGACATGTTTGGTGGATTAAGGGCCAGAAATAGGATTGTTTTTCCAGTAAATGGCACTCTAAAGAAGGTGATCACCGATGAATAGATCTGTGCGGACAAACACCTGTATCTACCCCGAGAGTATAAAGAGAGACTTAGGTTCTCGGAAGAAGACCTACAGGAGTATGAGAGCATACCGATGGTGGGTGCACAGGTGGCCAAGATGGCTAGGAAAACGGCACTTCCCTTCAAGGATTCCTCCAATCCAAAGGATCCCATGGATAACAAAGTCGATGTCCTCATGAAGCGTGTATGGCAAGCATCAGCCTATGCCCTAGAATCAAATATCGCAGCCACGTCGGTGGCGAGGTCTATGTTCTTTGGTTGGGGGAACTGAACAAGTCAGGCAGAGGGCATCCAGGGGGGAGATCTAGGAGCGTATACCCCTGTTAAAGTTGGCCACAGCCTTTCTGGCTGATGCCTCCGCTGAGACAATCAGATTGTCAGCTAGAAATGCGGCACTATCTAATATGGCCAGACGAGCGATCTGGCTAAAAAACTGGAAAGCAGATGTTACGTCCAAAAATAAATTATGCAACATCCCCTTCTATGGGCAGTACGTTTTCGGGGCTGAGCTGGACAAGATCTTGAAAAAAGCAGCGGATAAAACCCAGGGATTTCCAGACCAGGAGAGGATCCCGCAACCCTTCAAGTCACAGCCTACCTTCAAGCCTTATTAGGGAAAAAGAAAGACGGGCCGCTGGTCTTACCCTAAATGCGGCATGGGTAAGACTGGGGAAGTTGCTATCCTGGTAGAGAATTCCCAGGTGGGGGGTAGACTGCTGAGTTTCTGTCAGAAATGGCAAGGCATTACAGAAAATCCGTGGGTTCTCCAGTTAGTATCCCAGGGGTATAGAATAGAATTCTTAGTCCGGCCTCTTAATAGATTTGCTATAACACCCACGCAATTTCTGAGCCAGAAAGAGTTCTGACGTGTCATGGACTCCTGGGGCATGCCGCAAGTAGACCTTTTTGCGAGCAGGACAGACTTAAATTGCCAGAAATGCTTCTCCCTCAACCCAAGAGACAAAGCCTTGGGGATGGACGCTTTCTCTCAGGCTTGGGATATGGATCTGGCCTACGCCTTTCCTCCCATTCCTCTTATTCCAATTGTCCTGCAAAAAAATCTTAAGAAGTTACGTGACTGTTATACTAGTCATCCCGTACTGGGAGAAGCGCGCATGGTTACCCCTTCTTCTGAACCAAGCTATCGCAGACCCAATCCGGCTTTGAGCCTGGGAGGATCTCCTGTCGCGGGGCCCAGTTCTGTGTCCTAACGTGCAGAAGCTGAATTGAACAGCCTGGATGTTGAGAAACAGATGTTACTAAACCAAGGTTTGTCTGCCAGGGCAGTGTCAACTTTTTGTCAGTCGTAAGCCCGTAACCACCGCCATTTATAATAAAATATGGAAGAAGTTTACTTCCTGGAGGAAGTTGGAAGCTTCTGATTGTGACACCTCTAACGAAGATTTTAGATTTCCTTCAGGAAGGCCTGGACAAAAATCTAAACCTGGGGACCCTTAAAGTCCAGATCTCAGCTCTTTCATGCTTTTTAGATCATCCGTTAGCCGAGCACAAGTTAGTCCGCAGGTTCATGAAGGCGGCAGAGAGGATAAGGGCAGTAATCTGTAGCTCAGTACCTCCGTGGGATTTAAACCTAGTGCTTAAAAGCCTTTGTAGGCCCCCCTTTGAACCTATAGATCAATTGTCGGTTAAAACGTTAACTCTTAAAATGGTATTCTTAGTCGCGGTTAAGACGGCAAGACGGGTTAACGAGATCCAGGCCTTTTCGTGTAGAACACCATATTTATTAGTACTGGACGATAGGATTGTCTTAAAAATGGACCCCCTTTTCTTACCTAAAGTGGTCTCAAAATGTAATAGACAACAAGAAGTTATCCTTCCCTCCTTTGTCAAAACCCCCGAAACGATAACGAGAATATCCTATCCTGGATGTGAAAAGAGTCATTCTGCATTATTTAGAATGTACTTCTTCCTTTAGAAAAGCTGGCAATCTTTGTTCAATTTCAGGGGCTGGGCAAAGAAAAGGCAGCTTCTAAAAGATCTATTAGCCGCTGGATTAAAACAGCGATCCAGCAAGCTTACTCCTCTAGCAACAAGGCGGTTAAAGAAGGACTGAGGGCTCATTCAACGAGAGCCGTATCGTGCTCTTGGGCAAAAAGGGCCATGGCGTCACCAGATCAGATATGCAGGGCGGCCACATGGTCTAGCCCACACAAATTTGTAAAGCACTACAGGCTAAATACAGATCATTCCTCGGACTTTTAGTTTGGTAGAAAAGTTTTGCAGGCAAAAGTCCCACCCCAGAGAAGTAATTTGGTATGGCTCCACGTAATGCCGTCATGACGCCGGGGAAAAGGGTAGAATTTCTTACCGAAAATTCCTTTTTTCCGAGTCGTCATGACAGCACGTCCTTTCCCTCCCTTAAAAAATGTTTATTGGTACACGCAGTACTATTGTATAATACTTTCGTTAATGTTCGGGTAGCTCACCTCTCTTTTTCTTAAAAAAAAAAAGAGATACATGTGTTTAACGTGAACTAACAATGTTTTTTTCTTGAGTGAATAAAGTTTTCCTGATAAACTAAAATATGTCCATGTAAGTAATTTGGAAGACACTGAGGAATGGAAGGGGGAGGAGCCTTTTCAAGCCTCTTGCTTCCTCTCTATACGAGGTCAGAGGGCAACCTCCATGTACTGCCGTCATGATGACTCGAGAAAAAAAGAATTTTCGGTAAGAAATTCTATCCTTTTCTGACGTGTATCTGACCATTTAATCCACGGCAGAACTACGTGAGTGATCCTCAGGATTTTCATGCAGATCCGCTCATAGATTTCGTCCCAGTCGTTCGTGCAATAATGTATGTGGTAGATGATAAAGAATGTGATCGAAAAATAAGAAATAAAAGGTTTTCACGTTCAAAACCCCTCCCATAAGAGTAAATTGTGCCTTTCTCCCGTCATTGCTGCTCAGATGCTGGGGACCATGGTGTCAGGAGAACAGCATGTGGCTGCCATGGTACGTGGTTTTAGTCCCTGTCACACACTTGCAGCTATAGTTTGAAAAAAATAAATAATTGCTCATCCAGACAAGCCCTTTTAAGTGCTCTCAAACCAAGGAGTTAATTACAGTGGTGGTTGAAAGTTTGTGAATTGTCTATAGTTCTGCTTATATTTGACCTAAAACTAGGCATCAGATTTTCGCAAATCCTAAATGTGAGAAAGAGAATCAAACCAAACAAATGAATCAATAATATATGTTGCTCAAATAAGTGACAGTCTAATGATTCCATATCACCTGTATGAGTAGCAACAGTATGTCAAAGTCAAGTCAACCTCTAGGACAGTGATGGCGAACCTTTTAGAGACAGAGTGCCCAAATTGCAACCCACTTATTTATCAAAAAGTGCCGACACGTCAGGGGGCAGGGCTTATCACGATGTATGATCTCACCTCCGTCGTTTTTAAAAGGACAAGGCTGTTTCAAAATAGACTGTGTGCAGATTTTGACGGCTTTTGGATGCGGAAATTCTGTGAAGTTTTCCACGGAAACTTCCGTTGAGGATATTCTGCAGCATTTCCGCCTCATGTAAATATATCCTAGCAGTGATAGTGCCCCAGCGGCTATGGTGGCGCCTCCCTCAGAGCGGCCCCAGCGGCTATGGTGACGCCTCCCTCAGAGCGGCCCCAGCGGCTATGGTGACGCCTCCCTCAGAGCGGCCCCAGCGGCTATGGTGACGCCTCCCTCAGAGCGGCCCCAGCGGCTATGGTGACGCCTCCCTCAGAGCGGCCCCAGCGGCTATGGTGACGCCTCCCTCAGAGCGGCCCCAGCGGCTATGGTGACGCCTCCCTCAGAGCGGCCCCAGCGGCTATGGTGACGCCTCCCTCAGAGCGGCCCCAGCGGCTATGGTGACGCCTCCCTCAGAGCGGCCCCAGCGGCTATGGTGACGCCTCCCTCAGAGCGGCCCCAGCGGCTATGGTGACGCCTCCCTCAGAGCGGCCCCAGCGGCTATGGTGACGCCTCCCTCAGAGCGGCCCCAGCGGCTATGGTGACGCCTCCCTCAGAGCGGCCCCAGCGGCTATGGTGACGCCTCCCTCAGAGCGGCCCCAGCGGCTATGGTGACGCCTCCCTCAGAGCGGCCCCAGCGGCTATGGTGACGCCTCCCTCAGAGCGGCCCCAGCGGCTATGGTGACGCCTCCCTCAGAGCGGCCCCAGCGGCTATGGTGACGCCTCCCTCAGAGCGGCCCCAGCGGCTATGGTGACGCCTCCCTCAGAGCGGCCCCAGCGGCTATGGTGACGCCTCCCTCAGAGCGGCCCCAGCGGCTATGGTGACGCCTCCCTCAGAGCGGCCCCAGCGGCTATGGTGACGCCTCCCTCAGAGCGGCCCCAGCGGCTATGGTGACGCCTCCCTCAGAGCGGCCCCAGCGGCTATGGTGACGCCTCCCTCAGAGCGGCCCCAGCGGCTATGGTGACGCCTCCCTCAGAGCGGCCCCAGCGGCTATGGTGACGCCTCCCTCAGAGCGGCCCCAGCGGCTATGGTGACGCCTCCCTCAGAGCGGCCCCAGGGGCTATGGTGACGCCTCCCTCAGAGCGGCCCCAGTGGCTATGGTGACGCCTCCCTCAGAGCGGCCCAGCGGCTATGGTGACATGGTGATATATATATATATGCAGAGATATGGCCTTGCCTGCTTATTTCTCCATTGGTAACTAATGGTTACCTCCTGTACACCCTGCTGTACAAGTCTACTTCACCTCTCATATCTCCTCACTAGCGCACTACCCTAAACGGCTCTTTGATACTTTTTACTCCCTTCTCAGCTCTAAACCGCAACCCCCGGTGACTGATCTCAGTGCTGTAGAGTTAGGTGCCTACTTCAAAAAGAAAATTGATCACATCTGTCAGGAAATAACTTCCCAATCCCAGACTAGCCCTGACTAGTCTTGTCAGCACTACATCTAGCTCCTGCTCACTGTTTATACTCAGACCAGCGACAGGAAAAAGTCTCCTAATTGCTTTCCTCTGCTCGCCCCACCACCTGCGCTAGTGACCCTCTCCCCTCACACCTCTTCCGATACCTCTGCCCAGTGGTCATCTCACCACTATATTCAACCTCTCTCTGACCCTCTGGCATCTTTCCTTCTTTCAACAACGACATCATATCCCCACTGCTAAAGAAGCCGACTCTTGATGCAACTGACGCTGCCAACTACCAACCCATCTCTAATCTCCCCTTCATCGCCAAACTACTAGAACGCCTAGTTTACTCGCGCCTTGTAAGCTATCTATCGGAGAACTCTCTCCTCGACCGCCTACAGTCTGGCTTCCGACCCCTACACTCGATTGATACGCTTGTAAGGGCAGTTTCTAACGACCTCCTGACAGCCAAATTGAGGGGCCATTACCCACTACTGGTCCTACTCGACCTCTCGGCAGCATTCAACACTGTTGACCACAGTTTCAACACAATCTGCCCAAAGGACACTGCTCTCTCCTGGTTCTCCTCCTACCTATCTGACCCCTCATTCAGCGTCTCCTTTGCTGGCTCTACCTCCCTTTTTTCCCCTTGCTGCTGGGGTCCCCCAGGGCTTGGCTCTCGGCCCCCTCCTTTCCTATTGGACAAACCATCATGAGTTTTGGCCTCCAATACCACCTCTACACTGACGACACCCAGCTATACACTTCTTACTGTGACGTCTCTGCACCTTTCCTCCAAAACATCACTGACTGACCGCTGTCTCATTATGTCCTCTCTCTACTTAAAACTAAACCGACCTCATCCTGACATCTCCATCTCAGTGTGTGGCGCCACCATAACTCCCAGACGGCATGCCCGCTGCCTTGGGTTCATATTCAACGCCGATCTCTCCTTTACCCCCTACATCCAATCTCTTGCCCGAACACGTCAGCTGCACCTCAAGAACATTGCAAGAATCTGCTCTTTTCTCACCGTAGACACACTAAAAACGCTTATTGTTGCCCTCATCCACTCTCTGCTCGATTACTGCAACTCGTTGCTGATCGGCCTCCCTTACACCAGACTTTACCCTCTCCAATCCATCCTGAATGCGGCAGCCAGACTCCTCTTCCTGTCCAGCCGCTACTCGGACGCATCTGCTTTGTGTCAGTCACTGCACTGGCTGCCAGTTAAATACAGAATTCAATTTAAATTCACTACCTTCATCCACAAAGCCCTCCACAGCGCAGCGCCACCCTATATTGCCACTTTCATCTCAATCCATCACCCAGCCCGGGCTCTCCGCTCTAACAAAACTAGACTGAGCGCCCCTTTAATTCGAACCTCTCATTCCCGTCTCCAAGACTTCTCCAAAGCAGCGCTAGTCCTCTGGAAAGCACTACCAAAGGCTGCCCTTAGCGAATAAAGGTACTGGAGTTCAATTTAACGATTTAGATTAATGTTTGGAATAAAATCAATAAGTAAAAACATTCAGTAAATTTTTTGAAAATTTGGCACAGTCTCGGAATACACATTTAGGGATACAGTGTTCACATCACTATGCTCTGGAAGAGGCCTTTTGGAAAAGCACCGATTGAGACTGAATGGTGGCGTGATGTCCCCGCAGCATTTTGACTATCTGCAATTTTTGCTGGTCCTTGTATAACCATTTAGTGACGTGGCATATTTTGGATTTACGAACACAACAAATTTTAGTTTTTGCTATGAGGGCTTTTTTTGTGTGTTCAGCAAGGTGTAGTTTTTATTGGCTAAATTTCTTCGGTACAAATCTATATATATATAAAATTGAATGTATGCGTGTCTGTCTGTCCTTTATGCGCTACTACACCATTCAACCGATCGCCATGAAACTCTGGGAAGCTGTTGAGTACACTCCTGGGAAGATTACTGCCCTAGTACATCTATCCTATGATAAATGGCGCGCGTGCGAGCGTAGTCGACAGTTACGCGCCCCCCCCCCCCCCACACACACACAGATAATTCGATTTCCATCATTGCCACTAATTCTCTCACTTCCCGATGTCGTAGAAACATCAAATTTGGCACGAGCATTGACTGTCATAAATAGGAAAAGCTAAAGGGTCCCAACTCAATTATTCAATCCTGAGCGCAAAAGAATTGGCGTCCAAATTTTACGTACAGAATCTAATTTTCTCACTTCCCAATGTCATAGAAACTTGAAATTTGGCACAAGCATTGATTATGTCATAAATAGGAAAAGCTAATCGGTCCCATTGATAAGTATTGTCTTATTGTTTATCTTATTTTACATTCGACTGTCCTGTCTTTACTTGTGATTTGACTGGTTATGTGCTGGCCGCCTCCCCCCCCCCCCCCCCCACCTCTGCCTCCAGTTCCCAGGTGGCTCGGGTCAGCCCTTGGGATATTCTCTTGCCCCCTGGGTCGTCCTCATCGTATCTGCCGTGCTGTGGGTGGAGGGGCGGGGGAGAGGTCCGGGCACTCGCACCAGTGGAATGTGGGAATGAGACCACCTTAGATTCTCTGATTTGGAGACACTGTGGTTCTTTGACTCACATGGCTACTATTGAGACCTCTTTGCCTCTGGGCTGATTGGATATGTGGTAGGTATCCAGTTGTGGCTGCCGCATGTGATAGTTTGCCTCAGTGTTGGCCTATAGTTTATCTAAAAAAGAGAACAAGTAAATTCTAATGCCAAAAGAAGTATTAGGATAGGAACATTTCTCTAAACTAGACATCACGTGCTGTTCTAGTAGGTGCACGTTTATGTTTCGACTTTTACTTTAAATTAACCCCTGACTTTTTTTTCTACTGTTGATGATCGTTGCAGACGTTTCAGGCTCTTTACACTTGATCGTTGCGCATTGACAGTCTCCCTCTTAAACCTTGTTATTCATCCCTTACACAACCCACTAACCCTACCAGTAGGAGTTGACTCTTTGGGAAGCTAGCAGTGAGACACA
The DNA here is from genome assembly GCA_035609135.1 of Eleutherodactylus coqui. Lineage (NCBI taxonomy): Eukaryota > Metazoa > Chordata > Amphibia > Anura > Eleutherodactylidae > Eleutherodactylus > Eleutherodactylus coqui. The sequence goes on along the minus strand of CM069407.1, from coordinate 118,276,152 downwards.
CGGAGCTTACTGCACAATTACACTGATACCTTGATCAATTTCAATGATGGACAAAATCAATCTCACTTCTCTGAACACAAAAGGTTTAACCCATTCCCGCTGCAGGGCGTAAGTTTACGTCCTGGGAGCGGGGTACTTCCCGCAACAGGGCGTAAACTTACGTCCTGGAGATAGCGCTGGATCACATATGATCCAGCGCTATCCCGCAGCGGGAGCCGGCTGTCAGTCACAGCCGGCGTCTCGCTGCAGCAGCGGGGGGACATCGGAGATGCGCCCGCCACTTTTAACCCCTTCCCTGCCGCGATCTAAGTAGATCGCGGCAGGGGAAGAGTTCACAGCGGGAGCGCGGCTCCCTCTGTGTCTCCGGCCGGGACTCGCGATGTCATCGCGAGAGCCCGGCCTGTCACCATGGCAACAGGACGCCAGACACTGGCGTCCTGTATTGCCTATGCCTGAGATCGCTGTATGAGCGATAAGGCATGGGAGAGCAGTAGCTCTGCCATGCCTTATGACAGCGATCATCAGGGCAGTGATTAAAGTCCCTCAGAGGGACACAAACAGTGTAAAAAAAAAAAAAAGATTTAAAAAATGAATTAAAATAAATGTAAAAAAAGAGTAAAAAAACCATTTTTTATGCTTTTTCTCAGATTAGCATAAAAAAAGGTAAAAAATAAATAAAACCCCACATATTTGGTATTGTCGCGTCCGTAACGATGCGTACAATAAGTTGCACATGCTTTTGACTGTGCACCGAAAAAAACGCTAAAAAAAAGCTAAAAAACTGAGGCAAAATGCTCATTTTTAGCATTTTGCCTCACTAAAACCGCAATAAAAGTAATCAAAAAAGTCGTATGTACGCCAAAATAATACCAATAAAATCTACAGCTCGTCTCGCAAAAAATAAGCCCTGATAGAGCTCTGTACATCAAAAAATAAAAGTTACGTGACTTTGAATGCAGCAATTTAGAATAGAAAAAAGATTTCCAAAAAAAAGGGTTTTTATTGCAGAAAAGTGGGAAAACCTAAAAAAAATGTTAGAATTTTGGTATCGTTGTAACCGTACCGGTCTGCAGAAAAAATGGAAAGTCTCATTTATGCTGCATGATTAACGGTGTAAAAAAAAAATAAAAAAATCTATGGCAGAATTGATGCATTTTCTCTCTCTGCTATCATTAAAAAAAAAATAAATAAATTTTACAATATAGTCTATGTACCCAAAATTGGCATCGATAAAAACTACAGTTCGCCACGCAAAAAACAAGCCCTTATACGGCCGCGTCCACGGAAAAATAAAAAAGTTATGGCTTTTGAAAAATGGAGATGGAAAAATACCAAAAAATCGCTTGGTCCTCAACGCCAAAATAGGCCATGTCATGAAGGGGTTAAACTCACTGCCAAAGAGAAGCCGAGTGTTAAGGCTTTTAAAGAAGATGAAAACATCCATAGCATTCTTACAAGAAACCCATTTTAAAAATCTTGCAGAGCCTAAGATTCCAAAGAAACCATTTCATAGGTAGTATTTTAGCAATGATTCCACCAAAGCTGCTAGAGGAGCGGCCATTGCACTACACCCATCGGTTCCCTTTGTCTTTGAGAGCAGTCTGTCAGATACAGAGGCCGCATGCTCCTTTATAAAAGGCCAAATTTTTGCAGAAACTTACACCCTAGTTAACCTATATGTGCTTAACAAGCATCAGATATCTTGGCTTACGGATGCCCTGAATAAACTCGCACTTTTCGCACAGGGTAGAATAGTCATAGGTCTCGCCCTAAACCCCTTACTCTAGTCCTGCTCGGGGAGGTCTCAGATCTCTCAACAAGCTCGTAAAAAACTCCATAATGTTACAGAATCTAAAGGTCTCCGATACCTGGAGACCGCTCAATCCAGCAACAAAGGACGACACCTTTTATTCTCCAGTTCATGGCTCATATCAAAGAATAGACTATATATTAGTCTCCTCCTCTATCCATCAAATCAGGAGCTCAAACATGGGCAATATCACTGTGTCTGATCATGCCCCTGTTTCGATCTCCCTTAGCCCCACCTCTGTCTTGAGGAGCGTGGTGCTGGAGATTAAACGAGTCTTTATTGGAGAATCAGGAAGCAGTCAAAAACATATCCTCTCATTTAGAAACATTCTTTAGAAAAAACACTCTCTCCAGATAAGCACCCCTTGGTTTGGGAAACTCACAAGCATATATTAGAGGCATATTTATAGCAATGGCAGCTGCACAGAAAAAAATATAAACAGGAGATAGAGGATATTCTAACCCCCCAAAAAGCTCAACCTTTCCAAGACCTCTACTCAGTTATACAATTTGAATGAATCTTGCACCTCTTCTTAAAGAACTAGCTGATTGATTTATTAAAAATTTGTGACCTGCCAGTAATCTCTGGTTCGGACGCAAAACTCTTTTACAGACCTACATATTCCCAAAATATTATACAAGTTACAGATGCTCCCGATCTATTTACTAGACTCCTTTTTTTAAACAGATTTAACAAAGCTTTTCTAGATTTATATGGAGACGTAAAAGACCTCGATTTGACACACCGACTTCTGGTTCAGAGGAGGGAACAAGGTGGGATAAATTTACCAGACACGATGCAATACTATAAAACAATCCAACTCAATAGATGGATGGAATTGGTAAAGCCTTCAAAAAATTGAGTTGAGTCTTTTGGCCCAAGCTTCTTACGGAGTATGATTTATTTCAGACTAGCTTACCCGTCGCGCGTTGCTGCAAAGACAGACATACATGCATTCCTTTTTATATATAGATGACATCAGGAAGTGAGAGAATTAGATTCCTTACATAAAATTTGGATGCTAATTCTTTGGCGCTTAGAATTAAATAATCGAGTTGGGACCAATTACCTTTTCCTATTTATGACATAATCAATGCTTGTGCCAAATTTCAAGTTTCTATGACATTGGAAAGTGAGAGAATTAGATTCCGTACGTAAAATTTGGACGCTAATTCTTTGGCGCTTAGAATTGAATAATCTAGTTGGGACCCATTAACTTTTCCTATTTATGACATAATTACCTTTTCCTATTTATGACATAATCAATGCTCGGCCCAAATTTCAAGTTTCTATGACATTGGGAAGTGAGAAAATTAGATTCTGTACATAAAATTTGGACGCTAATTCTTTGGCGCTTCGAATTGAATAATCGAGTTGGGACCCTTGAACTTTTCCTATTTATGACATAATCAATGCTCGTACTAAATTTCAAGTTTCTATGACATTGGGAAGTAAGAGAATTAGATTCCGTACGTAAAATTTGTATGCTAATTCTTTGGCGCTTAGAATTGAATAATCCAGTTGGGACTCATTAACTTTTCCTATTTATGATATCAATGCTTCTGCCAAATTACATCGGGAAGGGAGAGAATTAGATACCGTACGTAAAATTTGGACGCTAATTATTTTGCGCTTAGAATTAAAGGAGTTGGGACCCATTAGCTTTTCTTATTTATGACATAATCAATGCTCGTGCCAAATTTTAAAATTCTATGACATTGGGAAGTGAGAAAATTAGATTCCGTACGTAAAATTTGGACGCTAATTGTTTGGCGCTTAGAATTGAATAATCGAGTTGGGACCCTTGAACTTTTCCTATTTATGACATAATCAATGCTCATGCCAAATTTTTAAGTTTCTATGACATTGGGAAGCGAGAAAATTAGATTCCGTACGTAAAATTTGGATGCTAATTCTTTGGCGCTTAGAATTAAATAATCGAGTTGGGACCAATTACCTTTTCCTATTTATGACATAATCAATGCTTGTGCCAAATTTCAAGTTTCTATGACATTGGAAAGTGAGAGAATTAGATTCCGTACGTAAAATTTGGACGCTAATTCTTTGGCGCTTAGAATTGAATAATCTAGTTGGGACCCATTAACTTTTCCTATTTATGACATAATTACCTTTTCCTATTTATGACATAATCAATGCTCGTGCCAAATTTCAAGTTTCTATGACATTGGAAAGTGAGAGAATTAGATTCCGTACGTACAATTTGGACGCTAGTTCTTTTGCGCTAGAATTCAATAATCGAGTTGGGACCCATTAACTTTTCCTATTTATGACATAGTCAATGCTCGTGCCAAATTTCATGTTTCTACGCTTTCGGGAAGTGAGAGAATTAGTGGCAATGATGGAAATCGAACGATCTACGTGGGGGGGGGGGGGCGTAACTGTGTCGACGACGCTCGCACGCGCGCCATTTATCATAGCATAGTTGTACTATGCCTATAATCTTCCCAGGAGTGTACTCAACAACTTAGTTTCATGGCGATCGGATGAATGGTGTAGTAGCGCATAAAGGACAAACAGACACGCATACAGACAGACACACAGACACGCATACATTCAATTTTATATATATATAGATATGTGGCTCCCTTCACAAAAAAGATACCGCAAGGCTTCCTTTGACCCCCTGTTGAGGGGTGCGTGCGAGATCTGGGACTCTCTCCGAGGGGAATTGGCCCCTACCCGATCCTAAATTACTCCTCTAAGGTTATTACTGAACTATTTGGGCTTAGAACTGGACTTGCATACAAAACACATATGGTCCTTCTTAAACTATCAATTGCAGACCTTTGGTCACAACGCACATTCAAGAGTGAACAGCTCTTGGAGAAACTGTTCTCTCAGACAACAATTTCCTGGCAAAAAATGCATTTGTGTAAAGTCCTGAGTAGATTCAACACGGAGTTCCTGTCCTCTTACCGAGCTTGAAGGCATTATAGTAGCACAGTGTAACACCAGTAGGAAGACTGCACTCCTCAAAAGGAAATTTATTCTACTACGAGTTGACTCCAAACCGTTTTTCATTTTATCTTGGAAAAAAGTTGAGTGTTTAAGACAAGGAGGTGGTGTATATTCTAAGCAGCTCACATGGTCATTCTAAATGCATTAAGCTACAGGAAAACAACTACAAGCTGCTGACAAGATGGTACAGGTCACCTGAGTGGCTTTTCACACAGAATTGACCTAAATCTAAGCATTGCTGGCACTGCAATGAACAAGTGGGCTCTTTAACTCTGGTGTTCCTGTTTTAAAACCATATTGGAAACAGATAGAAAAAACAATATGCGACATAGTGGACAATTCTTTCATACTTGCCCCTGCAAATGTGATCCTTCCCAAACCCTCTGCAAAATATATAAACCTTCCAGAAGCAATCTCGACACACCTGATAATGGCAGCTAAATCCTTAATTCCACTTTTATGGCTCCAACCTATAGCTCCCTCTTTTAACCCATGGATAAAAAAAAGTCAACAAAATTAGTAGATTTGAGAAACTGTCAAGTTGGGCTAACAGATTCCATAACAAATTTTAATCTATCTGGCGGCCATGGAAGTTAATCTCCTAATCTAATTTAAAAAAAAAAAAACAGTGGAGGGAAGTACTTGGACCTGTCAGGTCTAGATTTGATGAGAACCTTGCTGCTCTCAGGTCTATTTTGGGATTGTTGGCTGACTCTTATAGTTAAGCATATAATTCACAGTAGACAGTCCAAATTTCAAGTGGAATGCCCTTCACAGCTAGGACTAGACTAAAATTTACAACTATTTATTCATATATCATTAAAACACACACATTGTAGGGCACGAACATGGAACATAGAAAGACAACATCCCGAGTCCATACACTTTATACTTGCCTACTTCGGTCATAAAAAAAGATAGGAGCACTGGTGATCAATCGTCCTTCCCAGCATAAATGGCCCACTGTGGACAAATTATGCTATAAGCCAGCAATGGGTTGTTGTTCATTTCATAAACCCATGAATATCATCATTGCATGGAACCTAGCCTATACCAAAGCATTTAGTTTAAATCATACATATGACCATAATTCTACAAACCATTTAGCCTGTAAATCAGGTTCCTGAACCTTAAGCGGCATCTAGTATGCACACCTTTTGCCACTTATACGCCATATCGCAGGCGGTCTATGTATCTGTCTTTCTATCCTTATAGTGACCGAATGTCTGTCAGGTCCCACTATTTGTCCATTGTTTAAAAAGTGGGGATCTAAAAAAGTAATACTAATTGCTTTGTTTTACCAACTCCTGATGAACTGCTATACAACTGCGGGGAAACGCGTTGAGTGGACAATATAAGCATCAGCCAGGCAAAAGGATTACCCGACAAGATTCAATATACTAGAGCATATTTTGAATACCAGGACTATCTAGTCAAGGTTTTAGAGAATTATATCTGACATGAGATGACCGGTGGCACACCTTAGAAAGCTCTACTGTATATAACATCCCAAATATATTATTTAAAGGGAATCGACTCAGAGAATTTGAGCTTACACTGCTTGGTCGTGCATACCAGAATTTTTTGTTATTTTGTCCTGTGGATTAATATTATTTGTTTCTGATACATCACGTGCCAGAAAGTTGTTTTTTTTATGTTCCATGTTCGTGCCCTACAATTTGTGTGTTTTAATGATATATAAATAAATAGTTGTAAATTTTAGTCTAGTCCTAGCTCTGAAGGGTCTTATAGCTAAGCAATGGGTCTCAGACCCAACGCTGTGGATTTGCTCTTCCACTTTATTGTATTCACTATGGATTTCAATAAAATAAATAAAAGAAATACACCCTGTGGCGGAATGGGGTTCAAGACATTTTAAACTGATTTGAAGCAGCGTTACACTAGTTTTTAATCGACAAAAGCAGCGCTCCTGGGGTGAAGTATATAAATGTCCAGAAAATTAGGGGTGACTTACCTTGAGTGATCGGACCAGGATGGGTCAGTCAGTCACGCCTGAAGTCTCTGTAGGCAATTGAATAATTGTACACCACTGGCTGTGTACCCCACTATGTACTTAAGAAAGGGGGTGATCCTCTGAAATGTGTTGTACACCTCTACTGGTGAGATTTCACGCGGAACTTCCACCATTGCACGCTACCATAGGATTACATTGATTTATGCAATCCTATGCAGACAGATGCAATTTTGATTGCCGAAAAGCCGCAGGATAATAATCGTGGCATGTCCTGTTTCAGTGCAAGCCTTGCCATCGCTGGCGTGCCGGCTCTGCGCTACGTATGTATGGCTGTGCGCCAGCTGGCACATCGACAGAGCACAGTGTTGACACCGGACTGGTAAGCCGCAGGTGAGAATCTCGCAGTCGGAATCCGACCCAGCCGTCTGCATTCACCCTTACTTTTATCAATTGTTTTGTTTATGGTCCATCCCCTGGAATGCTGGGTCTTTTTTATCTTAAAAATTGTGTCATGTGAACAAAACTTTTGTCAATTGATGATATATTGAAAAGCGGTTGAGAATATTAAAGTTTTTGTGTAGGAGTTATCTCCAAGGTGCTTTCTACAGATGGTAGGAATGAAGTGATCCTTAGACTTGAAGTGCTTCTCTGTTCCCCCGCCAAGCATTGAGGTGCAATTTGCCATACTTTTCAGACAATAGGATGCGCCTAGGTTTTAGATAACAGAAAATACAATAAACATTCATACTAATGAAAACCTTCCTGATGGTCTAAGCAAGTGGTGGGGTTACTGTCACAAACAAGCCTATGATAGCATAAATTATTCTTGTGTATGTATCAAATCTGACTAAAGACAACATCTAAGATTCCAGCACTGTAAGGCCTAATGTCCATGAGCAAAATTGAATTGTGGAATACGCACGGTTGATCCACAGTTTAATATACCCGTAGACATTCATTAGGTACCTGCGGATGTCATATTTCACCGGCGTGCGGATCGCACGCATGGAAAGACACCCGCAGCATACTCCATTTTCTGCGGTTTCACGCACTGACTGCTTCCATTGAAGTCAATGGAAGCCGTCTGTGCCAGTGATCCGCGGGAAAGCGGAACAGTTAAAAAAAAACAAAAAGGCGCATGACGTGCTGTCCAGCGTGCCTGCCTACAGAAGAAAGACGATCCGGCCGTGATGGATAAAACCCGCACGGCAGCTGGACCGGTGAGTAAATGTTGGGCCTTATGTCTGTGGGCACAGGTGAAAACCGCTGCTTCCGCACTTGGAAACTGCCCGTGGACATAAGGCCTAAGGGAGCAGTGCTAATCGCAAAGCTACATCATTGAAAGACACCCTTGTTTTAGGGGTTTTTTTTGTGAAAGTTCGGTTTGAACCAATTTGGACTGACCCAAATCTTTTGACAAAAATCGGTGCACCAACTAAACTTTTGAAAAGATCGCTCAACTCTACTCCACCAATCCTCAGTCAGACAGATTGTGTACAATTGGAAGAAACTGATTACCATTATTAACCACCAAAGGAGTGGTCGTACAATAAAGAACACACCAAGAGCAAGGTGTTTAATAGTTCTCAAGGTCACAAAGAACCCAAGGTATTCTCTAAGCAACTTTTATATCCTTTCACACAGCGTTTCTCACATTAACTAATGTTCATTAGTCCACCATCAGGAGGTCACTGAACAACAATGGTGTGTATGGCAGGATTGCAAGGAGAAAGCCTTTGCTCTCAAAAAGGAACTGACGATCTGTAGATGGCTACAGATCACCAAGACAAGCTCGAAGGCTATTGGAACAACTTTTTTATTGATGCATGACACCAAATAGACTATGTCCCAAATAAGAAGCTTTATGTTTTGGAATAAAAAAAACACTGCATTACAGCATAAAACCATCTCTGCTGTGAATCGTGGTGGTAGTATCAAGATTTTGACCCGTTTTGTTGCATCTTGACAACACGGCTTGTCAACATTGATAGAACAATGAATTTTGAGTGATACCAGCAAAATTCTAAAGGAAAATGTCAGGACATCTGTCTGCGAGCTGAATCTCAAGAGAACATTGGTCATGCAGCAAGACAGCGCCCCCAAGCACACAAGTTGTTTTGTAAAAGCAATCGGCTCATGTTATGTTGGTGGGTTTCCTACCAGGGTTGAATCTGTTCTGTACAGAGGAATGGGTTAACATTCCCTCAAGCTGATATACAGAACTAATCAACAATTACCAGAAGCGTTTAGATGCAGTTATTGCTGCACAATGGGGATCCCACTAGATGGTGAAAGTAAAGGTTCACATACTTTTGTCACTCAGGCATGGGATATTGGATTATTTTTCTCAATAAATTACCAAGTCTAATATTTTTAACTTATTTGTTTGATTTGGTTCTTTATCTACTTTTTGCACTCTTTTATAAAAATCTGAGACAAAGTATGAGAAATATTGAAGAGCTCACAAACTTTCAAGCTCCACTGTAACTCCTGAGAAGGACCCTCAACACAGCAAACAACCCGCACTAGGTCATCTGTAGTACCTGTGTTGGGATGACCTCTTTCGCTTTCACCCCTCCTATGTGTAATACATCCTGATTTAAAAGGGAACCTGTCTCTTCCTTAAGTAAGTTATGGTGCTCAAAGGACAGAGAATATGTAGTCCGAGGGTACTTTTAATTTTGGCCTTGTTCTCTATTTGCTCACTGCCACCTCTAGAAGTCTACGCTCAGTCTAAAGGTAATCTGTGACTGAAGAAGAGTCGCACTCAAATACAAAATGCTGACAGAGGGAATGGGGGGCCAGGTAAGTATAAAGTACACCCCAGGAATCCTCGTTTTATGGGGCTTATCAGATGTGACAGGTTCCCTTTAAAACTATTGTCATATCCAGAGTATAAGAACTTTGATCTTCAAAATAAGTACTTTTAATATGGAACTTTGATCTTCATATCATACTGAAGTGAAAACTTGTGGCTTTTAGATAAAGAATAATGAATAAACTGTCTTTTGTTTTATTTGACTTCTTTAAAAACTACTACAAACAAAATAGTTGTGGTAACGTAATTTTAACTTTTTTTCTGGTACCTTCAGAGTTAATGAAACATTTGGAATGGAAGGAGAGGTGTTAAGTGGATCATCCCTACAGTCAAATAAGGTATCACTATTTTCTCTTATAAATTGTTTTATTAAAGGAGTATTTCCATCTCAGTTTTCATGGCCAAGAAGGCCAAACCTGGCCTTCTGTTTCGGACCACCTGTCGAAAGCAGCCATGGGCTTTCGCTCAGCCCTTTTTTTTTTTCTTCATACCTCTTGTTGAAGTGAATGGGCACTACAAAAAAATGGCAGTGTGCTGTGCTCCACTGTTTGCATAGCGCTCATTCATTTTAAGGTTTGCCAGCAATGCTGATAAAGAAAAAATGTTTATTTGCTTTATTTGTCCTTCAAGATGTAGCGTTTTTTTTGTTTTTTCGCATCTGCACCTTTTAAAATCCATAACTCCCCCCTCCATCACCCTAACCGTATGAGGGATCTTTATTTACAGGACAGGTTATATTCTATGAGCACTATGATATTAAGTAGGCTTTTTTTATTGTTTTGCACGTCACGCAGTAATTGGGCTTCCCCCAGGAGGTATATTCTTCTGCCTTCTGGGCCCCAGTTAAGTAAAATGTTAAACATAAAATTTTCCCCTTGGCTCTTTCTCGGGCTGCTCCTTTCACTGTTCTGGCAACCTCTGCTGCCAGTTAGCAATGCTCACATGATCAAATAACGTGACAAGATCAGAAACAGCCAGCATGAAGAGAGAAGAGGTATACTGATAGTTTGTTTGTTTGTGTTTTTTGTTTTTTTTTCAACATGACTGGGAGGTAGGATAGGAAACTGACTGGAAGAGGGGTCCTTAAACCTAGGTACTTCCTGCGATATTCAGGTGACTTGACTAGTCTGTGTACTGTAAGCTTTGTGTTCTCTGTTGTCAGAAAGGCATGGGAAGCAAGGTTCATTTGCTAGTGACGAGATTTGAAGACCCCTGCCTCCAGCAGGAGATTGCTCTGATTGGCTGAGGCTGCTGAGTGTCTGCAGGCTCAGCCAATCACAGCCAGCGATGGATGCACCGATCACAGCCCTTCATTGAACGGTTGTGATTGGTGCATTGAGCCCCTGCTCTGAGTAGCGGAGCTGGCGCTCTTGAACCAATCGGCCCGATCTCTCGCTGGAAGGCGGGGATATTATTCTCCATCACTAGCAATAGATGTTTTGTTGGCTTGACAAGTGCCCGGCAGCCTGCCTGGAGCTCCAGAGAGCAGCTGGAGAGTCACGGACGGCGGCAGCTAGGGGAGTATTTGTGTTTTTTTTTTTGTTTTTTTTTGTTTTTTTTAAGGTAGTGCAGTTAGCACTTGCGTTTTAGCGCTGCCAAAAACATGGTACCAAGTTGTGCCACGTTTTCAGCAGCGCTAAAACCGCTGCCCATTCATTTCAATGGGCGACGCAGGGCTGAACACCGACAAAGATAGAACGTGCATCGTTTTGACACTTGTGTGAACAGCCCCATTTGAAATGAATTGGAATGTTGTACAGCATTTGACGCAGCGCTAAATGCTGTACAGAAACGTCTGTGTGATGCAGGCCTTATGGGACTCCTTCCTCTACTATCTAAACTGTTTACTCAGAATTTTCTGCAAAAATCCATACAGCATAGATGAGACAGATTTTTCATTTTCACCAACAGATGACGTTTCAGTTGCCCATAGAAGTCTATGAAGTGGGTAGGGAGAGGACGAGGATGCTGCAGACTGAGGCACAGATGCAGCTGACTCTAGAGCTACATTTACAGCTACTACTGTGGATAATTTCGTCTGTGCTGTTTGTGTACATGGACAGAGTAGAATCTCCGCTGTATGTTGAGTATGGAAGATGACAAAGCAGCTGGTCTTCTACGTCCTCTCTCCTCCCCTAACCTCTTCATAGAATTTTATGGACAACTGTAACTTCATTCTCAGTGAAAACGAAAATCCATTTCTTGAGTACACATTTTATCAGTGAATTCTGAGTTGCTTGGCATCTAAGCATGTGACCACTGCATCTAATCACTGGCTTCAGTGTTAGAGTAGCTCAGTGATTGGTCAAAATTGTCAAAAGTTTAGACTACGAGGAAGGGGGGGGGGGGGGAGAATACTGGTGGCTGTTACCCAGATTTTCTAGAGCATTAAGCAACAAATCCATTATATAGACTCCAATATCTGCTTCATAACTTGAAAGGTTTTACATTTGGGGGGTGTCTTACAGTATTTTGTAAGGTGAGTGTGTACATGTTCTTGTCATTGCTTCATTCTAGGTCACTACTAAAGTGGATAGTGATAGAAGACCGGGCACTGCAGAACGTGGCATGGTGAAACCAATCATCCGTCAAGATAAGCAACATGAATATCGAGGACTGGATGGAAGGTAAAGATACAATAGCAGAGCAAAATGAAGTCACGTCAAGTTGAGTGTATAAGAAAACTACATAGTTCAGGTTTTTATTATACACGTACCGGTATCTTGGCAAATTGTGTTTATGTAACTATTGATATAAAGATACCCATTCAGTTTTCTTACCGGTCTCTAGAGCACACAATTAGCTGACTTCCTTTTTTTCCTCCCTACAGATCACTTGCCAGCGGTTACTAGTCAGCTTTGCTTTGTAGACAGGGAGTGCATGGGATTGGATGCAGCAGAATAGCAACGTAAAGGTGCCTATACGTGGGATGACAGCGCCATCCCAGCAACTATTGCTCTTGTGCTTTTACACTAGGGTAATAGTCTGTCAGATAATGGTAGGCATAGGGATGTTGACGCATGTCAATTAACCCTTTACAGGTTGCTATCAACAGTGAATTCAAAAGGAGCGACAACTGCACTACCAAAGTGGGCCACTGCAGTATGGATAGCACTATCGCATTCCTGTGCTGTCTGTACTAACTGGCAATCAGCTAATCAGCAGACCACCCCCGATTACACTGATAAACAAAGATTTTGCTACTGGAGGTAAAACAGGTTACTTACATGAACTTGAGTGCGCTGAATCCGAATCTGAAGTCAAAATTCGCCTAGGACATCTAGATCTTAAGTTATAGGCCAACTACAATTTGGTGACTGCTTGATAGATTAGCCCACATACTGATGCATAGCAACATTATAATTGCATCATTACCTGCATCATGTCTTCCAGCGCCTCATTTGTAACACCTCTTGGCAGCAGCGGGTTTCTGCAGCATCTGGGCACACATGAGCTTGTCAGTAAGCTGATGTCAGCAGTTGCTAGGCCTATATAATGCAATATTGGCCAAGTGCAAGCTTCTAGTTGATGATGCAGTTTTCCTATATAGCTAGTATGTCTGTTTTGGTGTAAAGATGAATAGGTGGAGCTGTGTTAGCCATCCAGACAATATACTTCTATTAAATACACAATGTGCTCAAGTACAAAAACCTGACAGAGGCAATGCTGTCAAAACAAATTGGAAGCCAAAGTAAAAGTAGGAATTTGTATTGGTCCTGAAATCCGCAAATTAATGCGTGATGACACATTCAGATCCAAATTGAGCACACTTGAACTCGCTGCATGCGATGTATTTATGCTAGTTGTGCTAAACTTTCTTGTCAACCATCGGGCTGAAACCATGCTGAACTTGTAAGCAACATGTTAGCAGCGTATCAGCAGCTCTGCGTCCGAATCTCACTCAAAATTAATTACACTCTCATCTGGATTTTTTGGGTGACGTGAGTGATGAACATAGAGAAAGATTCCACCCTGATATTGCCACAGTGGAAAAACAGATATCAAGGCCACTTCATCCTCAACATGATGGCCGACAACTGCTGGCTTTTGCAGTAGTCAAGAACAGTCACTCATAAGCACAAAAGCAAGTGGCTAGAGCACTTTTGAACAGTCTATGTGCATTGCGGAAAGACTTAAGTGAACTTTTTATTCATAAGTTTTTTAATGTGAACAGGTTTTTATAATCTCTATTATTTTGTACCACACTTTAGCTATGTACAGTGGCTGGATAACAAACATAAAATCAGTTTCTCGTGTCTGTATGAATAGCCAATGACGGTGTATAATTTCAGAACTTGACGTCCTAGTTCGGATTTGGACTCTACGCACTCGGTTTAGTATAAGACACATGAAATACCCCAAGTAGCAGACAGAAAATTTCTTTAATGCAGTGTTATCTATTGACCTAACCTGAGGATAGATAGGGCCTTTTTTCTATTGACTAAGTCCTGGAAAACCCCTATAAACCATATACACCCCAAAATGGTGCTGAGTAGTACACCATGTCAGGCAAGAAAAAAACCCAAAACTTTTGTATAGGTTTCAAAATGTCAAAAAGAACTTGTGGATGTCGGAACACAGTGAAGCAAAACGAAAAAAAATACTTCCTGTAGGCCAAAATTTGCTGCAGCAGTGTTTACATGGGTCAGAAATGGTGCAGATTTTCTTTAATGCAATTCACAAGTATTGTGAATGGGATGAGTCATACACTGGAGAGAGAACCTGCACCATAAATTGACCCGCCTTGCGGATTTTAGAGAATTTCATTATTTTAGCACTTTAGGCAGGGTTTTTTTTTTTTTAAACTCGTTTTATTGACAAGTGAACATCATGTCAAATAACAAAAGAAAAACGTTTGCAGTACAAAGTCATACATATGGGCTGGAGGCCAGTCGACCATGCAGCCTACAGTGTTTACACAATCTAGTGCTTTCCATGAGCGCGAGGCGGGGAGGGAAAAGGGAGGGATACGGGAAGGTGGTTATTGAAGGGAAGGGGTAGTACGATGGGGTGTGTAGCGGAGGGCATGTGTCTGATGTAGGAGTACACTTATAGGCATGCATGCGCATTTGCGAATAAGGACGACTATGGGAGAAAGACATCGTAATATAGATCAGGGTGGGGGGAGGGGGGGTTCTCCGGCATGGTCCCCCAGGCGGGCGGCCAGGCACTCCCGGCCCGGCTACAGCACCGCTAGGCCCCTAACGTCGTCCGCGTAGTGCTGTTATGGCCATGGTAAGTGGCTGCGGAGGAAACAAGGTTAGCGGTGAATCGCACCATTGGCCCCACACTTTTTCAAATTTGTCCGGGCATTTGCGTGCTTTGTAGACTAGGTTGTTATAGGGTATAGTTGAGTTAGTAATTTTTCTCCATAGTGCCAAGGTCGGGCCCCTCCGGTCCATCCATCTCAGTGCGATAACTTTTCTAGCTAGAAATAGGACTTCTCGTAAGAAGATTCTGTCATAATGTTGCCATTGCTCTTCGTCGAGAATGCCGAATAGGCATATTTCTGGGGTGATGGGAACCGGGATGTCAAGGACCGCTGAGAGCAAGTTGACCACCTCGCCCCAGTATGTCTGGACTGTCGGGCAGTCCCAGATCATGTGCCAAAAATCAGCGTACATGCATGTGCATCCGATACATTGCGTGGATGGGATCCTGCCCATCTTATATAGTCTTGCCGGGGTAAGATAGCATCGATGGATTATATATAACTGCGTCATTTTGTTGTTTGCTGAAGGTGAGACCGATAAGGGTGATTCTATAGCTTCTTGGAATGTTTTGTCCGTCAATGTTGGGATTAAGGATTTCCATTTAGTTAGGTCAGGGGGAATCTCCCGAGCTGCCTTTGAATTTATTAGGTGAGAGTACAGTGTTGAGGTGAGCCCTCGGGGGCCCTGTGATCGTAGTACTCCTATTAGTGGGTAGTGGGATATGGTGCTGTTCGCTGGGGGGAACTGCACCTGGAGCGCGTGCCGAATCTGCAGGTATTTGTAGAAATGAGTTTGGGGTATTTGATATTGGTTCTGCAATTGCTCAAAAGATAGTAGCACATTAGAATTGTATAAGTCACCCAGGCTAGCAATCCCATACTGTTCCCATGTCTCCAAATCAGTCAGTGGCAGTAGCTCCCTCAGCCCAGAATTTCTCCACAGGGGCAGGTCTGCGATTATGTCGAGGAACCCGCTCACTTCTCTGGCCTTTCGCCAAACTCGCGTAGCCAGTTTGTGAATGGGTAGCATCTTACTCCTCACTGTAGTGGGGAACTCCAGCACTGGCCACAGGTTGGGGATGTTTAGGGTATGCGCCAGGTGGTACTCGGAGTTGGGCAGTGGGCCTTCACTCAGCCAGCATTTTAGGTGAAGCAATTGACCAGCTATGTAGTACAGGAATAAGTCTGGGAGTGCCGACCCGGCCCTATCCTTGGGTCTCTGGAGTGTAGAGAGTTTAAGCTTTGGGCGAGAGCTTCCCCATATAAACGAGGACATAAGAGAGTTTATAGTCCGAAAGAATCTCATCGGGACTGGCGCTGGGATATGCTGCAGGATGTAAAGACACTTGGGTAGGACTATCATTTTAATTAGGTTGATATGGCCTGCAACCGACAGGGGCAGCGATCCCCAGACTTTGAACTTAGACCTACAAAGGTCCAGCAGAGGAAACACGTTCAAGTCCAGGGTCCGGTTTGTTGTGTTGGTGATTTGGACTCCTAAATATTTAAAGTCATTGGAGACCTGTAGGCCACAGAATGAGTGTGTAAGCCGCAGGGGGTTTTGTACAGATATTGGCATTAAGGCAGATTTTGTCCAATTAATATATAGACCCGAGTAACGTCCAAATTTGTTAATGATGTCCATGGCGCGGGGCAAGGACACCATCGGGTCAGACATAAAGAGCATGAGGTCGTCGGCATATAACGCCACTCGGTCCTCCCTATCTCCTATTACGACTCCGCGATAGATTGGGCACGTCCGGAGCATAATGGCCAGTGGCTCCATAGCCAGGGCGAAGAGAAGTGGGGAGAGAGGGCATCCCTGTCTCGTACCCCTGAACAGGGGGAAGTATGGGGAACAGGTGCCGTTCACTGAAATTGCCGCCACGGGCGTTTTATATATTAGGGAGATCCATTGAATGAATCTGTCTCCGAACCCAAATCTCTTCAGCACCTGGAGCAGGAAAGGCCACTCAATGGAGTCAAAGGCCTTAGCGGCATCCAGTGAGGCCAGGGCCCAGTCCATCTCCCCCTCCGACCCCACCTGTGTTACCACCTGAACTCGCCTCAGGTTTTCTCTCGTGGATTTGCCCGGCATGAAGCCGGTTTGGTCCGGATGTATCAGATCTAGGATGATGTTATTAAGGCGCCGGACTAACATTTTGGTTAGGAGTTTATAGTCGGAGTTGAGGAGGGAGATGGGCCTGTAGGAGCCGCAATCCAGCGCATCCTTCCCCGGTTTTAGGATGAGCACAATAGTTGCCTCGTAGAAGGATGGGGGCAGGGAATTGTTGCTATAGGCTGCGTTGTATGTTGCCAGTAGTGCGGGTAAAAGGAGTTCTTGATACCTTGTGTAGACTTCTATTGGTAGGCCATCCGGGCCCGGGGCTTTACCGCTGGACATCTCCCCAAGAGCCTCCGTGAGCTCATCCAGTGTGAATGGGGCGTCTATTAGTGTCTGCTGGTCATGGGTAAGTGTGGGGAAATTAATGCTTGATAGAAAGCTCTCGAGTTCTTGCTGCGTGGCGTGGAGTCCAGTGGCATACAGCTCGCTATAGAAACGCTGAAAACGCGCTCCTATTGCTTTCTTTTCGTGAAGGATCTCACCTGTCTCGGACACGATACGGAGTATCGATGGTGATGCCGAGTTTTGGTGTACTAGGTGAGCTAGTAAGCTACTGGACTGATTGCCAAGTTCGTAGAATCGCTGCTTTGCAAAGAAGGATGCTCTGCGGGCCTTTTCTTGTAGGTGGATTAGGTATTGCCTTCCCTGCCTTAACCATTGCTCTCTGTGTTCGTCAGATGGGTCCGCAATGTAGGTTGCCTCTAGGTGCACGTATTGGGACGCCATCTCGCGTTCTAGTATAGAAGATTCCCTTTTTATATATGAGATGGATGATTTTAAAGCGCCTCTTAGAAAGGCCTTCAGTGTCTCCCACAGCAGTGTCGGGTCGACGTCTGGCTGATTTAATTCCAGGAAGACAGCGAGCTGGTCATGGATCCTGTCGTTTGTGCCAAACAGACTTAACCAGAATGGATGTACCCGCCAACTATGCCGATATGCACATGTGTCTGATGTAGAGATTTCTGTGTATATGGGGGAGTGGTCTGATATGCCCCTGGGAAGATACTCAATGTGGGCTATTGCAGTGCATAGCCTTGCATTCCCGAGACAGTAGTCTATTCGGGAGAGGGCATTCCTGCCGGCTGAGTGACATGAAAACTCCCGAGCCGCTGGTCGTCTGAGTCTCCAGGCGTCTTGCCATCCGACCTCCTGTAGGAACAGTGCCAGGGGCGAGGGGCCAGCCTGGGTCGGGTGGGCCTGCGGGACGCCGAGCCTATCCATCTGCGGGTCCAGCACCAGGTTCAGGTCACCCATACATAGTACCGTGGCGTTGGGGTATTGGGAGGCAAACTGGGCGGCTTGATGAAGGATTGCTATATTGGCCGGAGGGGGGAGGTATATTCCCACAAGTACGTAGGGGAGGGAATCTATCCATGCCTGGATAAAAACGTATCTGCCCTCTGGGTCCCTGACTGTGCGTCCCGGCTCCCATCTTAGCCGTTTGTGGATTAATATTGAAACTCCTCTGGCATAGGATGAGTGTGTGGAGTGTAGGGACCATTGGACCCATGGTTTCCGTAGTTGGCCGATTTTCTCTGTGATCATGTGCGTCTCTTGGAGGCATATTATGTGTGGGTTGTAATTTCTGATGAATGAGAAGATCATGGACCGCTTCCTGGGGGCACCCATACCCCGCACATTCCAGGAGAGTATCTTTAGGTTAGCCATTTAATTCGGCCATTTTATATGTACGCAAGGGGGCATCCCCGGTCGGGAAAGGCCGACCCCGCATAGGGACCACTACCGGAGCCCCCCAAGCAGGAGTCCAGGGCTGTTCCCTTTGGTCATGACTTAATTTGTCGCTGAACAGTGTACTGCAAAAACTCATCCAAATAATTACACTTGAAATTATGTCAATATAAATTCGTCTAGGTGTAGCAAACATATTAACCATTAACGTAACGCAAACGTGCGTGTGATGACGGGGAAGACTGTGCACCTAAAGTATGGTGGTTATTCTGGGCACAGTCAGACAGATAAAATCTGTTTGGAGCTCTGAAACTCTGAAACCCCATCATCCCAGGTACATAGCTTAGGGTGTTCACTGCCTAACGAGGGGTTGGCGTAGGTGTCCAAGTCAGCCAGAATATACATTTGTGTATAACGGATTCTACTCATTATTTATCACTCTACAATGTAATTAAGCAAAGTAAGCAATATATAGGTATGTGGTATTAAGAGACGACAGGAAGGGAGGCGGAGGGATAGGGGAGGAGAGGGAAGGGGGAGCAGCGAGGGAGTAAGCATAAGTGTGTACATTTACGGGATCAAGTATTGCAAGAGATGTTAAACTGACCATCCCGTAAATGTTAAACTGACCATCCCCGGGGTGAACCTGTCAGGAGATCATCGGCGTCTGGGGGATCTTGGCAGACGATTAAGCCAGTCCTCGGCTTCCTCTGGAGTGGAGAAAAAGGAGGCTCGCTCGTTGTGGACCACGCGAAGTCGTGCTGGATACATCATGGAGTATGGTATGGAGGCCTCTCTCAGCCGGCGCTTGACTGCCACGAAGGATGCTCTGGTTTTCTGGAGAGCAGCAGAAAAGTCTGGAAAAAGAGAAATATTAGCGTTCTGGTATTGGAGGTTTTGCGCACGCCTGGCGGCCTGGAGGGCTATATCCCGATCTTTACTGCTGAGAAGTCTTGCCAGCATCGGTCTTGGGGGTGCTCCTGGAGGCAGGGGGCGGCCCGGAACCCTGTGGGCCCGCTCAACGGCAAAGGCTGCGGTGAACTTGACATCTGGCAGGAGAGCTTTCAGCCAGGTTTCCATGAACGAACATGGGTCTTGGCCCTCGGCACGTTCCGGCAGGCCTATTATTCGGAGGTTATTTCTACGCAGTCTGTTTTCTAGGTCGTCTGCACGTTGGGCCCAGGCGTTTGCAGCTTTGTCAAGTTCTGTAAGCTTGCCAGGTATCGGCGTCACTGTGTCCTCGAGTTGGGACACACGCGTCTCCACCTCTCCAACTCTACTTCTGAGAGTATGCATGTCTTGCCGCAACAGTCCAACATCTATTTTGACTTCCTCAATTTTCCCTGTCAATGAGGTGGTGCTAGAGTGGATTGCTTCCAGGAGCTGTACAGTAACTTGCCTCCTGCTCGACCTCCGGGGAAAGGGGGGGCCCCGAAGCCCCGTTCACCCCCACGTCCGGTCCAGCCGATTGATGCGGGGTATCGGTCATTGGCTCAAGTACGAAGGCCCTAAGGCGCTCCGTTATCGGTGGGGGAGTACTATGGCTCATCTTGGAGGACCTGCGGCTGCCCCGCCTGCGGGAGGAGGACGGCGGAGGTATGTTTGCGGTCTTTATACGATGGGGGATCAGCGGAGGATCTCCCTTTACGAGGAGGCTTGAGATGTATAAGTATGTCCCGTTTCAGTTGGAAGGTGGACTTTAGATTGCAGAGATTTCTATATTACGTGGCTTAGGCGGTTTATCGGTCGCGGCGTGGTTGACGTTTATTGTTTGTTTCGACCAGGAGAAAGGCCGCGGTGGTCACGGGTTCAGCTGTCAGGGTGCGGCTGGTGCAATCGTGGCACTTTAACTGAGATGGGGGTATGGAGAGGGCCTGAAGGCCAGCAGTCTGGTGCCGCGGTTTGACGGTACGCCGCCCGTCGGTCTCTGGAGCTTTTTTTTTTATTAAGGAGAGGTGGGTGGCCGGGGGTGCCCCCCGCTGTACTTGGATCCGCGGGTGGTGGTTGCGCACTCTGAGAGGCAGGGTTTTTAATTCCTGGAAAAATTATTTCTACTTGAGGACCAACGCCGAAGGGTACGTTAACATGCACAGATTTGTTTGCAGACACTTCTGGCACTAAATCTGTTCCATACATCTGAAAAGGTTTTTTACTGCAACCTGGTTTTCTGCAATCCCCCATCAGATTTTTTGGGCAGTCTGAACAAAACCCTGGTTGTGAAACCACGCCAAGGCCCTGTTCAGACACTAAGGCCTCATGTCCACTAGCTAAATAGAATCGCGGATTTTGCCCATAGGGAATCATTGGCCATCCACGGTCCATTAAATTGATTTTTGCACCCACGGATGCCATTTTAAAAGAATTGCGGTTTTCACGCATGGAAGAAAAAACGCGGCATGCTCCATTTTGCAGCGGATCGGCAACATTGCTATCACATTGATAGCAATGTGTGCGGATATCTGCATGCAAAAAAAATACCATTTAAAGCAAATCCGCGCGGAATCTGCGGAGGATTGTATTTTTCGACTGGACATGAGGCCTAAATGCCAGATCCATGGCGGATTATTCAGTTTTGGGCCTAAAATTGACACTTCATCTGCAACAGTAATCCAATCCGAGGCTGAGGTCTATAGTTCTGGTTCAGATTTACACACAAAAGCACACATGGATTTAGCCCCAGTCAATCTGCGTGCGTCCGCCTGATGTAGGCTTTATAGGAACTGACATGTCAATTTTTTTCCGTCAATGATGCGGATTTCATAATCTGCACCGTATGACCTACAGCACCAATTTCCATAGCATTCATCGTATTGCTATAGTGCCACAAATTCCCATGTGAGCATGATATTTAATGGATAAAATTTGTATTACAGGGGCTAAAATTGGAAAAAAACTACAACTAATGGCCTTTTTACACAGTCTGACCGTCGTTTAAACGACTGCACAAGCACTGATGTCACAGCTAAGGTCGTTGGTGCTTGTGCAGAGTGTTGAGACTAAAAGACATCGCTGGCTTCCCACTCAGCGCTTCACCTTCTATGCGAAGCGCTGAGCAGGGAGCATTTAAACAGAACGAGAAGTCAGCAATAAACCAACAAATGGCAAGCGTTTTTTTTCCTTTTCTTTCTTGCATTTACACTGAATGAGTATCGCTCAAATTCATTGGTTTGAGCGATAATTGTTACGTGTAATCTGGCCATTAGACGAGATTTTAACTTTCAGTGTGTTAGCATTGTTTTCATTATTAACCCCTTATTGACCACCCCATCACCTTTTTATGTCCTGTTTTAGTGGGCTTTAATCCCCAGGGAAAGCATGTTTTTACATCCCTGGAGATTAAAGCCCTGCAGGCCCTGGACGTGATAGCTCCATGCTGTTGGTTCCCGATGCCAATGGATAACGGCGATCACGGAACAGTGAAGAAAAAAAGTTTCAGCTGCCCTCATGGATCGGATCCTTAAGGGCAGCTGAAAATACCCCCGTCATCTATGATGTTCCCCGGGCTCCTGCACATGCGGCGACGTGTCATGCATGCGCAGAAGGCCAGGAGAGTCCGGCAAATTTAAAATCACCCTGCACCTGGCTGTCAAAAATAGCCTAGTGCAGGGAGATGTCACTGAGGACGGTGATCATGTAAAGTTAAAAAGTGTAAAAAATAAAAAAAGGAAGCTTAATCTCCCCCGATTGGATCATTATCCGCAGACCTTCCCCAGCTTCGGCGCATGCGCCTGTCAGCATAATGGCAGATGTGTGCGCAAAAGTCAAGGATTGCCCAGGAAATTTAAAATGCTCCTAGCTACCAACGGTAGCTGTGAGTCTGGAAATGTCATGGAGGCCAATGGATAATGGCGATCACGTAAAAAAAAAAAAGGTTAAAGTTTTATCTCCTCTCACCGATCGTATCGGTGAGAGGAGATGAAACTTCTTACCAGAGGCCTCCACATTTTAACCCCGATGCAATACTCTTCCATGGACCTTCCCCGGCTTCTGCGCATGTGCCCTGGAAGCCCAGGAAATAAAGAATCTCCTTGCTCCCTGGTCCAGTGACCGGTGGCCTCATTAAGCGGTCCCCCGTCACGTGATAAAAAGGTAGTGATCTGCCAAAGGCTGCCTGTCCATGGGCATAGTGATATAGCCGCCCGGGAGCAGGAGACAGCTGACGGTTCTCCGCACTGAGCTCATCTGACAGGCTCACCGTGGAGAATCATGGCAAATTGCAGCATGCTGCGATTTGAATTCCGCGAGTGGAGAATTGCTACGATTGCCACGGCTGCACTTTCCATAGCAACGAAATCCCGTCCGTGGACCTGCAGCCTTAGGCCAGTCTCGCATGACCTGATAGAAATTGCGGATTCCGCTTGCGTTTGATCCGCAGTAATCCGCGGAACAATCAAATGCACTGGATTACATAATTCCACTCAAATTAGCAGGTCATAATTGCATAATCCACTCACAGAAAACAGAACGTAGTATTTTACCGCAGATATCTTCAACATGGAGCCCATTGTGCTCTATGTTCGCAGATATACCCGCAGCCCATACGCAACTACATTGTGTACGGGCTGTGGGTACCCGTGTCATCGCGAAGCGATGGCACGGGAAATATAAACAAGAAAAAAGGTGTACTGCGCAAGACTGGCTGTGTGAGTACGCAGTTATGCGCAATACATAGGGCCACGGGCGGACTCGTACCTGGGATCCGCTGCAGGCCTCCGCAAGCGGATTCCACATACACCTGTGTGAGTCCAGCATTATTCAGAGCGCTACCTGGAATACATAATTTACAAGAAGTCCCCAGGACCGTTCACCTTCCTGCAGTTCCAGGATCAACTTGTTGAGCGCCTTCTGTTTGAGACTGCCGCACCTCAGTGAGTTTACGAAGCCTCACAGAGCGCCACTTTTTACACCCCAATGCTGCCACTGTGGTCAAGAAATAACTCCCAAAAAAGCATGAAAGGAGGATGGATACCCGATTTTTATTGCCAAACATGCCGGGAATACCACACAGTTTACATTATTAATTTTATCTTAAGATTTAGGGAATACCAAAAAGGGCGAAGAGGGGGGGAATATTTTTAGGGAGCCAATGTTTTTTTTTTTTTTGCACAAGTGAGCAATGGGGCCTGGAATGGATTCAGTTGTGCCCTGAAATCTAATGGGTTTTCCCTCAATTACAGGCCTAGCCATCTGTCCTGTAAGTAGATTATGGCGCCAATGAGTGTTTTTGAACACAGGACAAATGGTGGTATCCATTTTGGGGTGCAAGTCTTCATTCATATGTTTCCTGTACAAAAAAAGCGGTTTTTAAAATGACGCAATTGCCAAAAAAATGAAAATCATATATATATATTTTTTTCCATCTACTTAGTTTCATTCAAAAACTGTGGGGTCAAAATACACAGTACACCGCTAAATGAATTCGCTGAGGGGTCTAGTTTTTAAAATGTGGTCATTTGTAGGCATTCTCAATCACATTGGAAGCTCAAGGACTCGACACGTTTGCTAT
Organism: Eleutherodactylus coqui; assembly: GCA_035609135.1. NCBI lineage: Eukaryota > Metazoa > Chordata > Amphibia > Anura > Eleutherodactylidae > Eleutherodactylus > Eleutherodactylus coqui. The sequence goes on along the minus strand of CM069407.1, from coordinate 118,252,038 downwards.
GGGAGGCCTTTTATCTTTTTTTAAGCAAAATTTATTTTCCGAAAGGCACGGCTACTCCTTTCATTTTGGGCCCCGTTGTGCATACAGACATAAGATTATGGCCACTATGGGTATGTTTCTGAACAAAGGACAAACAGAGGTATCCATTTGGGGTATAAATTCTCATTTTCCTGTGCACTATAGAACAAAATGTCTTTAAAATGACATATTTGCTAAAATATGAATTTTTTTTATTTTTTCTCTTCTAAATTGCATTAACTCTTGAAAAAAAAAACTGTGGTCAAAATACTCATGACACCGCTCAGTGAGTATATTAAGGGGTGTAGTTTTTAGAATCGGGTCATTTGTGGAGGTATCTATCATTTTGACACCTATGAGTCTTTGCAATCTTGGCTTGGTGTAGGAAAACAGTGTTCCTCAAAATGTTGATAATCAGTGTTAAATTTGTATGTCTCCTAAATGGTTAAAAGAGAGTTTTTCAAATGTGTGTCCAGAATAAAGTAAGCAGATGGCAGTTTATATCTTATCAAAATTCGTAGCATGTTTGCACATATTTGAGATACTGCAATTGAAAATGTGCAAAAATGACTTTTTATTTTCCCAATTTTTGTGCATTTTAATAAAAATACAAAAATTCTATCTGAATATTTTTAACACCTAAATGAAGTACAATATGTAGTGAAAAAACAATGTCAGAATCACTTGGATATGCAAAACCTTTACAGAGTTACTCTGTTAAAATTACACGGGTCAGTGACCAAGCCAAATTTTTGAAATCTAAGGGGTTAAAATGGCTCAGCCACAGTAATAGAGGTTTGGAAGTGTCTGCAGCATGAGCTCTCCATCTTTTTCTACTGGGATCTCGCCATTCATTATAGTCTATGCCAAAATTTAAATTGCATAAATTTATCTTAAAATGTTATATTGCTAAACTGGAGATAGATGCAAAGTTGGCAAGGCCTGTCAAACCTGAATCCTCAGCTGCTCATCTGTTTGAGAAGCACGGGTTTAGAGATTGGTCTGATAAAAAAAGGTCCTAAAATGCCCTAAATCTATAAATTTGTACATTTTACAGTGCAAACTATTGGTATGTTGTACTACAGTCATGAGATGATGTAAGGAAGAATTGTGTCACCGAAGCATTATTCACTGGATCCATTCACTCTACGCCCAGTCAGGGCAAACTAATTAGGGCCCCTTTGACAGTAGCGTTTTGCCTCCATTGAGCCTTTCCATCTCTCGGTTTGGGTTTTGGAGCCGAGAAACTAAATTAAAGCCCAAGCAAATGTTTGTTTTTTTCCCTCAATTTGATTTTAACAGATTTTCTAAAAAGCGAAATGCTATCAGTTTGCTTTAGTTTTATTTATTGCAACAAAGTGTGTTATCTGTTCCAGTTTAGAAAAAAAAATGAAGCAGAACTGAAGGAAACTGAAAGCTTTTTTTTTTTTTTAAAAAGAAAACCCATTACAATCAAAGAGGAAAAAAAAACTGAAATGTTTATTTTAACTAACTTTCTCTGCTCGAAAAAAACAGAACCGAGATGGAAAGGCGCAATGAAGGCAAAACACTTGTATAAAACGGCTGATGCGTTTTGAATCATTGGGACGCCTATATGACTAAGGCATTTTAATTGTCCAAAACGCATAAGCAGTTCAGTGTTAATTTTTAGTATGCAACAATAGAAATAAAAAATGTAAAAAGCTTTAGCAATTACTAGAGATGAGCGAGCATACTCGATAAAGCAAACTACTCGAGCGAACATACTCGATAAAGCAAACTACTCGAGTGAGGAGTGCCTTATGCAAGTACCTGCCCGCTCGTCTCTAAAGATTCGGGGGAGAGCGGGGAGGAACGGAGGGGAGATCTCTCTCCCTCTTCCCGCTACCCCCTGCTCCCTGCTGCAACTCACCTGTCACCCACGCCAGCAGCTGAATCTTTAGAGACAAGCAGGCAGGTACTTGAATAAGGCACTACTCGCTCGAGTAATTTGCCTTATCGAGTATGCTCGCTCATCTCTAGTAATTACCTGATGAGAGAAGGCTGAAGCTTTGCAAGATGCTTATTGTTCCCAGTACAGAAATGTTGTGCCAACTCTGCAGTACACAGACTGTTAATATACAGCACAGGTTACGCTAGTATTAATCTCACTGGCAGGCAGCACTAGTAGCTGGTACCCTGTTTCCCCGAAAATAAGACGCGTCTTATATTAACTTTTGCTCCCAAATATGTGCTACGTCTTATTTTCAGGGGGTGTCTTATTTCGCCACGGCAAATCAGTCTGTGGCCGCTAATCCCTCAATTGGCCAGCTTTGTGGACGAAATTTCTCAGAAATCTCGTCTACATGGGACAGCAAGTCTGTCACGGCAAAGCTGGTGTTGTGGTGTGGATTCACCGGCCACAGAAACGAAAAAGCGTGCAGCCAGGTCGCTTCAAAACAAGCGGCTGAGTACCGTGGGTTTTGAAGCAGCGCTTTCCCGGCGGAAATCTCGCTGTTTATCGCTGTGGCCAAATTGCGAGATTTCCGCTGGAAATACGCTCTGTGAGAACCCAGCCTTAAGAATCACACACAGGTTGCCTGACTCACAGAGCCATAAAAAAATAGGGGCTGTAAAGTAACGTACCTGTCTGCAGACAGAAGTTCCTGTACCACTTGTAAGCAGGGATGGTATTGCAGCTTCCGGCCACCAGGGGGAGCTCATCACAGCAGACATGTACAGCGGGAACAGAACGTACAGTATGGACTTTTCCAGCCAGCAAGGGGAGCTCACAACAGCACACTCGTACAGCACAGCAGGGACAGGATAACAGCAGACTGTCTGCAGATCTACCTATACATCTGGAGGTAGGAGACAATGGCGATGGCAGCAGGGGACAGGCCTCTTGACTTGCCTGCACACTTTACTATGCCTTACTATCGGGGGTGCCTTATATTTGGGACTTCTGCAAATTTCGGGGGTGTCTTATTTTCAGGGAGTGCATTATTTTCGGGGAAACACGGTAGCTAATTTTCCTGCACATAAAAATAAGCCATAAATAATACATGTAGGTGGTGTTGTATATAAACCAGGTACAGTTTGACACTGAAGCAATTATTTCCAAAGCAGAGAAGTTCATGCAAATTATAAAGGATTCCCATTGAGTGACGCCTATCACTTGGTGCTGCTCTGAGCTTCATTGTTTCAGCAAGCTTTTTTTCATCACATGTTCTTGTTTTGTAGAACTCAGGAGTCATATGGATCGGATCATGTATTACCTGCAAGCATTGAGTTTAGAGAAAATTGTAAGTATTGAATTCTTCCAACTCCGTGTTCTCTGTTTCAAATTATATTGCCTGAAATGCAGCCATGTATAAATTGGCTATATTTTGCCCAAATTGCTACAAATTATGCTCTCTAATGGTTAAAGGGGTTGTCCCGCGCCGAAACGGTTTTGGTTTTTTTTCAATAGCCCCCCCCCGTTCGGCGCGAGACAAACCCGATGCAGGGGTTTACAAAAAAAAAACAGGATAGTGCTCCGGTGACTTCTTACTTACCTGGTGAAGATGGCCGCCGGGATCTTCACCCTCGGTGGACCGCAGGGCTTCTGTGCGGTCCATTGCCGATTCCAGCCTCCTGATTGGCTGGAATCGGCACGTGACGGGGCGGAGCTACGAGGAGCCGCTCTCTGGCACGAGCGGCCCCATTCAGAAAAGAAGACGACCGGACTGCGCAGGCGCGTCTAATCCGGCGATTAGACGCTGAAAATTAGACGGCACCATGGAGACGAGGACGCCAGCAACGGAACAGGTAAGTGAATAACTTCTGTATGGCTCATAATTAATGCACAATGTACATTACAAAGTGCATTAATATGGCCATACAGAAGTGTATACCCCCACTTTGTTTCGCGGGACAACCCCTTTAAGAGCAAATTGCAAGGAACCGTAGGACCACAACTTTTATAAAAAGATTATTGAAATCCACCACAGTATGTTAATAATTTTTGCAGTTTTCTTAAAGGAAACCTGCAGATTAGCTCAGTTGAGTATAAAGGGGCTATTCCGCATGTCGGTATGCTGTTGAATCTGCACTACAAATCCATGTTCACACTTAAGGCTCCTTCCCACGGACGGTTCTATTGAACCTAATAGCAGAATGCTCCCGAAATCACCCGAACTCACCCGCGGCATGTTCTATTTGCCGCGGGTGTACACGCGGACGGCTTCCATTGCAGTCAATGGAAGCCGTCCGTCACGCTATCTTCCGTTGTAGCACAGCGGAAGATAACGTGAAACCGCTTCCCCGCCTAGCGCCGCCGCGTCATATGACACGGCCGGCTGCGTCATGTGATGCTGTGTGTGTGTTATGTGACGTGGCCGGCGTGTCACATGACGCTGCGGCGCGTCACGCCGAAGCGTCATGCGGGACGTAGGATGCCGAATCCGCAGGTAAGTATTGAGGTCTCTGGGGGGCACCGTGACGGGCTCCGCCGCGGAATTCCGTGGCGGAGCCAGTCACGGCAGTGTGCAGCCGGCCTTTATGAAAGATTTTGGATGGATTTCCCATGGCAAACCTGTGCCTTGTGAACTGGATCTTTTTTAAAGTGCGTTTGAAAGAGTTTATTTAAGTTAAAAAGCAAACCAAAAAAAACCACTTGATGAGCTTTGAAAGTTTTGAGCTTAAGGCCGCTTCCACATGGGCGATCTTGTCGCAATGCGACAGTGTTACAAATTTCATGTATGTAGAACCCATTCTTTCCTATACAATATTGCGAGAACACAAGATCTTGGCATGCTCTATACAGCCGCGATTTTCTTTTTTATTTTGCCAAAGTTTCCCTATGGACTTTTCCTTTGTGTTGCATCACATGAAAAGCGATACATCACCCATCAGGCACTGTCATCTCTGGCGCGTCTCCCCTGAAACTCCAGGACACTTTTATGTAGACAGCAGGCAGCCCTTCCTGGATTGCAGGATTAATATCTTCGCCTCCAGGAAGCGCTGGCTGTGATTGGTTCATCGAGTGCATGCTCTAATTGACTTAGCCAGCGCTCGAGTACCAATCACAGACGTTCGTTTATTTATTAATTTAATGGCTGTGCTTGGTTCGAGTGCTGGCTGATTGGCTGAGCCACTGCGCTCGAGAACAATCACAGCCATCGCTTCCTGGAGGCGGAGATTTTAATCCTCCAATCCAGGAAGGGCTGCCTGCTGTCTACAGAAAAGTGCCTGATGGGTGATGTATTGATGGGCGGAGACTAGCTGCTATGATGTCTCCCATACATGATACACATGGAAGATCCTGCTCAGCTCCCCCTCTCTCTGCAGTACTTCCTTTAAAGCAGCAGAGGACACTAAACAGTAGTGTAGGTATGAGTCCAGCTCTGATGTGAGATGCAACATTAAATGTGGGTTGCAGCAGTATCAGTTTCTCTGCCTCTCTCTAGCTGCCCCCTCCTTTTTCTCCCTATCCTCTCCATAGACCTCTATGGGCAGCAGCTTGTGACATGCCTCAGTGAACTGCTTAGTGGTCTTCACTGATGACAGACTTCAGTGGTGAACTCAGTCTGTCAACAGTGCAGTTGGCAGCGGGTTGAAGAGGAGCTCGATAAGTAGAGAAAGGGGTATTTCTTTGCCATAAGATTACAAAGTTTCGTAACTGCAGTTGTGCTATTTATTTTTATTTTAAAAATTAAAACCGTTATTCTTTAAGAAAATACTACTTGGATACTTGTCCTACGTAATTTTGGACTTTTATGGTTTTGGGTTTTTTTTTTTTTGTTCTTTTTTATAGTTTAACAATTCTATAGAAAGAGATCCAAACTGTTTACCTACTAATAGGGTTTTGAAAGGTTTTCCTTTTTTTTGTTTCTCTAATGAACTTGTTTTTTTCCCCCCATTTCAGCGGAAGACTCGTTCCTCTCTGCTATTATTAACTATACCAATAGCTCAACAGTGCACTTCAAATTATCACCAACATATGTGTTGTATATGACCTGCCGGTATGTATTGTCTGCTCAGTACAGACCGGACTTCAGTCCTGCAGAACGTACTCACAAGGTTATAGCCATTGTGAACAAGATGGTTAGCATGATGGAAGGTGTTATACAGGTGGGTAACTAGAGTAATTAACTTATTGGCCATACTAAGGGAGCTCATACATGCTGTGCATGATCGCTGTAGCTGCTTGTGGATCCAAGCTATTTGCTAAGTAACTCATGGGCTTGCTATTAAGTCCCGGTGCAACTGGGCAATTATCAGTAATCCACACACAATAACTGTGGGCTTCATCAATATATATTGGCACCCTAAAAGCGGATGCTACTGTACAGCTGTCAACGCTCACAAATTTAGGGTGAATGGGGGGGGGATGTTTTTTTTGCCTCCATTATCTCGTTATGCAGAAAAAGGCTACAATTTTGCCATTGTCATTCTGTCATGAATAAACACATGACTTTGAGTTAAAAAAAAAATCTGAGATATGTTATGCTCAGTGCAGTGCCAGAGTGATGAGGCAGTGGTTATACAGGGACTCTGTTAAATATTTTCCCCCTCGCAGATGCTCTCTAATCGTTTTCCAGTGAGAGACTTTTTCATAGCAGGACCTGAGAGGGTAATACTCATAGTAAAGATCCTAGGGGCAAAGCCAAATGGCGTGTATTCCAACTTCATAAGAGTAGTTTTCTCAAAATACACTATTATATTTCATAGTATAGTGTACACACAAAGTAAATCATAATGGTTCTTTGGGTGTCTTTACACGTTGGTTTTGTGGATTTATTTTTTTAATAATAAAGGTGATTTTGTGATTATTGCAGAGCTGTGACAAAACTAGCGTGTGTAGTTACATGCCCGTAATACTAGAATATCTCATGCAGTTGTTATATTCAAGCTCAATCTAACAGCAAACTGCACTTTTACAGAACTTTTTCCATGCCATAGCGATATGTTAGAAGTTTTGATCTCTGCGGCTCCTGGTGTCGAGATCCCCACTGATTGCTGAAACAAGGAGCAGAAGCGCTCCGCTGAGAGCAGCACCCCCTCCGCTGTGATCTTTTGCTCTCTGTGCTGGCTGAAGATGGGCTCGTAGACTTCGCTGAGCCTGTCTTCAGCTAATAAGGAATGCTGGGTAGTGAAGACCACAGCTGAATACACAGTTCTCGGTTGAGCATTTCTACCAACTCATTTTAGCAGTTGGTGAGGTTCTCCGGACCCAGACCCCAACAGATCAAAACTTCTGACATGTTGCTGTGACATGTGAAAAGTTTTTAGTAAGGCCTCATGTCCATGGGGAAATTAAGAATTAAAATCCGGAGCGTTTTTCCCGCACGTGGATCCGCACCCCATAGGGATGCATTAGACACCCGCAGGTAGTTAAAAACCTGCGGCTGTCATTTTTCCCTGCAGGCGCGGGTCCACGCAGCCGGCGTGCCGAGCACATCCGCCGGGCCGAAGAAAGAAGATCCGGCCACGAAGAAGGGAAGACCCGCACCGTCCGCAGCAGGTGAGTTTATTCTTATTTTAATGCCTCATGTCCGCAGAGCAGGAGGGTACCGCTACGCATTCTCCATGGAGAATCTGTAGCGGGCCTGATTTTCCCTGTGGACATGAGGCCTAAAGGTGCAGTTACTCTTTAGGCTGAGTTCTCACAGGGCGTATTCCTGGTGGAAATCTCAGTTTGGCCGCAGTGAAAAAACGCAAGATTTCCGCCAGGAAAGCGCTGCTTCAAAACCCGCGGTACTTAGAGGAGAGTGCGGCCGCAACGGGGGAAAAAAAAAAAAGAGAATGGACATGCTGCGGCTGGCGAATCCACGGCAGATCCGCCCTGTGTGAACCCAGCCTTAAGGTGTCCATACACACTAGACTGATTTTACCCAGTTTCTGCTGGGTCAGACTAATCACCTAATTTGTAGGGCTCAGGATTTTTGGTTTCATCTGTCTAATCCTTTTATCATCAGGAGATGAGCTGCTGCCGGAGGAATTTGTATGCAGCTTTATACTATATTTCATTAGCTTCCTGGGCTGATCATGTTTGTGTATTGGTGTCAAGGGAGATCTGTCAGCCAACAGCTGTCTAATGTTTATGGGCAGCCTGGAGTACTTCTGTGCATAAATAACTCTGTGATATTGAGGGGGATAATGTTTGCAGTAAAATGTCCCAGTAGGAACTGCTGTCCATTATTTTCTATTTTGATGAGTGAACATTTTTGCCTATTTGCCCTAACTTGCCTTTTCCATATTTGTCTCTTTTGTCCAATTAAGTTGAAAATATGACTGGCAGGATGATGAGTGATAGGCAAGCTTCTTTAAACCCCAATGATTAACTGTTATCATTGAGGGAAACTGCATCTGGCTTGCATTTTCCCTGTTGCAGCCCAGATGGAGAACTGAATCTCGCCTAATAAATGGCCTATTTAAAAGAATGGCTAGCCATGTAGTGCATGGAAGGAGAGGGGTCTTCCAGAGTGGAGCTTTTCTGTGTCACTCAACTTTGGCTCATATGGGGTTGGGGACTTTAGCCAGGCGTTATGATAGGACGATTACTTGTTTAAATCAAGTTTTCCCCTCGTCATCCTGACAGCATACACCTGGAGGTTGTCCGCTGGACACCTGTTGGGACAGGAAGCGGAAAAACACAAAAGGTAACTCACACCACCGGCTCACCAGTGTCTTCCTGTCCCTACAGGACAGTCCAAGCGGATCCTCCAAGTGTATGCTGGAGGAGAACAAAGAAAAGAAGACTCCCATGCAGCCTGTCCGCCCCTGGGGGGACGACTCTCTGGTCGGGCTGACAGGGCTTGCGCGGGTCAGACCCTACGAGGGGACCCTCACCCGCAGGATCTACCCAGCACCATTCCCCTTGTGGGAAAATCCTCCCCCAGTGCGCTGCCCAGAGGGTAGCTGGCTGGTGGAACGGCCCCCGGTACCTGGAGGGCTTGGAGCAGAGGCCCGGCGACTCCAGCGGGGATCCAGCAGCCCATCGAGACAGAGGTATGCGCTCCTATGTGGGCGGATAGTGCACGGTGACAGCAGGGGCTCGGGCACGGGTCCGGTCAAGCATGCGCGCAGTCTGTGGAGCAGCGGCTCGATGTGTGTCCTTCTCGGTCGGCATCCCTGGTGTGCACGGCGTATCCCCTGGGGGCGGCGTGACGTCAGCGCAGCCGCATCATGTGGGGGGCGGGGCCTCGCTCAAGGGGGCGTGTCGGCGCCAAAATTTGAAATTTAAAGAGCTGGATTCCCCTGCATGCCTCCTGTCTGCACCTTACTGAAGATGTCAGCCAGAGAAGACACTGAAAGCCTACTTGTGAGTAGACCTCTTCATGGGTCTTGTACCTGGTGCTGGAAGTTCCTTTGCGGTCTCTATTTCCTTAGGACAGAGATGCGCAAAAGTCTAGAGGCAAAAAAACGCGTACACAAATGTCCGGTCTGCTTGCGGCGGCTAGAAGAGGGACACACGAAGCCATTGTGTGCGGACTGTACGGTGAAAGTGGTCCGTGAAGAGGGCTCCTCTGCCATAACGGACATCCCGTCCGTGATTCGCGAGGAAATCGAAGCCTCTCTCTCCTCTTTCTCTTCAGCCCCCCATGAAAAGGGCGAGGCGGACGAACACGGAAGAGTCTGACTCTGAGGAAGGACTCCTGGAAGATTCTCCCTCAGAATCCATGCCACCAATGAAAGATGTGAAAAAATACTTCTTCTCATCGGCGGATCTGGGTCAGCTGTTAAAACCAGTTCGACGCACCATGCAGGTGGAGGAAGAGGTGCCGCAGCAGCCATTATTCCAAGATAGTCTGTTTCGGGGGCTCCAACCTCAACCAAAACCTTCATTCCCGGTTAATGACATTTTGAAACAATTGATCCTGACAGAATGGAAGCAGGCAGAGCAAAAATTCTTCCTGTCCAAAGAATTCAGGTATCGGATGATCTTCGTACCAGACGACATCGAGTTCTTGGAAACCACCCCTAAGGTAGATCTGGCAGTGGCCAGGGTTTCTAAAAAAGCAGCCCTCCCCTTTGAGGACATTTCACAACTGCAGGATCCACTAGACACCAAGGTGGATTCAGCGATGAAAAAGGCCTGGGAGATCGCAGCCCTGACAATTAAGGCTAACATCACGGCCACGTCAGTGGCAAGGTCTATGACAGTCTGGCTGGACCAGCTTCAGACGCTGGTCTCCCAGAGGGGCTCTAGGGAAGACATCTCCAGCTGCCTTCCCCCTCCTCCAACAAGCAACCGGCTTTCTGGCGGATGCCTCTATGGAGTCGGTGAGGTTCGGAGCCCGTTCAGCAGCCCTCTAACACGGCCAGGAGAGCCGTATGGGTCAAGGCCTGGGCAGGGGATAACGCATCAAAGAACAAGCTCTGTTCCCTACCCTTCCAAGGACATAGAATCTTTGGGCCTTCCTTGGATACCCTCCTGGAGAAAGCATCGGATTAAAGCCAAGGGCTACCCACGGAGAAGTCCTTCAAGCGGCCTTCCTCCTCCTACCCTCCATCCTTTATTCCCTCTAGGACATACAAGGGAAAACTGGACGTTGGTCCTACCCCAAAGGTGGAAAGGGTGAGAATCCGCCCTCCAAGACCCTGCAAGTAGGGGGTAGGCTGATGGGGTTCGCCCTCTAATGGAAGGAGGTGACCTCCAATCCCTGGGCCTTACGCCTAGTTACGGAGGGCTATAAAATCGAATTTTCCTCCTCCCCTCCCCGGAGGTTCGTGGTCACCCCCTGCCAGTCACCCTCGTCTGCTCAGGCCCTCCAGTTGGGGGTGCTGGAGCTGTTGTCCCTAGGGGCCATCACTCGGGTTCCCACAGAAGAACGGTTCAAGGGGTGCTACTTCCCCGTTTCTCGTTAAAAAACCCAACGGGTCTTATAGAACCATCATTGATTTTGAAGTTTTTGAATAAATCCATTTCGTACAAAAGATTTAAAATGGAATCGGTGCGGTCAGCAATCCCCTTAATCGCACCAGATAGCGTCATGGCCACCGTGGACTTAAAGGACGCCTATTACCATGTCCCTATACACACAGACTTCCAGCAGTTTCTGCAGTTTGCCCTGGTGATTGATGGGTCAGTCTCTGACTTCCAGTTTACGTGCCTGCCGTTCGGGATTTCCTCTGCACCCCGGGTGTTCTCCAAACTGGTGTTAGAAATGGTGGTGGCACTAAGGACTAACAAGGTGTTGATCGTCCCGTACCTCGATGATTTCCTGATCATAGCAGGATCAGTTTTAGAACTCCGGTTCCATGCCAATATCACTCTCCATCTGTTCGAATCGCTGGGCTGGATCATCAACACCGTTAAATCTCGTCTCCTGCACGAACAAAAGAAAAAATTCCTGGGGGTTATTCTGGATTCACACCGCCAGTGTTCATCCCTCCCCCTAGAGAGGCAGAAGGCGATTCTGGATGAGTGTCGGGCACTTTCTCTCGCCACCAAAGTCTCCCTTAGGAGAGGCATGAGGGTCCTCGGCCTCATGACGTCCTGCATCGGGGTAATTCCTTGGGCCCAATTAAACTGTAGAACCCTCCAGGACTTCATCCTGAGTAGCTGGGATAAGTCACCCGCTTCCCTGGATCAGCTAGTCGTCCTTACCCACAAGATAAAGTTCTCCTTGGAGTGGTGGATGTCCATTACCAACCTCGCCAGGGCCACGGTTTGATACCCTGCATCCCCAGTATCCATTTTTACCGACGCGAGTGCAACTGGCTGGGGGGCCCACTTAGGCCGTCATTACGTCCAAGGGGGCTGGAACCGGGAGGAAGCTACTCAGTCCTCCAACTTTAAAGAACTTTGCGCTGTCTGGAAGGCCGTCCGTGGCTTCGAGACAGAGGTCAGGGTAGACACATTAAGATCTTTTCGGATAACAACAGCTGTATCCCTCATTCGCCACCAGGGATCCATGCGGAACCCCCGACTCCAAGACCTGGCGGCGAAAGTTCTCGAGTGGATAGAGCAGTGGACACCTTCCGTAACAGCGTTCCACGTAAGAGGCCCAGAGAACTCCATGGCAGATCATCTCAGCCGCAGAAAGATCCGGGGGAGTGGACTCTACATCCCCACGCATTTCAGCTAATCATAGAAAGATGGGGGACACCACAGGTGGACTTGTTCGCCACACGGGAGAACGCCAAGTGTCCCCGTTTTTTTCCCAGGGGGAACGAACGGGGGTTCCCTGGGAATAGACGCGCTGTCCCAGGCCTGGGATTGGGACCTCGCATACACCTTCCCACCCATCCCCCTGATCCCTCTGGTCCTAAGGAAAATTCAGGGGTCCCCAGGCTCCGTTATCCTGGTAGCTCCATTCTGGCCCAAGAGACCCTGGTTCCCGCTCCTGGCCGCTCTCTCGACACAGGACCCTCTACATCTTCCGCAGAGAGATGACCTCCTTCAGCAGGGCCCTCTGATATGCCCAGAGGTCCGAAAGTTCAGGCTGACAGCCTGGAAGCTGAGCGGGTAAAATACCTGAGTCAGGGCCTATCAGGGAGGGTAACAACTACCTTATGCAAGAGCCTCAAAAGGTCCACCAGAGATATATACGCTAGGGTTTGGGATACCTTTTCTAAGTGGTTGGGGCACAGTATCCATGACCTCCAACAGCCTAACATTAGCAAGATATTGGAGTTCCTGCAGGACGGATTAGATATGGGGCTAAGATCTAGTATCCTTAAAGGGGTTGTCCCGCGCCGAAACGGGTTTTTTTTTTTTTAACCCCCCGCCCCCCCCCCCCCCCCCTCGTTCGGCGCGAGACAACCCCGATGCAGGGGTTAAAAAAACCACCCGCACAGCGCTTACCTGAATCCCGGCGGTCCGGCGTCTTCATACTCACCTGCTGAAGATGGCCGCCGGGATCCTCTGTCTTCATGGACCGCAGGGCTTCTGTGCGGTCCATTGCCGATTCCAGCCTCCTGATTGGCTGGAATCGGCACGTGACGGGGCGGAGCTACACGGAGCCCCATTCAGAAAAGAAGACGACCCGGACTGCGCAAGCGCGGCTAATTTGGCCATCGGAGGGCGAAAATTAGTCGGCACCATGGAGACGAGGACGCTAGCAACGGAGCAGGTAAGTATAAAACTTTTTATAACTTCTGTATGGCTCATAATTAATGCACAATGTACATTACAAAGTGCATTATTATGGCCATGCAGAAGTGTATAGACCCACTTGCTGCCTCGGGACAACCCCTTTAAGGTCCAGGTGGCCGCTCTTGGAGCCTTCTTTGACTCCCCCTTGGGCGACCATAGGTTAATTAGGAAATATCTTAGAGGGGCAGTCAGACTCCACCCCTTTGTAAGGGAAACCATGCCCCCCTGGGACCTGAACCTAGTTTTACAGGCCTTCTGTGCACACCCCTTTGAGCCCCTGGAAGATCTATCAGTTAAGATCCTCTCCTATAAGGTAGCTTTTCTAGTCGCCATCACATCCGCTAGACGGATTGGGGAGATCCAATCCCTCTCTATTAGGACTCCTTATAGGACCATCTTCCCGGATAAAATAGAGTTCAGACCTGACCCTTTTTTCCAACCTAAAGTTCTCACAGACTTTCACAGAGAACAGCGCATAGTCCTTCCCTCTTTTTGACAGGAACCCCGTCACACCACGGAACAGAGGTTCCATAATCTAGATGTTAGACGAGCAATTCTGAAGTATTTGGAGGTCACACATTCCTTCAGGAAGTCTAACAACCTTTTTATTCAATTTCAGGGTCCACGCAGAGGAGGGGCCGCTACTAAAGACTCCTTAGCACGTTGGGTCAGGAGGGCCATAGAAGATGCATACAGATCCCAGGGGATTCCACTCCCGGGCAACGTTAGAGCCCATTCCACTAGGGCGGTCGCCTGTTCCTGGGCGGAGAGAGCCCAGGCGACAACCGACCAGATCTGCAGGGCCGCCACATGGTCGAACACCCATACCTTCACCAAACACTATCGCCTGGACCTGGGGGCCAGCTGTGATATGGCCTTTGGGCGGAAGGTGCTACAGGCAGTGGTCCCTCCCTAAAAAAGCCCTCAGTTGTTGGCACTTCTCCAGGTGTATGCTGTCAGGATGACGAGGGGAAGACAGGAATTAGGTCCTACATGTTAATTCCGTTTCTTGAAGTCATCCTGACAGCATAGGGGCTTTTCTCTCCCCTTGAGTTATGTTTACGTGAAGTAACGTATTGTACTATGATTTCTGTATTAAAAAATATTGGTTAAGCAAAGCCGGGTCACTGTAGTCATTTGGTACACACTGGTGAGCCGGTGGTGGGAGTTACCTTTTGTGTTTTTCCGCTTCCTGTCCCAACAGGTGTCCAGCGGACAACCTCCAGGTGTATGCTGTCAGGATGACTACAAGAAAAGGAATTAACAGGAAGGACCTAATTCCTGTCTTTTGTGTGCTTAAGAATTCTGGTGGTTTTATTTTCCATTACATTATCTATATGAAAAAAAAATTCTGATACCTTGCAGTCTTCACGTTAGCTACTGTGCTTCATAATAAGCTAGCACTAATGCCTCATTTACACGGGACAAGCTGTCGGGCAAAGGATGCACAGCACTCGTCCCAGTGATGCTCACTTCTATGCTGTTACACAAGAGCGAGTATCACTGGCTTCCCCAAAGCGCTGCCAGAATTGATGCGGAGCGGACAGGGAGCGTTTCACACCTCCTCTAGTCACTATAAAGCAGACAGCCGTTCAGAAGTGAAATTAGGATAATCGTCCTGTGTAAATGGGCCATTACTGTTTACTTTGCAGTGGTCATGTTGTTATCACAGGCAGAAATTCAATGAACGTTAACACCAATTTATAGGTGAAACAAAAGGGCACCATTGACAATAGGTGGTCACAGCAGATCTCTAAATGCTATCAAAAACCGCTCGGGAAAGATGCCTGCGCCCATCATTTACAGAAAATAGATTGAAATATATACAATCAAAGAATAAAAATAGATGAAAAAACAATCTTGATGAGATTTTCCCTTTTAAGACACACATCTAGGGCAGAAGCCTTGTAGGTTTAAAAAATATTAGTCAACAATTTTAGTTTTGATGTTTGTTCAGTATTGGTGTATAATATGAGTTCTCTGAAAATCCACTAGAGAGTAGAAGCGCCCACACACATATTAGTGTATAGAGTTTTTCTGGCTTTTCTACAAGAGATGATGACTGAGAAATGAAGGATCCTGCATGCTAAATTTCAAAGCACAATCCTTTTGTTTCCCCTGGAGTTAAGCAGCTGCCAGAGATGTCTGGCTACAGCTTTATCCACTGCACCCATCTATATATATAAAGACGAAAGCCCTCACTGACTCACTGACTGACTCGCCAAAAGTTCTCCAACTTCTCGATGTCGTAGAAACATGAAATTTGGCACGCATAGATTATCTCCAAAATGGGAAAAGTAATTGGGTCCCGACTCGATTATTCAATTCTAGCGCAAAAGAATTGTCGTCGAAATTTTACGTACGTAATCTAAATCTGTCACTTTCGAATGTCATAGAAACGGGAAATTTGGCCCGAGCATTGATTGTCATAAATCGGAAAAGTTAATGGGTCCCAACACGATTATTCAATTCTATGCGCAAAAGAATTAGCGTCCAAATTTTACGTACGGAATCTAATTCTCTCACTTTCCGGTGTTATAGAAACTCGAAATTTGGCAGGAGCATTGATTATGTCATAAATAGGAAACGCTAATGGGTCCCAACTCGATTATTTAATTCTAGCGCAAAAGAATTGGCGTCGAAATTTTACGTGCGGAATCTAATTTTCTCACTTTCCGGTGTCATAGAAACGGGAAATTTGGCACGAGCATTGATTATGTGATAAATAGGAAAAGCTAATGGGTCCCAACTCGATTATTCAATTCTATGCGCAAAAGAATTAGCGTCCAAATTTTACGTACATAATCTAAATCTCTCACTTCCCAATGTCATGAAAACATGAAATTTGGCACGAGCATTGTGTCATAAATATGAAAAAGTAATGGGTCCCAACTTGATTATTCAATTTTATGCGCAAAAGAATTAGCGTCCAAATTTTACGTACGGAATGTAATTTTCTCACTTTCTGGTGTCATAGAAACGGGAAATTTGGCACGAGCATTGATTATGTGATAAATAGGAAAAGCTAATGGGTCCCAACTTGATTATTCAATTCCATGCGCAAAAGAATTGGCGTCAAAATTTTACGTACATCTAAATCTCACTTCCCAATGTCATAGAAACATCAAATTTGGCACGAGCATTGATTATGTGATAAATAGGAAAAGCTAATGGGTCCCAACTTGATTATTCAATTCTATGCGCAAAAGAATTAGCGTCCAAATTTTATGTGCGGAATGTAATTTTCTCACTTTCCGGTGTCATAGAAACGGCAAATTTGGCACGAGCATTGATTATGTCATAAATAGGAAAAGCTAATGGGTCCCAACTCGATTATTCAATTCTAAGCGCAAAAGAATTAGTGTCCAAATTTTATGTATGTAATCTAATTCTCTCACTTCCTGATGTCATTTTATATAAAGGAAACGTCGCATGGTTGCCTCCACGTGGTGTTTCCTGGATAACGCAGAGAACTATGCAAAATGGTGAACATATGTTTTTCCTCAGTATCTCTAAAGTAACCGCGACTTCATAAGATTTTCCGTGTGAACACCAGTACCAAATTAACTCGGGCGAAGCCGGGTATATCAGCTAGTATAAATATATGGGCAGGTAAATACATGTCACTAAATGGGAAACCACTGGGAACACTGATATGGGAAAGGATTTGGGGGTTTTGGTTAACTGTAAGCTTAACTGGAGTAACCAGTGTCAATCAGCTGCTGCCAAGGCAAATAGGATCATGGGGGGGGGGGGGGGAGGGCATCAGAACAGGTCTAGGGGCATATGGCGAGAACATTGGTCTTCCTCCTTACAAGTCACTGGTGAAACCACACATAGAATATTGTGTACAGTTTTGGGCACCGGTACTCAAGAAGGACGTATCAGAGCTTGAGTGGGTACAAAAGCTGCATCCAAAGTTTAAAATGGATTTGGGCTATTTAGAAAAAAGAAAAACTGCTCAGGAGTGACCTAATACATACAGAATGTATAAACGAAGTGTCAGTACAGAGACTGGATTTTAGCATTTTCAATCTTTCTGCAGGCAATGACTTGCTCCTCTCCCTGTTGAAAAGTCATGCACGTTTGTCGGAGTGTCCATGCGTGTAGAGAGGGGTCGGATGAATTGAAGCTGGATAGGTACCTACTAGGCTTTGAAAAAGCTGAATCGTAGATTAGTGATCCACTACACGGAGAACGGTGTTTCAGAAGAGATAGATATGTACATTTATATTGTTAGTTATGAGCTCTGAAGTTTCGCCATGTTTCTATGCTGCCTCTGGTTACAGAGCAGTGTCTGGCCTAAGTGTCTATAAAGGAGTTTCTTCGAAATATACACTCTACTAATAGAAGCGCATATCATCCTGCCAGGAAATGGTACATAATATACATTTTCTATTGAGCTAGCCAAACAGTGAATGAATATTGTTGATAAAGTGTACGTTTCTAAGAATTTACTTTTATACATGCTTATGATAGATGAAGCTCTGTAAGGGTGTGCTAGTTTCTGCCTCATACTGCTCTCTGAGAGGGGACAGCTTACAAGGATGCTAACAGAATCTCTTTAACCTCTTCAGGACCAGGCGCCGAGAAACTGGAAGTGAAGGGAGAAGCTGTTTTTAACTGCTTCTGCTTTCCTCTTTCCAGGCTACATAGCGCTCAATGAGCTGTGTACTTAAGAGTAAAAACAGAAGCGTTCTGCTATGTGTCCCGGCAATCCTGTCCTAGCAGGCCCTGATCAGCTCTGCCAGTGATTATTGGGGGGGGGGGGGGGGGGTTCCTTATAACTGAGGCTCCTATGAATGCCCCAGCTACAGTGTAAAATAGAAAAAAAGGCACGATGTGAATGACCCCCAGCGGTTTTATATGCCGTCATGGGGGTGGGGTGGGGGGTCGTAATAGATACATTAAAAAATAGTAACAAAAAGGTATAGAAAAAATTTCAGAATAAAATATATATATTATGGAAAATGACCCACCGCCGATGCCAACCAAAACCGTTATCATATGCACCTTGTAATCCAAAACTATGCAAAATATCTGAACCCATACTTTATTTTAGCGTTAATATACTAATTTTAAGAATAAACTAAACTAAAAATCTCAAACTTTTTTTTTAAAGCTTTTTAACCCCTAATAAAACTAAAAAAACTGTAAAAATAATTTTGGTAGATGAGGAAAAAAGTGGCCAGTAAAACCACCACATGGGTGAAATCCCTACCTCATATCTATGGGGAAATTATATTTAGCAAATCCGCACGTTAAGATGCAAATCTGCATCCCATAGGAAAGCCTTGACCATCCGCAGTTAATTAAATAGCCGCGGATGGTATTTTAAGTGATATGCAGATTTCATGCACATGAAAAAAAAGCGACATGCTCCGTTTGAGTGCGGATCATGCATGCGGGAGCTCATAGAGCTCATATCTCAATTGATCTCCTGCATAAAAAAAGACAGTTTTGGTGCATCCGCAGCAGAAATGCACGTGGGCCTGATTTTCCCCGTGGACCTGAGGCCTAACCCTAAAGCCTCGTCCACTAGGAGATTCGGGCCCGCGCGGATTCTCCATGCAGAATCCCGCAGCGGGTCCCTCCTTTCCCGCGGACATGAGGCCTGAAAATTGATTTAACTCACCTGTCCGGACACTGTGGGTTCCCGTCTGTCACGACCGGATCTTCTTTCCTTCTGCCCGGCGGATGTGCTCGGCACGCCGGCAGCGTGCCTCGTGCATGCGCCGTGCACTCGCCCTTTTTTTTAATGAACTCCTGCGCTCCCGCGGCAGAACAGAAATTCATCTGCGGGTGTACCGCGGATTCGGACGGCTTCCTTAGGCTTCAATGGAAGTCTGCGGGAGCCGTCCTTGCAGGAAACCCGCAGAAAATGGAGCATACTGCGGGTGACTTCCCGCACATGCGATCCACGAGGCAGGGAAAAATGACATCCGCAGGTACTTACTTACCTGCGAGTTTCAAATGCATCCCTATGGGCGCGAATCATGGGTGCAGAACACCCACACGGATTTACCAAATAGAATTGTCCAGTGGATATGAGGCCTAAGGGTGGCTTCACACAAGCGTGTTTTTGTACGTACATAGGTGCGTACCTATGTACGTACAGAAACACGTGTGTATGAAGGTTTGCGTATTGCCTTCAACAGAGCTGCGGCTGCTGCCGGAGGCTCCATTAAAGGCAATGGTCTGCCAGAACCCCTGAATTGTTTTTCAGGGAAGGGCTTTACATATAAGCCCTTCCCTGAAAAGCAAGCATTTTAGTGTAAAAAAAAAAAGTTACCTGTCCACTGCTGCCATGTCCACGCGGGGATGAAGAATTACCTGCTGCACCTGCCATATCTGTGACAGATGCAGCAAAGGAATTCTTCATCCCTGTCACAGATGATAGCTGCGGTAGGGGATCCAGCTGCCAGCATCCTGTAATTGTTTTTCAGGGAAGGGCTTTAAATATAAGCCCTTCCTTGAAAAATAAGAAATTGTGATTTTGGTGGTCCTTTGTTGCATCTGTCACAGATGTGGCAGGTGCAACAGGGAATTATTTTCCCTCGCAGGGATGAAGGAAGCATCTGCTGCATGCGGCAGATGTGTTCTACATCCCCGCGTGGACAGGCACACACCTGTACTACACGGACATGTGCACACACCATAGGGAATGCTTTGGTTTAAATAGAAGCGTGTTTTTGTGCGCGCGTATGCACAAAAACACGCTGGTGTGAAGCCACCCTAAGGGCTTTAAAAAATTCTGAGCTTTTAACTTGCATATCATCCATTCTAACCTTCTGTATTCCATATAGGTTGTAATTTACGGATCTAGGTTTCACTTTTTTTTTCTTTCATATATCAGTGGTGACAGATTTCTTATAGTAATGACGCTGCATTCGATGCAAAGTGCAATGGGATGCAGAATCCTGGAGTTGTTTACTAATTCTGTTTACTAAAGTTTCAAATTGTGTTCAAGGATTCAAATAAACCTGTGTGACTAACTTCGAAAAAGCTGTAATGGCAATAGTATTGGTTTCCACTTAGCCTTGCTTGAAGCAAGTTCCTTGACTTAGACTAAAAATAAAAAAAATTGTAATTTTGTTGAATTGCTCCTTATATAGAAAGTCTAAATTTATCTGTAAAATATATTATACAGGATGTCTCGAAAGTAAGGAAACACCCATATAAGATGGAAACTGCTTGGCAGATGGTTATCCAATTTTAGGCACAAGCTTTTGGGTGAAGGGAGAAATATATTCAGCCAAGTCAGCAACTTGGGAGGCCATCTTGACTGCTCTCATCTTGAATTCATTTTCAATTTTTCCATTTGGGAAATTAGGGCTGTGACACATCAAACTAGGAATGAATTTCTCTAGAAAAACAATGGTGTGCTTTTTTATTTTAACTTCCTGATTTGTTCTCATGGTAAGACAGTAATTTTCTTTTTCTGTAAAGGTAATGTTGCATTATCCCAAGCAAAACGTGTTGCGCTTGCGATTGTATTTGGTGAACAAATCACATGTCATTGCAGAAGATTTCAGCCAATTTCACCCAAGCAAACCTCCCATCACCGACACTGCAGTTGTCAATCTACTTACCGAATTTAGAGAAAATGGATTTGACGCTAATAAACCAAACACTGGATAAGTAAAAAGCAAAACAGATGTAGCAACAGCAACCACATTCTGCAAGAGCCCACAATAAAGCACTTACTGCGGTCTGGACAAACAAATGTGGCCACACTACTTCTTTACCACTTTGGTTACCTGATGCACACTGTGCATCATTATGCATCATTAGTAGAGATGAGCGAGCGTACTCGGATAAGCACTACTCGCTCGAGTAATTGGCTTTATCCGAGTATCGCTGTGCTCAGGTCTAAAGATTCGGGTGCCGGCACGGAGCGGGGAGCTGCAGGGGAGAGCGGGGAGGAACGGAGGTAAGATCTTTCTCTCCTTCTCTCCCGCCCGCTCTCCCCTGCTCCCCGCTGCGACTCACCTGTCAGCCGCAGCGTCACCCGAATCTTTAGACCCGAGCACAGCGATACTCGGATAAAGCCAATTACTCGAGCGAGTAGTGCTTATCCGAGTACGCTCGCTCATCTCTAATCATTAGTCTAAATCACTGCACTTGCTTTGCTTAACCAGTGATTCCCATGTGAGCAGAGCTGGCCAGTCAGAGGAGCATGTAGTGTTTTAGACTATTGTGTATCCGGTATTCCGAGAAGTGGTGCAGCAGCCATCTTTGTTATTTCAGGGTTGGAGCATCGCTTTAAGCCATAATTCAAATTTTGTCTATCCATAAATGGCACTCTTACGAAATTCAAATGCTGCAGCATCTGAGTTAAACCCAGACCATCTCAGTTAGAATTTGCAGAATGGATGACACAAACCATTTCAGATAAACCTTCGTTTTTCGTATCAAGTGGTGTTCAGTGATGGTTTGCTGACCTCACCATTCATGAAGAAATTTCATTTCTGATGCTGCTTAGACATAAACTGTCGCTGGATACAGCCATTAGATGTGGTGTCGTGTATGGAGCGCCCTAATTGTGGGACTTTTCTTCATTAGCGGAAAGCAGACTGTTACATAAGGTTGTTTAGATGAAGACTTATTTCCTTTATTGGTGTCAAAATATGGAATTTTTCCTGATTTCTTCCAACAAGATAGTACCACACCTCATTACAGATGCGTTGTCCGAGATTATCTTGATGCTTACATTCCCCAAAAGTAGATTAGTTGTTTGGTTCCAATCGAGTGGCCACTACATTCTCCTGACACCTTTCAATCTCTATCTGTGCAGTCATGTCCGTTTCCACAATACTTTTATAGGCCACTGAAGATTGCAGACGTGGAGGCCATCTTCAAACTTGCTCAATGCCATAGTAACCCATCAGGATACCACGATCGCATTGCGGAGGTCTAATTGGCGCCCCCTGTCAGCCTTTTACAAGCTAAGGTTGTTGAACAGAGTATGTAAAGGGTTAAATGATGGTAAACAGCTGGAGCCTGGCTGTCAGATGGCAGAGCCCAGCTCCTAACTACTGCATCAGAAGGCTGATAGAGGTCTTTTGGGCAAACAGGGCATGTATCATCCGTATTAAGCGCCATAACTGCCGCCGTAAAGAGTAGTGATGCCTGTGTTGGCATTCAGCATATATATTTTTTTTTATTTATATATATTTTTATTTAGTTTTATATATATTTATTTATATATGTTTATTTATATATGTTTGTTTGTTTATTTATTTATATTTATTTATTTAGTTATTTATGTTGATATTAGGAAACACTTTCTTGGTGATCAATGAGTGGAACAGGTTACCCCGGGAGGTGGTGAGTTCTCCTTCAATGAAAGTGTTCAAACAAAGGCCAGACAAATATCTGTCTGGGATGATTTAGTGAATCCTGCACTGAGCAGAGGGTTGGACCCGATGACATTGGAGGTCCCTTCAAACTCTACCATTCTATGAAGATGGCAGAATTCAAGTTGGCCACCATGGTGACATGGCCTAACAGGTTTCTCCCTTTCCCAGCCGCTTGTGCCTAAAGTTGGATCATCATCTGTCACACAGTTTACATTTTACATATTTCCTTCCTTTTGAGACTCCCTCTACATTTTCTTAACTATGATTAGGTAAGTCTCTGTTCTCACTGGTCATTACTGCCACTTATAACGCAAGCCGTGAGGCTGTGCCAGATCACCATACAATGGATTCCATCAGTGACCAATGTATTCTAACGACTTTTACTTGGGTGCACGGGGGTTTTGTTGAGGTTTCCATTAATGTGTTAACAGAGTCTAACCTAATGGAAACTTTGCCTTCTGAGCTCTACATATTCATATCTGCTCTGCAATATTTGTTTACAAGTTTTTCTCTTTTGCTTGATTTCCTCATCTGTTATTCACCAGGAAGTAGACCAGGGTGATCAGGTAGGATATGGCAATGGGAGACCATCCCAACTCCTTCAGCTTAGCTCAGTCTCATGCTGCTTTCATATAAGCGTACAATATTCTCCTTTTTAAATGGCTGAACTGAACAGTTCATAACACTCATTCAGCGACTGGGCTTGTGCTGTACTAAAAATTCTTTTTTGACTGAATTTTTTTTTGGGGGGGCATTCCATAATCCTCTGCTTAATGCACTTCAATGTGGATATAATACAACCATTTTTTTTATTTAATTTTTTTAAATATATCCTTCATTTTTTTCCCTGCTAGTTGCTGTTTCTTGGGTCTCATCTAACTTGGCCCAGCATCCTTTTAGTTGACAAATTCGACAAACTAGTACCAAATATTTGTGGCTCAGCAGTTTGCAGCTTTCAGGGTATGTTCCCACGTAGCAGAAAATGCTGAGGAATATCTGCAACGGACATTTAGCACCAAATTACGCATTTTTGATTGAAAGGGTAAAATCTGCAACAAAAACCACACAAAATACGCAACCATGGGATAGATTTTTAGAAGTTGTGGTGATGTGGAATGTTCGCTGCGAACATTCCACAACATTTCCCGCTACATGGGAATACACCCTAAGAGGTGGGGTAATTTCTTTGCTTAGGCACTCATGCTCTAGTTCTGATGTTGGCTCCCACCTGGATTCACAGAAGCATGTGCATATATTTACATTTTATATATTTGTGTGCAAAGATAAAAGTAAATGCAGTAACCCTCTTCCAGGTAACTAGCACATGTAATGGTACTGGTTTGTCTACAGTAACCTTTCTCTCAGGTAAAAGAATGTGAACTGCTAGTATGGTCTCACATTTATTTTGCTGCTTTTTTTTTCTGCAGAAGCAAAAAAATATTGCTGGAGCACTCGCATTCTGGATGGCAAATGCATCGGAGCTGCTTAACTTTATAAAGCAAGACCGAGATCTCAGCCGAGTCACTTTAGATGCACAAGATGTGTTGGCACACTTGGTTCAGATGGCTTTCAAGTAAGAATTACATTTTTACTGTATACTTCATGTACAGCAAAGGAGCGTAAACTATTGTTAACCTTTTAACTATGAACTATTTTTCTTGTTTTTTCATTTTTTTTTCAACCATTGCATTTAAAAAGCTAGAACGTTATTTTTCTGACAACATAGCCGTATGAGTGCTTGTTTGTTGTGGGACAAGTTGTATTCTTTTAATGGTACTATTTATTGAACCATATAGAAGATTTTTAAAAATTTAAGTTAGGTGAAATAGAAAAAAAACAAGCAAATGCACCACTTTTTGGGGGCTTTGCTTTTAGTGTCCATGGTGCCGTAGAAATGGCATGTTTTTTCTTCAGTCTGTGGGTCAGTACCATTATGACAATACTATGTTTATAGATTTTGTTTTAGTGCTTAAAAAAAAAAAAATAATAATTCAAAACTCTTTTTGAGCCC
Source organism: Eleutherodactylus coqui (assembly GCA_035609135.1). NCBI lineage: Eukaryota > Metazoa > Chordata > Amphibia > Anura > Eleutherodactylidae > Eleutherodactylus > Eleutherodactylus coqui. The sequence continues at coordinate 118,227,602 of CM069407.1, read as the reverse complement.
CCTGTCCACAGCCGAGGCGGAATATCGCTAGCGATATTCCACCGCGGAGGATGAGGAGGGGGGGGGGGGAGCAGATAGGCTCATCGTGGAGAATCGCGGCATGCCGCAATTTAGATCCTGCGAGCAGAGAATCGCTGTAATTCTCTGCTTGTGGATGCCGGCACTGCGCTTTCCATAGAAACACTATTGAAAGCTTCACACAGTGAGATTCGCCGGTGATTTATCGCCAGCGTATCGTTACCCGTGGACATTCAGCCTTATTGACTAACTTTTTTTTTTCTGTATGAGACTTTGATTATTGAAAACAAAATCTTTATTTTCTGTCTGCGGGGGCTTGTTTTTTGTGAAGCAAGCTGTAATTTTTTTTAAATTTTTTTTTTTTTTTTTTTTTTAAATTGAATTTTTATTGACATTTTTTCAAAATAAACAACATTTTACAGTTTTAAAGAGGCACCTTAATAGGTGAGAAATAATCATAGCAGAATTGAGATTCAAACATGAACATAAACAAAAACATATGTTATAAGGACATAGCAAAAACAAAACAACACAACAACGGAGGTTCATTTCCATGTTTAAGGGGGTGATTGTTTCAGGGTTCTATTTACCAGTCATTACATTCTGGTGAGTTCGGGGTTTGAGAGCTGTGTTTAGGATAGGTCCTCCTTTTCATTTATTGGCAAGCTGTAATTTTTATTGCTACCATCTTTGGGTACACTCGACTTTTTGTTCTCTTTGTGTTCATCTTTATCACTGAGGCAATGGTCAATGGGCTCCAGCCTACCATCCAGGCTGGAGGCTCTGCTCAACGTTTATTGTTTTTTATTTATTTTCTTTATACTTCATAATTTGAGGTGTAGCACCAGCTTAGGTCATTGTACTGAGCTTTAGAAAGAGTTTAGACCTTGAATAATTGAAAATTAGGTTTTTGCTTCTCTAAGTTAGCTCTGTGGGGATTTCTCCATAGTCATACAGTCTCTCACAAATGATTATACCTGTGTGAGCTTTATTACTGTACATAACCGCCTAGTGCTTTGGCTAATGCCAATTACTATGAGATCTTAAACGTTGGTTTGTTCAACAAAACCGTGTTAAACCGCACTTAGAAACAAACTCGTTCTAACCAACTATCCCTCAAGTCTTTCAGACAAAATCTACCGAATCAGGCATTAGATTTTACTATACTGTATTTATGGATACCATAAGTAATGCTGCTTATTCTATGTAGGCAGCAAGTTCATTTAATCTGATATTATGGTCATCCAGACATAGGATATATTTAGTGTCCTTTCCATTAATCTCCTCTGATAATAGTTATCTCATTTAACTATCACTCTGCATCATATTAATGCTAAGACTACTGAGGAGGCTTGTTGTTTATACAGTATAGTGTGCTCATTTATTTCACCATAGGATCACACTACTGTTTGAACATAAAAAGAGTCCTCCTTCTCTTGGTCCTGATTGGGTTTATAGATGAATACTAAACTGGTTAGTACGTCTGCTTACATATAGGCTGAGCAACGCATTTCTGCGACCTTCCGTCGCCTTTTTCAAGCTCAATTACAACATAAAGACAGACTATTTATACATAACATTAAAACATATGGCTCACATGTCCGTGTGCATTGGCGGTGCACACCGTACTCTGACACTTCCAGGCGGGGACTCCGCTACTTGCGTAGTCTGTCTTTTTATGTTGTAATTGAGCTTGAAAAAGGCGACGGAAGGTCGCAGAAACGCGTTGCTCAGCCTATATGTATGCTGATTGTAATAAATTGATTCTAAATAATCAATTTGAACATTGTGCCTGTTTCCCACGAGCGCAAGCATTTGTTTTCTTTTCTTCTGCCTAAAATTCATGTGACGAAACCCTGGAGTTTTGAGGGTTAACTCTTTTATTTGCTGTGCGGCTCACTTCGGATGAGGAACCTGGCTTTATAATTTCTACATGTTATGCGGGATTAAGGTGCCGGTGAGATTCATTGTTTAGGTCTGATCTCACCCAAGCACCCGGTGAGTGTTTTTCCTGCTTCACCACAATTACCTGTTGCTAACTTGTTTTTTCTTGGCGCTCTCCTCTTATATATTTCTATGGTTCGTACGGGAGTGGATCATCATCTTATGCCACCGCTGTCCAAGGGACGAGTATTTAGTATTCTTACCTAGGAAATCAGACACCTACTCATAAACTATAGAGGCACAGGATATTCTATGCTCCTGGGATAGGGGTGATATAAATATATAGAAAAAAAATTCATAAACTATATTCTACTGCCCAGACCACATGCGTACCTGATAGTCTGGGCTGGTGTGATTCAAGCGGTGAAGTTATTGGGAAATGAGTTGTGCAAAAAAAGAAAATCCTGCATTCTGTTTTTTTTGTTTCTTCCCCCCCCCCCCCCCCCCCCCTAGCATGCACATTTGTGAGATGATGATGTAAATACTTTGTTCAGGTTTATTTAGATACAGCAGTGGCAATTATGTTTTGTTTTACATTGTTTTTAACCCCTTAGTGACTAGCTTTTTTTGCTTTTTTTCCATTTTCGTTTTTTCCTCCTTCCCTTTAAAAAAAATTGTAGATCCTTTATTTATTCATCGACGTCGCTGCATGAGGGCTTGTTTTTTGCAGGACGAGTTATATTTTTCAATGGTACTATTTATTGTACTATATAATGTACTGAAAAACTTTTAAAAAATTCTAAGTGGAGAGAACTGGGAAAAGACGACATTCCACCATCTTTCAGTGCATCCTGCTTCTACGGTACACAAACTGCAATAAAAATGACCCAATAATTTTATTCTACGGGTCAGTACAATTACTGCCTCCCCCCCGCCTCCTCCCCCCCCCCCCGCCCCCCCCGTCGAAAGAATAGAAGCAATGGGATGAAATTGAAAGGGAGAGACACCAATTTAGATATTAGAAAAACTTTCTTACAGTGAGGTGTGATTAATGAGTGGAACAGGTTACCACGGGAAGTGGTGGTGTTCAATGGAAGTGTTCAAACAAAGGCTGGACAAATGATTTAGTGAATCATAGTCTGGGATGATTTAATGAATCCTGCACTGAGCAGGGGGTTGGACCCGATAACCCTGGAGGCCCCTTCCAACTCTACCATTCTATGATTGTGCAGACGACTGAGCGTGTGTCGCTTACCTGAGGAAGAGAGGGTAAGCACCTTCTGGAATGCGGTCTACCTGAAAATGTTTTTTTTTTTCAGAGGAGACACGGGTCGGTCTTATTTAAGATTAAAGTGGATATTAAATTTGTAGTGATTTTTTTTTTTTCCTTCTCTTTTGGGAAAAATGGTCAGGAATAGGGAAAATGTGTTTTTTTGCGCCCCCCCCCCCTCCCCCCATATTTTCAAATGCTGTTTTTAAAGCAGGTAGTTCTAGTACGATTTACCACAAAAGTAAATTCTCCTGTGCATAATGGGGTGAACAATATGGGTGAATGCACATAAGCGGAAATTTCGCGGCGAGATTTCCTGCAAAATTTCCACCCGTGCACACTGCGATATGATTATATTGTGGCTGTCTGCATAAACCAATTTGACCGCTTAAAAACTTGCGCGGTATACAAATCGTGACATGTCCTATTTCTGAGGCAGAGGCCCGCACAGAAACGTCACCACTGACGCGCATGTGCGGCTATGTGCCAGCTGGCACATCGCAGAGCAGAGAGAAGACCCCGGAGGAGGTGAACCGCGAGTCACTGCAAGGGCACAGGATCTGACCCCGTTGTCTGCATTCACCCTATCAGTGTATATTGTGTAATCTATGCTGTCACTATACTAGAAAAAAACAAACACCCTATATTTTATAATTGTGTCTTCCCACTGTAGGTGGATGTTAATCATTCAAGTACAGATATATATATATATATATATATATATATATATATATATATAATTAAACTTTCAGAAGCAGTTAGGATTGGGATAGGAGAGATAATTGGTAACCGGGGGTATTTTTTAAATGATCACGCTTCTATTTTTTGGAATATACATTCTACGTGACAGGGACGTAGTAATACAGAGCACTTGATGCTTACGCAGACCGTGACCATGCCATGTAGGATGTCTAAAATTGGTGTACAGGAGCTTGGAGAGGTGCACACTTTATTTGGAGAGAAGATTTTTGATTTTATCTTTTCACATTTTAATTTTTTTCACCTTGGAAGCAGATTTCCAAGGAGCACATTATCCTTTTGTTCCTTGCTGTCTCCACATAAAGATCACTGATAACAGTTAATTAGATCATTGGCAGTGATCTGTAGTCGCAGACATGCCTATACAGGGCGCACATGGAGTCCTCTCCAAGCCGACATGTATGCTTGTTCCTGTGCTGTGGGGGACCCAATGATAGCAGGCTTCCAGCTTCTGCAAAGCTTTTGTGGCTGTTATTACTAGCTTCTCCTACAGGATCTTTTATCAGCACCTGAATTAGTTTGTTCCTGATGGCACTCAGACCTGAGGTATCTAATTACAGCCATAGCAGGCGCTTTACAGAAACTGGAAAGTCCGGTAGTCTGGAACAGGTTAAATGATCTGCAGCTAATATCTTGGTGCTAGATACCGGGAGAGATCTTTAGAGGTTTAGTGGAGTTCATGTCTTGACAAGTCAGAGCAATTTTGGCATTATGACAAAGACCTCAACAATATTTGGCAAGTAGTTTTAAGATTATGGCTGAATTTTGCATAAAGGACGAGGAAATTACTGATGGTGGTAAGGAAAGGTTGAGCAGCGTAAAGATATCAAACAAGCTAATGACTTTTTTCGTAAAATTTTGGATATAATTGCATGTTGATTGGGATTGATGTGTAGAATTCTTTACCATGCATTAAGTTTCTTCTTAGCCACATACAGTATATATAGGCTCAGTGAACAAATGGTGACACTTATAAGATTCAATCGTCTGTTTATATATTTTTTTTCCTTTTCTTTTATTTAACTTCCTCTCCTTTTCTCCCTTTTTTCCTAGATATTTGGTACATTGCCTGCAGTTGGAACTGAGCAACTACATGCCCACATTTTTAGATGATCCAGAAGAAAATCACTCGCAAAGACCTAAAATAGGTTAGAAATAAGTACCAAAGCAAAGTCACTTTGTTAGAAGTGTATATATGCTGTAATAAGAGAGCTGGTTTAATTGTGTACACCTCCTTGTAGTAACCTCTACGGAGGTCATGCCAAGGAAGCAGTGTTAGGCTTTTTTGTGTAACTTAGACCATATTTACATGGGCGAGTGTGAAATCGATCTGAAAAACTCAGACAGATATCACATTCTTAAACCCGCGATTTTTCACTGAGTGCGATGTGTTTTACTAGAAAATAGCCTTGTGGTACGGGCAATTTTTTTCACTCATGAAAATAGTTTGTATTGCATTTGCATGTACATGTGAGTGCAATGCAATCTTTAACTCACCCAAAGCAAATAGTGGTCTAGTTTTCTGCAATAAAAATAAAACATGCTGGAGCTTTTATACATACACCTATTTAAAATAATGGGTTCTATTTCTGTGCAAGTTTTCTGTGTTTCGCTCACGACAAAATCTGTGTAAATAAGCCCTTAAGCTCAGTCCAGATGGTTGTGTATAATCACAGCTATCTTCCATTAAATTATATGGAGAGGTACCTGTCACCAGACCCCCATTCTACTGATAAACGACAGTCTCTTGAGGTATCTTCTGTCAGACATTTTATGGCCTATACTGAGATTTTCCCGTTAATGCTTGCTAGTAATACCCATTTATTTTCACTAAAAGTGGTCAAACCTCTAAATCACGCCAGACAGATATTTGTCCAGCTTTTGAGAGAGAGATGGATATAGATATTTTTTTTTTAAACTCCCGACTGCTCCATCTAGCAGTGTTCCTCTCTGAAAAGAATCAGATTATCATGCCGTGCATCTATTTCAGAGTCCCATGCACACTCTCCCCCATAGATTTGAAGAGTAGACCACGGAACTCTGAAAATCAGATTTTAATTCCACATGTTGACTTCAGAGGGCAACACCACTAAGTCGCCAGCGTGGGGCTGTAAAAAAAAATGCATTGTTACCTTCCCTAAGAGCACCATAACTTAGTTTATAGGGAGGTGACTGGTTCCCTTAAGGCCTCCTTCCCACGAACGGATTTACGCCGCGTAAATTCGCGGCAAAAATCCGCTGCGTTGCCCCCTGCTATTAGGTTCTATTGAACCTAATAGCACAATGCTCACGGTGCGGAATTCCACCGCGGAATTTCGCACCGTGAAATCTCCTGTCCTCACCCGCAGCATGCTCTATTTGCTGCGGGTGTACGTGCTGACGGCTTCCCTTGCAGTCAATGGAAGCCATCCGTTCACGCTATCTCCCGCTGCAACCAGCGGAAGATAGCGTGAAAAAACGCTTCCCCGCCTACCGCCGCGCGTCATGTGACGCGGTGGGCGTGTCACATGACGAGACGGCGGTGGGCGGGGAAGCGTCTTCACGCTATCTAACGCTGGTAAGTATGGGGTCTCTGGGGGGCGCCGTGACGGGCTTCACTGCGGAATATTACGCGGCGGAGCCCGTCACGCTCGTGTGAAGCCGGCCTAAAGCTAATAAGTCATTGTTTACACATTGTTAGATCAAGGTTTGTAGTGGTTTTAACAAACTTAACTTATTTTCTTTACACCCATGAGAGATTGCCTCCCATTTGGATAGTGAACGGAAACCACCTTTATTTCTTTGAAGGCGGGAGCACCCTTCTCTTCAGTTACTGTTTACTGTTAATCCCCCCCAGAACTCTACATTAGGGGACTGCAGGGTCTCTCTCCCCAAACTCTAGTGGCATGGACGTTTACTGCCTGGTGTATGCCTCTACTCGGAGCAAATGACTATGCCTGGAATCAGTCCCTTGTGCTGTGCTCCTTTGCCTCCAATGGTCAGTAAAGATTTTGTGGTCTAATAGGATCGCACTCTTCTATGTGGGAGAGCCCCTTAGTGTTGGAGTGCTCCCTTTTGTTACTGCACCTGGACTAGAGGTTTGCAGTATGTGACCTACTCTCTATCAGGCGGCACTTCCAGATTGAAGCCCCTGCTACTAAAAAGTGGAAGTGTTTCTTCCACTACGTGAGCCTGCGGTCACGTGACTGCCACGATCCCTGGCACAGCAGAGCTACAGGGTCCCAGCAGATCCTGATCAGCTCTGCCAGTGACTATTGTCACTACAGGGGGATGTTTTCCCCTGTAACTGGGGCTCTTATGGATGCTACAGTGAAAGTGTCGAATTAAAAAAAAAAAGTGAATGTCCCCCAAATGTCTTGTATGACATCATGGGGAACATGGATAGTAAAAAAAAATAATTACATGAGTAAAACAAAATTGCAGAATAAAATAAAAATACATTATACATATACATAAAGAAAACAACCCAAAGCAGACTCCAACCAAAACTGTTGCTGTATGTGCCCTGTAATCCCAAACCATACATATTATATATCAAAACATCCGAAACAAAATTGGGAACCCATTACTATACTTTATTTTAGCGTAAATGTAGTAATTAAAAAAAAAATTACTATAAATGTTATTACAAAAATTGCTGGTATGTTTAAAAAAAAAAAAAAGAGGAAAGAGGGGACCCAAACTTACCCTGCCATTCCCTACTATCTTATACTTCTAATATCACAAGAAAGCTGGGTAACCATATTGTAAAAAGCGACCTCGAGTAAAACTCCTAAGATATCCCTAGGGGGATTAAGGGTCACTTAATGTGACAATGTGTTTTACAAGTATAGTAAACAAAAGGTTCATAAGGGAACTCAACTTGGATGACGACAGACATTGCCAAGGACATGAGGACATATGAAAAATGTAAAAGCTGCTAATATGCTGTGCATAAAAGCTGCAAAAGCAACTGGCCTGGTTGACAGGTTTATATTAGGGGGAGGGGGGAAAGGGACTTGGTATCTATATAGTATCAATTTATTCCTCAGCGCTTTCATGTAATTTGTTTATTACCTACATACACCACTACAAAGATACTTAAGGGCTGGCGCAGACAGGCAGACTGCTACACTGAGGAGCACCACACAACTGCAAGACACAGATGAACAGCCACTCGCAAACCCAACACACGCTGGGTGGGGCGGCCACCAAATATCACACCTGCACATAGACAAGGCACACAAAGGGCGCAAGTCCCACCAACACGTGCATCGCACCCCACAGGCCCACAACCCACCAATGACACCACACTCTACTCTGCCCTGTGGACCGCCTCGCATCTCAAATTGAGCCACACTGGATTGATAAATGGAAAGCTATATAAAAAATTAAAAGTTGCTGGTATGCTATGCAGATGACTTAACAGACATTAACCCCTTAGTGACCAAGCCTGTTTGCGCCTTAATGACCAGGCCAAATTTTGCAAATCTGACACGTGTCACTTTAGCATGGAAAAACACCAGAAAGGTTTTGCATAGCCAAGCGATTCTGACACTGTTTTTTCGCCACATGTTGTACTTCATCTAGGCGGGGGGAAAAAGACCGATAGAATTTGTTTATTTATTAAAAGCGCCAAAATTGGGAAAATTTTGAAAAAATCGTCATTTTTTCACATTTCCAACTGCAATATCTCAAATATGTGCAAACATATAGAAATTTTTGTTAAGATATATATTTCCATCTGTTTACTTTATTTTGGGTGCACATTGGAGAAACTTTCATATTTTTTTAACCATTTAGGAGACGTACAAACTTAACATTACTTTTCAGCATTTTGAGGAACACTTTGTTTTCCTACACCAAACCAAGATTGGAAAGGCTCATAGGAGTCAAAATGATAGATACCCCCACAAGTGACCCCATTTTAAAAACTACACCCTTTAAGGTATTCACTGAGGGGGGTCAGGAGTATTTTAACCCCACAGTTTTTTTTTAGGAGTCAATGCAATTTAGAAGAGAAAAACTAAAATGTAATATTTTTGCAAATATGTCATTTTAAAGACAGGACTTTTTTCTATAGTACACATGAAAATTAGGATTTGCACCCCAGAATGGATACCCCTGTTTGTCCCGTTCGCAGAAACATAGCCATTGTGGCCCTAATCTTACGTCTGGATGCACAATGGGGCCCATAATGAAAGGATCAGCCGCTGGCTTTCGGAACAGAAATTTTGCTTGAAGGCGATTTAGGCCCTTTTGCACACTTGTAGAGCCCTTGAGTGACCAAAACGATGGAGAACGCCCACAAGTGACCCCATTTTAAAAAGTAGACCCTTTAACGAATTTATCTAGGGGTACGATGACTTTTTTGACTTCACAGTTTTTGAATGAATCTAAGCCAAGCCGAAGGAAAAAAATTACGATTTTCATTTTTTGGGTAATTCTGTCATTTCAAAAGCAGTTTTTTTTGTACCGCACATATATGAATGAAGACTTGCACCCCAAAATGGATACCCCGGCTTGTCCCGTGCTCAGAAACATACCCATTGTGGCCCTAGTATTACGTCTGTATGCACAATGGGGCCCAAAATGAAAGGAGCAACCGTTGGCTTTCGGAACAGAAATTTTGCTTGAAGGAGATTTAGTCCCCATTGCCCACTTGTAGAGCAATTGAGTGACCAAAACGATGGAGAACCCCCGCAAATGACCCCATTTTGAAAACTAGACCCCTTAACAAATTCATCTAGGGGTGTACTGCGTATTTTAACAAAATCACTGTAGCAGGATGAACACCTGATGATAAGTTCAAACTATTCACTGTAGGGTTCGAGAAGAAAACTAAAATATAACTTTTAATAAATAATATATTAAAAAGGAACTTGAATCTCAAGTTTCCAAAGGGACACACAAAAAAAAAAACATAAACCAGTTGCTTCTTCAGTAGGTAATCCCCACAAGGCTAGTATAATGAGGGATACCGTATCACCTGAAGAGCAGAAAAGAGGGCTCATATCAAGTAAAAGACCATTTTGCGGCTTGGACGATAGTCAAAGGCTACCCTGTAATAAATATATAGTGTAACCACTGCCGTTTACTGAAAGGGTCAACCCCACTTATATATTCAAGATTTAGTCAGAGGTTTCCTTGGTCTACTGATGGAGATTTTGATCATGAGTGTGCTTGGGAAGAAAAAAGTTTCACCTCACTAGCACATTTTTTAGAGACCAAACGGAAATTACTCCTAAGAGGAATAACACCCTAGCAGGAGAAAGTACCTGGGATGTAAATAAATCCCCGTATTGCGCACAATCTAACCAACCAAAAAAGAAAATTAGGGTGGATTCCTTTCAAAAAAGGATGATATCGGCAGACCAATACTAGCAAAAAAACAGCCTGGGGCTGTAAATAGAGGATAAAGACGTAGCTTTTTTTTCAGTAAATTACGCAGTTCAACGCGTTTCTGCCGCAATCAATGCGGCGTCATCAGAAACCTATTTCTTAGCACAGCGTCTAATAGAGTAGTAGAAATATCCTCACTTGCTAGATAGTAGCGTTAGCTAAACTATAGCAAAGGATAGCAATAGGAGAGATAGATGATGCTATCACTAAGAAGGATTCAATATTCCCCCAAAGATTCCCCTTTAAAATAAAAAAAGATCAGAGTGGTAGCAGCACCAGCCCTTGTGGTAGGCTGGCGGCTAATGACCCATTGTGTGTCTCAGAGGGGTTTAAATAGTGGACTGGTTCCTCCCCTATTATGCCATTGACCACTGGGGTTCTAACATGGTGTAACTCCGCCCAAAAGTGGGCGTTCTGTATCCATAAGTACTTAGTCTATATGTATACCAAGGACAAAGGTGTTAAGGAGCTTGTGTACTGGTTGTGTACAGCATGCACTCTATAACTGGTTCATTACTTGCAGATAATGGCTAGTGAGCCTCGTGTGGCGCAGAGTGTAAGCTCTCGCCTACGACCTGAAGGTTGCAAGTTCGATCCCCACATGCGTCAGGTAGCCGGCTCAAGGTCGACTCAGCCATCCATCCCTCCGAGGTCGGCAAAATGAGGGCGTGGAGTAGGCGGGGCACTACATCTCTCATGGTAAAGAGCGTGAACAGTGTATTCCTAAATTGCAGCAGAGCTCACAATGGGCGATCTTGGGCTATTACTACCACAGACATAGCCTATTGGATCCAAAGGATGCCAGAAGTAGTTCTGATGCCCATAACGCTGAATACAGACGGCCAGATCATCAAAGTTGCTCTGTTTGGAGAAAGATTAACCCCATGTATAAATAAATGTTATAACACTGTAGGTGCCAGCTTCTGTGAGAATGTTGAAGCATTGACTGAGGTGAATGAGACCCAATCTACTCCAAGAAACATGCAAGGATTACAAATAGGTGATGCACACAGTTTAATACCCCTTAATCAGTGGAGTTATCTGAAATCTGTTGGTACCCAGGCCCATCAGATTTAACTCCAGTATAACTTTAGATACAGAAATAGGAGGAGGTGGTCACACTATTGGCGCCTAAAAACCACCTGTTGGAGAATCCGCATAAGGATACTTATGCACAAAGGCTAGTAGTATAAAACTGTTCGCTCAACACAGAAAGATAGACAGGCAGATTGTAGCATGGACCCACTATTACAGAAAACAGGCAAATGACAAATTCTCATCATTGTGACTCCTTTTGAAGGAGTTTTTTATCAAGGTTACCCCTCCTTCCATAACTCCTGATGGACTCCACTCCCTGAAACTTTAACAGGTCTGGGTTGCCCCCGTGGTAATCCCTCATGTGATTTGCCACAGGCGTTTTGTCACCCCGTCGAATATTACCCACATGGGCTAATATTCGACGCCTGAATTCCTGCTTTGTCTTCCCTACATAGTTCTTCCTGCAGGGGCACGTAACCATATATACCAAATAGGAGGAACGACAGTTAAAGAACTATCTCAAGATGTATGTTTTGCCAGTACTAGCACTGACAATCGTATCCCCCTTCAGTATATTGCGGCATGCTTGGCAATCAGAGCAGGGAAAGGTGCCTGTGGGTCTGGAGATCGTAAGCCAATTTTCAGATGGTTGTGTCCTAAGGTGGCTCTTTACAACCCTGTCCCTGATGTTGCGACCCCTTCTAAAGGTAAGTAGTGGATTCGTGGGTAATACAGTTTTAAGGTCTGGGTCCTCTTGGAGGATCCCCCAGTACTTGGACAGAATGTTGCGCATATAAGGGACTCCATTGTCAAAGGTGGATATGATCCTCAGTTGACTGTCGGAGTTCTTTATCTTAGGGACTAACAACGTTGACCTGTTCTGTTGTTTGGAGAATTGATATGCCGTTTCAATGGAGTTAGTGGGATAGCCTCTATCAGCAAATCTCCTTTTTAAGTCCGTGCTTTTAATTTCAAATTCCTTTGGGTTTGAACAATTGCGTTTCAGGCGCAGGAACTGCCCCTTGGGTATCCCTTTTTTTAGGGAATAAGGATGGGCGCTGTCCCAGGCCAGGAGGCTATTTGAAGCAGTTGGTTTTCTAAAGAGGGAGGATTCAAGAAATCTATCAGTTGTTTTGCTAAGACGAACATCCAAGAATGAGATGGAATTTTCTTGGATCTCCATGGTAAGTTTGAGGTTTATTGGATTGGTATTCAGAATATTGACAAATTCTGCAAAGGAGTCTTTAGTCCCCTTATACAGAATTAGGATATCGTCAATAAACCTCAGCCAAAGCGGAATGTTTTCCGTATACCTGGCGAGCTCCTCTGTGAAGACCATCCGTGCCTCCCACCAGCCCAGGAACAAATTTGCGTACGATGGGGCACAAGGACTCCCCATCGCGGTGCCCCTGAGCTGGTGGAATAGATGGCCTTCGAACAGGAAGTAATTTTTTGTTAGTACAAAAGTTAGGAGATTTTGGATAAACTGATTATGATGTTGAAAAGCATTCCCTCTCTGTTTTAGAAAGTATCCGACTGCTTCAATTCCGATGTTGTGAGGAATCGAGCTATATAGCCCCTCTACGTCCAAACTAGCCAATAGGGTGCCTGGTTCGATGTAAATGCTGTCAATCAATCTCAGTACATCAGTGGTGTCACGGACGTACGATGGTAGTGCCGTCACAAAGGGGCGCAAAATGCGGTCAATGTATATACCTGCATTTTGTGTAAGGTTTTCTACCCCCGAGACTATAGGCCTGCCTTTTAGAGGGTCCAGGCCTTTATGGACCTTAGGCAGGCTATAGAAGGTGGAGATTCTAGGATATGATGGCAACAGAAAATCATATTCCGAGGAATTAATGCAACCCAGAGATTTGGCTTGTAAAAGGATTTTTCTAAGATCAATGAGGAAAGTATCCGTTGGGTCTGATGCCAATTTCTGATATGTTTCACCGTCATCTAAAATCCGTTTACACATCAAGACATATTGGGACCTATCCATTGTGACAACGTTCCCCCCCCTTGTCTGATGGCTTAATCACCAGGGCCTCATTTTTTTCCAGTGATTCCAAAGCTTTTAGTTCATCGGGGGTAAGGTTGTTTCTTATTCTCTGAGGAACCGCAACGTCTCTGATTTCGTTGAAAATAATTTTTTCAAAGATATCGATGTGTTCGCTGGTGGATTTTTTGCATCATCTATCTCTCCTATTGCTATCCTTTGCTATAGTTTAGCTAGCGCTACTATCTAGCAAGTGAGGATATTTCTACTACTCTATTAGACGCTGTGCTAAGAAATAGGTTTCTGATGACGCCGCATTGATTGCGGCAGAAACGCGTTGAACTGCATAATTTACTGAAAAAAAGCTACGTCTTTATCCTCTATTTACAGCCCCAGGCTGTTTTTTTTGCTAGTATTGGTCTGCCGATACCATCCTTTTTTGAAAGGAATCCACCCTAATTTTCTTTTTTGGTTGGTTAGATTGTGCGCAATACGGGGATTTATTTATATCCCAGGCACTTTCTCCTGCTAGGGTGTTATTCCTCTTAGGAGTAATTTCCGTTTGGTCTCTAAAAAATGTGCTAGTGAGGTGAAACTTTTTTCTTCCCAAGCACACTCATGATCAAAATCTCCATCAGTAGACCAAGGAAACCTCTGACTTAATCTTGAATATATAAGTGGGGTTGACCCTTTCAGTAAACGGCAGTGGTTACACTATATTCATTACAGGGTAGCCTTTGACTATCGTCCAAGCCGCAAAATGGTCTTTTACTTGATATGAGCCCTCTTTTCTGCTCTTCAGGTGATACGGTATCCCTCATTATACTAGCCTTGTGGGGATTACCTACTGAAGAAGCAACTGGTTTATGTTTTTTTTTTTACTGCGTATTTTGACCCCACAGTATTTGAATGAATCTAAGCAAAAGGAAAAAATTACGATTTTCATTTTTTTGGCAATTTTGTCAATTTAAAAACTTTTTTTTTTTGTCCAGTGTACATAGGAATGAAGGCGTTCAACCCAAAATGGATACCCCCATTTGCCCTGTGTTCAGAAACATACCCATTGTAGCCCTAATCTACTTACAGGACACATGGCTAGGCCCATAATGGAGGGAATGCCCGCTGGATTTCAGGGCAGAACTGAATAAATTCCAGGCCCCATTGCCCACTTATACGGAAAAAAAATTGACTTCCTAAAAATAATCCCCACCCCACCCCACCCCACCCCACCCCCGCCATCCCCATTTTTTGGCATTCCCTAAATATTGGATAAAGGTAATAATATAAACTACGTTTTATGTCCGAAGACAGGGGTAATTACGGAGGCTGGTTGGGTTGGGCACAAGGGGCAAGAAAACCGGGTATCCCCCCTCCTCTCATGTATTTTGGGGGGTATTTCGTGACCTCAGCGGCAGGTATGGTGAGGGGAGATGAAACTGCCACTTTTTAAAGAACTTTTATGTGATCGCCTTTATCCATTGGATAACGGCGATCACGTGACCAGTAACCTCATACCGCGGCTCCCCGTGACATCTCCAGGCTCTTGGCTACCTTTGGTAGCCAGCAGCAGGGAGATTTTAAATTTCTTGGGCAATGTTTCACCTTTGCGCAGGTGTCCGCCATCATGCTGACGGGCACATGCGCCGAAGCTGGGGTAAGGTCCGCAGATCAACATCCCATCAGGGAACAAATCCGGGACCTTGGGTACGTAATTTCATCCCCCTTTACGGATACGATCCGTAAGGGGAGATGAAACTTTAACTTTTTAAACTTTTTTTTAACTTTTAATTTTTTTTTGGACTTTTTAACTTTATATGATCACCGTTATCCGATGGATAACGGTGATCATATGACTGGAAACCGCATACAGTGGTCCCCAGTCATATCTCCCTGCACTTGGCTATCTGTGACAGCCGGGTGCAGGGAGATTTTGAATTTGCCGGGCTCGCCGGCTTCTGCGCATGCGCGCCACATCGGCACATCGCAGAAGCCAGCGGGGGGGTCCCGACACCGGCCGGAGGACATCGGCGGACCTGAGGTGAGTATTTTCACCTCCCGTCATGGATCCGATCGATGAGGGGAGATGAAACTTTTCTCTTTTTTTTACACTTTTTTTCACTTTTCCACGATCGCCGTTATCCATTGTATAACGGCGATCGCGGTACCGGGGACCGCTCCCCCGCTGACATCTCCTGCCTCCCGGCTACCTACAGGAGCCGGGAGCCAGGAGATTTTAAGTCTCCCGGGCCTTCTGCGCATGCGGCAGACATAATGCCGCCTGGCGCGCATGCGCAGAAGGACGGCTTTGGCGCCCGGAGCATCGGGACAGCAGGGAGACGTGCGGCGGACCTCGGTGAGTAATTTCAGCTGCTCCGATGGATCCGATCCATCAGAGCAGCTGAATATGTCACTTTTTTTGCAGTTTTATTTACTTTTTTGCGATCGGCGCTATGCAATGGATAGCGCCGATCGCAATGCCGGTGGGGGGGGGGGGGGGGTCCGAACAGCCCGGGATGACAGCTCCATGCTGTCGGCTATCTGCGGACACCGACAGCATGGAGCTGTCACGTCCACAGCCCGAGGGGCTTTATTCTCTGCAGGACACATGTTTTTACGTCCTCAGAGAATAAAGCCCGCTTCGGGAGGACGTAAAAACACTATGGGCTGGTCGTTAAGGGGTTGATATGTTAAAGTTGTAGTGGCAAACACTGCTAGTATTCTATGTAAACAGATGGCCACACCAGCTTCTTTGACTGCCTGATGTACACTGGATATCATTAGTTTAAAACACTACACCTGCTTTGATTAACCAGTGCTGTCCATATGAGCAGTACTGACCAGTCAGTTCAGCATGTAGCGTCTTAAAGGGGTTGTCCCGCGAAAGCAACATGTGCAGAAGACCTGTGTGGCGCGAGCACGCGGGAGCAGTCCCATTCAACAGAACAGAAGAGCAGAGTGCGCAAGCGCGTCTGATCGAGCGAGAAGAAGGCTTCGGTCGGCGCCATGGAGACGGGGACGCCAACACCGGAGGGGGTAAGTGTATAACTTCTGTATGGCCAATATTTAATGCACGATGTATATTACAAAGTGCATTAATATGGCCATACAGATGTGCTTAACACCGCTTGCTTTCGCGGGACAACCCCTTTAAGGCCCATTTACACTGGACGATTATCGCTAAAAAATCGCTAATTGGCGATCGTTTTACCGATAATCGGTGCATGTAAATGTCTACCCATCGTCCGCTTTTCAGCTGATCGTTAAAATCAGTCCAACATAAAAATCCTCACTCATTTTTATCAGTAGTTCTCCAAGAGGAGTGCTGATAGCATTGTTTCCCCATGGAGAACAAAGGATCTGAGCACTGATAATAGTCTTGGGCTATTAGCTGCTTTCAGTGAAGGCTTCATTTGCATACCTAATTGGCTACTTAAATACCAGTTAATTTTTATGCAAAATGATCGCTCAAAGCAGTCACCAAACTGTCCTTTGAGTGATCATCTGCTCGTGTAAATGGGCCTTTACACTACCAATGCATGCTAATGCACAGTGTATATCAGGTAGTCAGAGAAGCAATGTGGCCAACTTTGTATGTACAGGCCCAGACGGTCTTTTTAATAGAAATTCAAGATGAACCTTTGAGGGCAGCAAAAATCAAGGCCTGAGTACAGAACACCTAATAGAGGAATCTACAGTCACTTAAGTCTCAACTGCTACCTTCTAGGCTGGGCCGGGCCTCACTAGCCTCTGGGCTTTGACTGGGCCTCACTAGCCTCTCTAGCTTCTGGGGCTTGGCTTGTGGCCTACTACCTCTTCTTTCCATAGAGTAGACTTATAGAACTTTTTTGCTTTTTGGGGAGAGCAGATGAGGGAAACATCCAAAAAATACTGCCATAGCGTTTGGATCACAGAAGGGGAAATATAGAGAATTAAAAAGAATTGATGGAAGTGCAGGGCAACCTGACAAATTATCATGGCGTCATTAATAGGTTGCTGGTCTGCATGGTGAACTACATATATCAGAATGCTGTGGCACTTTATATCCACTGTGTGTGGGAGTAAACGCCAAGCAGCCACCCCCCTCTATATCAAGAGGCAGTGTGAGTAGCTGTCTCATCGGTGTCCTGCACAGATGTAATTCGCTCCTCCATTTGGTAGTCAGCTACCTGCATGGTGAGAGGATGCATCTATATGCACTCCTTACTCAGTAAGTAATGGCTGTTTTCTGTGATTGCCATAGCGTTTGGCTTTTGTTTTTACAGCGTGCACTATACAGTAGAAATAATATAACCTTATCTGGATCAGCACGATTACTGTGATGCCAAGTCTCTAGAGATTTTTTTCTTTAAAAATGTGTTTATATTGTGCTAAAGTAGGAACAAGGTAAAATAAAATAACTATCTGCATCACTGCGTTCTAAGACCCAGAAGACTTATTTTTCAGGTAGCGGAGCTCTGTGAGCTATTGTTTGTTTTTTTTTTGCGAGAAGATTAGTCACTGGTGAAGTACATAAGGCTTTTGGATTGCTTTTTATTACATTTAAACGAAAAATAGCAATTCTGACGTTACTTATTTAAATGATTTTAATGGTGTTCATATTGCAAGATAAATAACTCAGTATTTTGATTCTCTGGGTCATTATGAATGCAGTAATACCTGTTCAGTGTTGGATGAAAAGAAAAAAAATTTTCTCCATTTAAAATGGGTTTTTGTGGGGAATCATTTTTTTTTTCAACTGGATCTTTCTTTTAA
Organism: Eleutherodactylus coqui; assembly: GCA_035609135.1. NCBI lineage: Eukaryota > Metazoa > Chordata > Amphibia > Anura > Eleutherodactylidae > Eleutherodactylus > Eleutherodactylus coqui. The sequence goes on along the minus strand of CM069407.1, from coordinate 118,209,501 downwards.
ATTATACTTTATTGAACTTTGACTCTATTTTGTAGTCCTAGAAGGGGACTTGAAGATGTGATCATTCAATCGCTATGATAATACACTGCATTAGTTATGTACACTCTACTAATCCTATGACATCAGGCTATAAGACTGTGGGAGGTTCCAGTTAACCATTGGTACCTTACAATCGCACTGCAGGGTGCTGATGAGTGACAGATCCCTTCCCTCTGTCAACGGTTACATGCTGCGATCGTTGTTGATTGTGGCATGTAAGATATTAAACTACCAGGATCTGATGTTTCTCTGTTCCTGGCTGTCACTAGTCAGTCACGCTACAGTTTTAAAAATATGTATGCACAAATTTAAAGCCCATTAGTGACTGCCATAAAAAGGCAGATTGGTGGTCACTAAGGGGTTAAAACAGAATATTTTCAAATTTTCAAAAAATAAATTCAATTTGACAAGTTGTTTATTGCATCTCACTTTACGCCTTTTTTTGTTTTGGCTGATTTTAGATGATGTGTTGCATACTTTGACAGGAGCAATGTCGCTTCTTAGGCGTTGTCGAGTGAACGCTGCCCTGACTATACAGCTTTTCTCTCAGCTGTTCCACTTCATCAATATGTGGCTATTCAACAGGCTGGTTACTGATCCCGACTCTGGCTTGTGTTCTCACTACTGGGGAGCCATAATTCGCCAGCAGCTAGCTCATATAGAGGCATGGGCAGAAAAGCAAGGCTTGGAGTTAGCCGCTGACTGCCACCTAAGCAGGATCGTTCAGGTAAGTACCATGAGAAAATGAAAGTGTTGTGTAAAGCACATAGACTACAGCTCTAATCCTTATGCTTCACACAATTTCAGGAAAACTGAAATATATGGCATATATATACAAATAAAACTTGTTGTATCCCCATATTTTCTAAAAGTAGGCACGTGGAATATTGTGAATTTCACCAAACCAAATGTAAATTGTTTTTGCAAAATGTAATAAAAAAATCACGTTGAAGGCCGAAGGTCTTTCCAAGCAAAACCTTAGACACATGAGACCACCTAAAAATAAAAGTCCAGTTTGTACCAAGGTTATATAATGCCGTCTGTCTATTTATACATAGCTTCCCAAAATCTCCAAAACTAAAAGTTTGCTATAAGATGCAATTTTTAACCCCTTAGTGACCACGTAATAGTCTTTTTACGTTCTGCCGTTGCAGGAAGTGTATGGAGGGAGATAGCGCTGCTATCTCCTTCCATACCTCGCAGGTGTGAGCTGTTAATTACAGCTGACACCTGCGGGCAACAGCCCCGTTCGGCCACCTGGCCAATCGGGACTGTTAACCCTTTAAATGCCGCTGTCAAATCTGACAGCGGCATTTAAATCCCCCGAACGATATTGCTATGGCATTACATAATGCTATGGCATAATTGCTATGGCATTATAGCATAATTGCTATGGCATTACATCATACTGCATAAGCGATCTAAGCATCGCTAGTTGTGGTCCCTCAGGAGGACTGAAAGAAAGTAAAAATAAGAACAAAGTTTTATTAATTTTTTCTTTTTAAGTAATTTACAAAAACCTTTTACCATATTTACAAAAAAAAACACTATTCTAATAAAATAACAATACATATTCGGTATCGCTGCGTTCATAAAAGTCCGCTCTATCAATGTATTTTTTACCGCGCACGGTGAACGTCGGCCGGAAAAAATTAAAAACCGCCAGAAATGCGCTTTTTTTTTGGTCACACTGTTGCCAAGAAAAAAATGTACTAAAAAGCGATCAAAAAGTCCTATGTATTCCAAAATGGTACCAACGGAAACTGCAGGACGTACCGCACAAAATGAGCCCTCACAACTATATTGACAGAAAAATAAACAACATTGTGCGCAGAAGATGGAGACAGAAAATAATGATTAAAAAAAATTAAATATCTTTAAAAATATATATAAGTAGTACAGCAAAAAAAAAAACTATGCAAGTTTGGTATCGTAGTAATCGCACTGACCCAAAGAATAAAATTATCATGTCCTTTTTGTTGCAGTTTGTGCGCCGTAGAAACTAGACGCACTGAAAGATGGCGAAATGTCGTTTTTGGTTTTTTTTTCCATTTCTCTCCACTTAGAATTTTTAAAGTTTTTCAGTACATTATATGGTACAATAAATAGCACCATTGAAAAATACAACTTGTCCCGCAAAAAACAAGCCCTCATACTGCTACGTCATTGGATAAATAAAGGAGTTATGATTTTTTTTTTTTTAAAAAGGGGGAGAAAAACACAAAAATGGGGAAAAAAGCAAAAAAGTGTGATCACTAAGGGGTTAAGGAAAAATGGGATTAGAGGGGGTATTTTCATGCAACTGTACATGTAATGGTACCCTAGTCCCCCACAAAAAAAGAAAAATGTTATAATTATTGCACTCAAACAAAACTTTTAAGACTTTTTAGAACACTAAATTGCCTCCCCACTGCACATTTCTATCTCTAATCTATAATTCTCAATCCTTAAATTTAATTTGTAGCCAATGGTACGTCTTGACACAGGTCCTTGGCAGTGAATAGGTTAAAGCAGTAGTCACATCACATGGCATACAAATAACACTTCCAATGGTAAACAGCAACTTTTAACCCCTTAATGACATGGCTCCCCCCCCCCCCCCCATTTTCAAAAAAATCATTACTTTTATTTTTCTATTTAAATTCTCAGGAAAATGGTTAATGATGTAGAAATTCTGTCTTTGTTCTTCTGTTATAGGCGACAACTCTTCTTACCATGGATAAGTACACTCATCTAGATATCCCTAACATTAACAATACCTGCTTTAAGCTGAACTCATTGCAACTGCAAGCTCTTTTGACCAATTATCACTGTGCTCCTGATGAACCTTATATTCCTACGGTAATTTATTAAAAATATTGCATCAAAGAATCTGAATGCTTGAAATTCTTTTGCCAGTTACTGCACCATACTGCAGTGTAGTGATATACACGATTTTCAGTAACACTCTAATTGCATACAGGAGCTAATAGAGAGCGTCAGATCAGTAGCCGAGAACACAGCTGATGAATTGGCTCGCAGTGATGGCCGAGAGGTTCAGTTGGAAGAAGATCCAGACTTGCAGCTGCCTTTCCTGTTGCCCGAAGATGGTTATTCTTGTGATGTGGTTCGAAACATTCCCAATGGTTTGCAGGAGTTTTTGGAACCACTGTGTCAAAGAGGTATGTATGAACAACACTTGGTCAATATATTAATGTGTAAATGCCAGTAGAGAGCAGCACTATGCAGTCTACAATGCTGTGGCCTTGCTGCTTTGAGGAAGCCTCTCCTATAGTAATTAGAGCAATGAGGAAGCTGGGGATTTTCAAATTAACATAGTTTACAAGACTCAAGTCCATCCAGTTCAGCCTGTTGTCCTGCAATGTTGATCCAGTGGAAGACAGACGCCCATAAGGTAAAAAACAGTTTTCCTCATCTTAGAAAAAACATTCCTTTTCAAAACCAAATATGACAATCGCAATAACTCCCTGGCTCAGCAACCCATCTCGAGGATTCTAGTAAACATCTAATACATAAAAAAGCCTGCAGGCTTTTTCTTGCACCACATTTTGACCCCTTTGCGTGACCTTTGGTGAATGATGTTTGTGTCGCAACATCCTCACCCACTGTAAAATCATAAAAGTTGTCCTGTCTGGCCAAGTCCAAGTTCCTATGTTAAGTATAGCGGTGCTGTTGTGCTTCAGCCAACAGCGCCGATAGGGAGAGTCAGGGCTCCTTCACACTGGTGAGGGCGATATTGAGGTTTGAATCATGGCACAATATCACCCTCACAATTCATATGGAAATTCCCAGATGCAAGGCATTTTCACATGGAAACAACCTCGCATCCCGTCAAGGCTGAAGGAATCCCCCGAAGCGGTTCTCACAGCCGTGGCAGGGGATCGCGATGTTCTCCCATGGTTTTAAATGGGACCAAAACTGCTGCTACCAGCCCCATTGAAAACAATGGGCGATATCGCAAAAAGAAAAGACATACTGCGATTTTCCCCCCCTCTCCTGCATAGTAGCATCCTCCTTTTTGACTGGTAACTCCTGTTGATTGCAACGGTTTTATAGCAGAGAGTTTTATAAAACTATACAGAAAGGGGGGGTTTATCTCAAATATGACAGCCCGAAGGCATATTTTTAAAAATGTAATTACTGTAGCTGTAACATTAAAAAGTGAATTTCTCTTCTACATAAAGCTTATTAATAAAGTTAAATACATTATACATTCTCATGAAACAAAATAGTTAACAAAGCTCCTTGTTTTCACTTTTTAAGAACAGATGTCAAATTTACTCTAGTGTTTTAGATGTACGTTTGTGTTTTTTCCCTACAGGCTACTGTAGACTTATCCCTCATACTCGTTCACCTGGGACTTGGACCATTTGTTTTGATGGTGCTGACTATGAGAATCAACTCCTGACGGAAACCACAGACATGGTTAAGTTGCTAGACTCTGTTTCACAAAATATTCGCTTGTTCCCTTGTCATACAGTTTTTATTTTAGTTTTTGTTTGTTTTATTTTCCCTTGCGAAGGATTGCGGGGATTCAGCCACTGACTACAGTCTTCTCTGGCATTACTTAGCAGTAAATAGCCCTAGGGTATTGCACTCGAAGAATGGGATTATCTGTGGCATGTCTGTTTAAATTGAGTTAGGGGTTTTGTAGTTTAAATGTCTGTTGCTAAAGAGAGTCCTGAATGGTTTAAGACGTCTTACAATCTAGGATTTGAGGATAAGGATATTAAAGGGGTTGTCCCGAGGCAGCAAGTGGGTCTATACACTTCTGTATGGCCATAATAATGCACTTTGTAATGTACATTGTGCATTAATTATGAGCCATACAGAAGTTATAAAAAGTTTTATACTTACCTGCTCCGTTGCTAGCGTCCTCGTCTCCATGGAGCCGACTAATTTTTGGCCTCCGATGGCCAAATTAGCCGCGCTTGCGCAGTCCGGGTCTTCAGCAGTCTTCTATGGAGCCGCTCGTGCCAGAGAGCGGCTCCGTGTAGCTCCGCCCCGTCACGTGCCGATTCCAGCCAATCAGGAGGCTGGAATCGGCAGTGGACCGCACAGAAGAGCTGCGGTCCACGAAGACAGAGGATCCTGGCGGCCATCTTCAGCAGGTGAGTATGAAGACGCCGGACCGCCGGGATTCAGGTAAGCGCTGTGCGGGTGGTTTTTTTAACCCCTGCATCGGGGTTGTCTCGCGCCGAACGGGGGGGGGGTTTAAAAAAAAAAAAAACCCGTTTCGGCGCGGGACATCTCCTTTAAGAAAGGATAAACGTTTAATCCCAAAACTGAATTGTTGCCTCCGGGAAGGGGGATAAAGGTTTCTGGTCTACAGGATAACTGCCTTCTATAGAAGTGCAGCAACACGTGGGTATGTAGCTGTGCTCCGACACCTGTGTAGTGGCCGGCACCTGTAATTGCAGGTTGCCAAGAACTGCTTAGGCCACTATACAGGTGTGGGGGCAGCAATTTCCGCTGTGTACCCCTGTGTGTTGTGGTGTTTACAACTGCTGACTAAATCAGCTGATTAGCCTTGGTCTCAAGCGGCGGACCCCAAGCAATCAACTGATGACCTATCCTGAAGTTGTGTGGATGACCTAGCCTCTTTGTTGTGTGGATAGGAGAGAAGGTATTGCTTTACCCGTAATTTTTATATGTGAGTTATTTACTGTATATTAAAAATGCGAGAACCTGCTACAGCTTCAATACACGTCCAGAAGATAGTTGGGTCAGCAGCACAACTAATAAACCATGTACCGGGAAGCGTGAGCTTTGCACGCTCAAGTGAAGTATATGTCTCCACAATCAGCCGAAACTTGATATATAAAAGAGTCATGAGCACCATAGAGGGTGCAAGTACAACTGCATCAAGCCTGATGCCTCTTTATTTCCTTCATAATGCAACAACGTATCGACCACCTATAGCAGTCTTTTTCAAGTAAACAATATACTACACATACCTACATTAAATAGAATACAAATACCAATCACAGACGAACGCTTAAAAACCTACTTCCTACAATTAGGTGCAGCATCTCAGCATACCAGGCAATCCTATGGCGATGAAGAGGCCCATGCTAACAGTACAACATCAGCTGATCAGTGAGAGAGCGTAGCGTCCCAATCCACCGGCTGCGCCTGCGCGGGACTCGCTATTCTCTCGAAATCCTCAGATTTGAGCAGATGGGATCATAGCGCATGTGCAAGAACTTTAGATCTCACGAACATCTTTTCAAACGTGGCACAACCATCACATAATGCTAGTAACCACGGAAACTAAAAAACGCCAGCTTCTCAAGTGCCGGACATCGCAGAAGACTCGATTGCCCAGGGACTCGCGTCCTTGCTAACCCCTGCACTAAATCTAATAGAGAAAAGAGGGGAAAAGCAACATTGCATTCATATCTACATCTTCTATAAATCATATAAACCTGATTGTTACATCTGTGTTTTCTCCATATATGCCTAAACACTGCATATGCCAGGCTACATTGTTAGAGTATACACATAGTAAAATAACACAGATCTAGTGCCACTATCGCACAAGGGGAACAATGACTACACCTACACTGCGCATATGAATAGGCCGTACAATGTAGTCCCTTTTGATCAATGATCCATTAGCCATGTTCTAGACAATTGCCATACTTCAAGCAGTCTATATAACAGATTCTGCAAGAATGTGACTATGGATATGGGGACCCAAACCAGTCTTGTTGCAGTCCATAAATTAACTGCTCAGTCCCCCAGCCCTAAGTCCCAGTCACAAAGAAAAAGAGGACCAACAATAAACAGCCCACATGTAGACACTCCCAGAAAGTATATCGACTATGGTAAATCTAGATGCAATATCTAGATGCAATATCAAATATATTTTATTCATCACCGTATTAATGGTTCTAATCAAAGATACATCCCAACTCCATAATCTGTGCATTGATGTTATACATATTGCATGTAGTACATGAGCCAAATTCATGGAACACTCCGTTAATCAAAATAAATGAAAGCCAAGCCATGAAACCGCAGATGAGCATGGTAGAACACTCCATTTAATCAATTTAAACGAAAGCCAAGCCCAGACATTGCATGCCTACAGCTACTCCAGATGACCCTACAGATGGAAGGATACAAGAAAAAATTAATACACATTAAAAACCATGGTGAAAAACAAAGGCAGACACTGTAAAGAGAATAGAAGTCAGACAAGGGGTAATGGATTGTACTTTAAATTTAAGCCTTTGGGTTGGAGCGCATCCAACTCAAAAAAAATCCATCTGTGTTCTAAATATTTCAATCTCTTCTCCCTGTAACCTCCTCTAATGTTCAGAGGCGCATGGTCAATAATGCCAAAGTGCAATTGGCTCACAGAATGAGGTTTCTCCACAAAATGCTTAGCCACCGGTAACTCAATCCTCCCAGTACGTATATTGCTCTTGTGTTTGGTGATCCAACTTTTAGCCTCCATTGTCGTTTCACCAATGTATAATAAAACACACGGGCAAGAAATTACGTACACAACAAATGAGGAAGCGCAGGTGAACCTTTCTTTTATACGGTATAGCTCACCCGTACGAGGGTGAGTGAAGGTATCTCCCTTTTAGAATGTTATGGCAGGGGCGTGGCCTGCGAATGCAGAGATAGGACGCGTGTGAGTCGGGCTCCCGCTGTGCTCACCTATCCCCGGACAGAAACCTCCATCAGAACTGCGAATTTCGCTCATCCAAGACAGCATGGGCAGGAAGAACATCCCCGAAGTGCGGGCGGCGGCTCCGAGCGGCAGAAGAGGGGCAATGGAGCGGTTTCTCGGCGCTCCCAGTCAGAGCGGCGGGAAGCCGGCAAAGATGGTGCCGTCACCCGCTCACATGAAACCACGGGGGTCCCAGTCCTCCCCGCCGAGCACTGTGCCGAACGACCCGGCCCTGCAGCCGCAGCGGTCACCATCACTGGGCACCTTACAGAGAGAGAAGGAGACAGCCCCCACACGCCAGGGGCTCCCTGCACGAGAGGTCCCCGCATCTGAGACACCCATGGAGCCAGGAAGCTGCAACAAAACAGTGAGTGGCACAAACATGGACTCCCCCTCAGCACATACAGCCACATCCACAGAAGCCTCACCTGCTGCACACTACACCTCTCCCAACGCTAAAAGGGGCAATGACCCCCTGGGGTGGTCGGTGTCCCCAGAGAGCAGCACACATAGCAGCCCAGCTGGCAGCACACATAAAGGGGAACTGCTAGATAAGGACACTGAACAGTGGAAAACTCACATAATGTCAATCCCCACAAAAAGTGAGCTCCAAGCATTGTTCGCAAAATTCAAAACATCTAACAGACAAGCCCTTGACCGTATCCATTCTGACATACACCAGATGGGACACAGATTGCTGCAGGTAGAAGAGGCGCAAGAGGACACGGCGGCCATCTTAGAATCGCACAGGCAAGCCATACAATTTCAAACGGATCAAATAGCCAGCCTGACTATGCACATAGATGACCTCGAGAACAGGAATAGACGAAATAATGTCCGCACCCGAGGTTTATCTGAAGAAGTAGATGGCCCCCAACTAGAAACCTGGGCGCAAACATTTTTTCTACAATTATTAGATCGCGCGCCAGACAACCCGATCATAATTGACAGGATACATAGGGCGCTGGGGCCCAGAACGTCCGATCCAAACAGACCAAGGGACATAACATGCAGGATCCATTTTTTTAGAGAAAAAGAATCCATCATGCGTGCTGCCAGAGAAAAGGGGGACCTTGTGCATAATGGCAAACCACTTATCATACTTCAAGACCTGGCGCGCCACACTCTCCGCCTTAGGGGCGCTATGAGGCCACTACTAACATTGCTCAGAGAAAGCAACATACCATACCGCTGGGGTTACCCATTCTCACTGACTGCCATATTTCGCATGCTAGGAGACCTGCCGAAATTCTTGGGGACTCTCCAACTCCCAATGACAGCACTCCCCGATTGGCCAAACGCACCAACCCTGCTGGATCCAACGGCCCGGGAGCACTGGCAGACCGCTTAACCCAAACAGCGCCGTGAGCGCCGCAGAGGATCTGAAATCGATACCTGATGCCTTTTACCCCACAGTGAAACTCTCAAAAGAAGGACTAGCTCGGGACTCTACCGAAAGGAGATAAAGGGACCTGGGAGCTAGACCTCTTCTGATCTCCCTCCCTACGCATGATCCGATCTTTGGGCGTGGGGAGAGCACAAAAAATGGCTTGACTGCCCAGTTGGCAGTACCCTCTCTCACTGTTGGAACATCCGCCATTCACAACTTCTTTAAGTCACTGTTGTAAATTGTATTATCTGTTCTGATCTACCGTCGTTTGGAGGTTATTTGCAGGGTCCCTCTCGGGTACCCCAAACGTTACAATAATTATTCCGGGGGGGGGGGCGGGGGCCAGTCTCGTTCTGCCTGGCAACCTACCACTCCCCGCCTAGGGTGAAAAGTCGCACACAGCTGCGAACACAACATTTCTCACCACAATAGCGCATGCGGCTGCTAAATGCTGCAGAAGGTTTTTTCTTGTAAACCTCTCTTTCCCTCCCCCCTCTACCCTCCCTCTGTCCCCCCTACCCTTCTACACCCTGGTTACTAAACAAGCCCTCTATCTGAATATGGACCATGGCTAGCATTACATTTGGCACCTATAACGTGAGAGGGTTGAACAAACCTGCCAAGAGGGGAGCAGATACTGGATCACCTGCACAGACATAAAATTATGATTGCGCTCTTGCAGGAAACTCATTTCCAAACGAATAAAATCCCCAAATGCAAAAACCACAATTATACAACTTGGCACCACAGCCCGCACCCTAATAAAAAAGCGGGAGGAACCTCTATAGCCATTCACAAACGGCTCCCCCACAAATTCATTTCCTCGTCAATTGATGAAGACGGAAGATATATCTTGCTGAAAATCCAAATATGTAATGAGATTTTTACCATCGCTAATATATATTTCCCAAACCAAGCACAGGTACGCTTCGGAATCCGGGTACTGAGGGCCTTGAAGACCTTCGCAGACGGCTCCAACATACTGCTAGGTGGGGACTTCAACCTCTGCATGGAACCCTCACTCGACTCCTCTGGGGGTAAGTCCGCAATTACACACACATCACTGCGCAGACTACGCAGGGAGTTAGCTTGCCTTAGACTCGTTGATCTATGGAGAACACTACACCCCAAAGAGAGAGGCTACAGTTTCTTCTCCCCTTCCCATAGCTCGTACCAACGCCTAGATTATCTGTTTATCTCGCACAAACTTCTAGACTGCGACCCCTTAAGTACTATAGGCCCCATCATCTGGTCGGACCACGCTCCGGTGTGGGGATCGATTTAGATGCGCCACACGAGACACCACTAACATCAGCTGGCGTCTAAACGACAATTTGCTGATGGATTCAGCTTGCATACAGGCAATACGACAGGCCATCGAAAATTTCAACATAGACCGTTCAGTAGACAGCACACCAGACCCTACAAAATGGGAAGCTCTCAAATGTGTACTCCGGGGAATTTTTATTTCCCATGGGGCGCGCCTGAAAAAAGAAAGAGCTACCACCTTGAGGGATCTGTTGTCCCAATTGACTGACCTTGAAAATACAAACAAGAAAGATCCGTCAAATACGAGGGCGTCGGAAATATCGGAAATACGCGGCTGGGTCCTGCAACTGCTAGATCAGGCCTCTCTGTGCCAACAGGATAGAGCTAGAGGACACTTTTATGAATATGGGAATAAATGTGGTAAAGGATTAGCTAAAGAATTAAACCCACAATTCCCACAGACCTACATCTTCGCAATCAACACGCCAGATGAGAGTCTAGTGAACTCCAACACCAAAATAATAAACGGCTTCCATAAATACTACCAGAATCTGTATAATCTGCCGGATGGGTCTGGGGACCAAGATGAAGCTCTGCTACAGGACAGAGATAATTACTTACTTGACTTTGCCCCCAGGCACATCTTGGAAACAGAGGAGGGCGAACTCGAAGGAGACATCACCCTCGAAGAAGTAAAAGAATCCTTAGAGAGAATTTAGCTCCCCTGATGCTTAACGCATTCAGCTCCATATCCGGCTCTTGCCCCTTTCCTGCTCAAGCATTACAAGCAGTAATAACGGTAATCCCCAAGACAGGGATAGACCCCGCATCTTGCAGCAGCTACAGACCGATAACCCTCTTAAATGTGGGCACAAATTTTTTCAAAGATCTTGGCTACCCGCCTGCAATCCCATATTCCCTCACTAATTCATAGAGACCAGGTGGGCTTTGTCCTGGGGAGGGAGGCAGGGGACAACACAATCAGAACACTTGCCCTCGTGTCCCGGGCGCGCGCCTCCGGGGAACCCCTCTGCCTGCTCTCGGACGCAGAGAAGGCGTTTGATAGGGTGGGATGGGGGTTCCTGGGGGCGGTGCTGGGACGGGTGGGTATGGGCCCGAGATTCAAGAGCTGGATAATGGCACTATACAAGTGCCCCTCCGCTCGGGTCCGGGTCAATGGTCAACTCTCACCACCCATACAAATACGTAATGGCACGAGACAGGGTTGTCCTCTGTCTCCCTTCCTGTACATCCTAGTGATGGAGACCCTAGCAAACGCCCTCTGAACAAACACGAACATTAGCGGTATTAGGATAGGTAACAAGGAAAACAAAATAGCCTTATATGCGGACGACCTGCTGATATATGTAACAAACCCCAGAATCGCTCTACCTAGCATTCTGGCAGAATTTAAAAGGTTTGGGAAACTTTCCAACTTTAAAGTGAATCTCAGCAAGTCAACAATTCTTAATGTCACTCTAACGGACTCGGAAGTGGAGGCCCTGAAACCCACGCTCCCATTTAAATGGAAACAGGATGATCTCAAATACCTAGGTGTCATAATCACAAAAGACCCAGACAAGCTCTTTATTAAAAACTATAAACCCCTCCTCGCCACACTAGAAGCAGACTTTAAAAGATGGAAACTGGTCCCCATGTCCTGGTTCGGCAGAATAAGTGCAATAAAAATGAATGCTCTACCGCGATTCCTCTATCTGCTCCAAACAGTACCGATTCACATACCCGGGTCATTCCTAACTCAAATTAGGAAAACCATCATGGCTTTTATCTGGGGGAATGGCAGGCCCAGGCGTAACTGGAGGTCCCTCGCCAGTCCCAAGGACCGGGGAGGCATGGGTATCCCAAACATTGCCTTATACCACAAAGCGACACTGACTAAACGGGTCCTGGACCTACTCCACAGCAGAGGCCAGAAACTCTGGGTGGAGATGGAACAGGACTCAGTCCCCTTTGATAGTGGAGGACTCATTTGGGTCCCAGGCAATGGGAAACATAAAGGCCTGGATTGGTCCCCATTTATAGAAGACCTAGTCTCGACCTGGCTTAGACAAGCGACTAAAACGGGCATGATCCTTAGACCAGGCCCTCTTACTCCCTTGGTCGGTAACATAGATATCCCTAACTTCTTAAAAGGCACCCCCCTGACGAATGCTATCACAAATACGATCCTCAGGATCAGAGACCTAACGCTAGGGGAAGGATTCAAAACCCTACACAAACTATTGGAGGGACAAAGACCCCCACCCGGAGTGTGATTTCAATACCTGCAGCTACGTCATTATGCAGGGGCCCTAGGCAATGCGCATCAGATAAGACGCCCTTTGACCACCTTTGAGAAAATGTGCCTCTCGGCCTCTACGGCTCAACAAAAAATATCATCACTATACAGGATGTTAGTAGAGGAAGACAGCTGCAATAGTAACAAAGATCTAGAGCGGGAGTGGGACCTCGGAATCACACCCCCAGAGGAGTCGTGGAGGAAGTCATACACTCTAACCCACAAAATAAATGTATCCAGCAAATTACAAGAACTAAACTACAAAATCCTAACAAGATGGTACCGAACCCCAGCGAGACTAGCCAAGATATTCCCCCAGTACCCGGATACCTGCTGGAGATGCCAAAGAGAAACCGGTACCTTAGTTCACATATGGTGGTCTTGCCCCCTGATCCGCCCCCTCTGGCAGGAAGTCAATGCCTTGTATTCCTGTGTATGTAGATACAAAACTACCTTCACGCCAGAAATGGCCCTGCTTTCCATGTTCCCTGGTTCAATAGCTCGTGCCAAAGGTTCCCTACTTAGATTCTTCGTTCTGGCCATGCGTCAGATAATCCCCAGAAACTGGAAATCCGCGACAACCCCTTCCAGACTGATGTGGCTGGAAGCGCTGGACCACATAAGATATATGGAGGAACTCTGCCCGAAAGACGAACTGAGACACAACAAATATATCTCAACGTGGCTGACCTGGAACCAATTCCGACTCTCCCCTGACTTGAATGCGTGGCTTGACGACAATGCCCTCCCCGCAGCCACTCCCACAACCAACCCCACCAACTAATAAACCATGATCCTACCATTATCTACTTGAAAACCAGGGTAACCTACTCCCCACCCCCGCCCACCTTCCGCCTGTTCCCACTCCTTTCTACCCGTCCAAAGCTTCCCCTCTCTCCTCTCATTCCCTCCTGTCTTATTTCTGTTGCCATTTGCTTGTTGTTAAATATCTAACTTTTGGCCCATCAAGGCACACAATTGTTATAATAGTCTTGTTTATACAGAAAAACAAAGAAACCGCCTCAGAGACAGAGAACGTGGATGGATAATGAAGACAGATTGAGTATATGATAATTATAACTATGCTGATTCATAACGCTTCTCCACAATGTTGTAATCAATGTTTATTCATGGCAGACTAAATAAAAAAAATGTTTGAACCATAGAATGTTATGGCAGCATGAGCATCCGAGACAAGGGAAATTGCCCTTTTTTGCTGGGATTAAAGTGCGCTGGATCAATTGTTCCCTTGACCTCTGTTTTGAGTGAACAAGTTTGTCTAAGTATTCTGATGAGATTTAGTGCGCCTAATTGTGGGAGGTGGGTTTTTAAATGTTAGTCTGTGATTAGTATTTGTATTCTATTTAATGTAGGTATGTGTAGTGCATTAACTTGAGAAAGACTTCTATAGGTGGTCAAAACATTGCTGCATTATAGGGGAAATGGAGGCATCAGGCTTAATGCAATTTTACTTGCACCCTCTATGCTGCTCATGACTTTCTATATACTGCTTCAATACACGTCAGTCAGCAATATCAACGCCTCCTGAGATTTTCTGATGTTTTCATATACTATAATGTATCTTAGAATGTTGGCCTTTCTGGGTAAATCAGACCCCACCCTAATTCTACTAGCCCTTTCTGTCTTGTAAGAAATTATGAGTTGCTTGCATTTTTATGATCTCTCAGACACGTGCTGAAAAGGCTTCTGATGCATATAGCCAACATACATAGGTCTCCATTCACCAGAGAGCGAGAGGTATCTCCTTATACTGCCCCAGATTGAACACTCTAGGAAAAGTTAGAAGCATAAATTTTTACCTTAACTGTTACTACCTGCATACAATTTGATGTACAAAAACAATATATCCTATGTAAGATAACTTTAAATCAACCTTACATTCAGGTAATCCTTTTTTGATTTTCCATCGTATGTACATTTTGTATGTTTTTTGAGAAAAATGGAGGGTATTGTATACCCAACGCTCCGCAGCCTCTAAAGCAGTTGGGGGAGGTACTTTAAAAAAGAAGAATGTAGAAAACAGCGCACTCGCATACCACGTTCATTGGTAGTGAGAAGCCTTGAATCCCTGCACGCCAAAACGTTGTTTCCTTATGTATGTGAAATACAATAAAGCAACATCCTGGATCCTGGAGGATGTTTTATTTTGCACCTATCTGCTGCTCCAGAAGCCTTTTTTTGCAGTTGGTGGAGGTGATGGGAAAGAGCCTGTGAATCGTTGTAGTGACGTAGTGAGCCCTGTGCAATATCTTATAAGATGTTTCGACCAAAGTCACCTGGTGGCTTCCCTTGGCAATAAATGCACAGCAATGGTGCCATCTCCTGCAGTTGAAAGTGATATAGTAACATAGTTCATTAGGCCGAATGAAGACAATGTCCATCTAGTCCAGCCTGTCTATCCTCCTGTGTTGATCCAGAGGAAGGCAAAAAACCCCAAGAGCAGAAGCCAATTAGCCCTTTTGGGGAAAAAATTCCTTCCCAACTCCCTAATGGCAATCAGACTAATCCCTGGATCAACCCCTAACAGTTCCCACCTGCCTGTATACCCGGATTAACAATTAACCTAAGATTTATAACCTATAATATCCTTCCTCTCCAGAAAGACATCAAGCCCCCTTTTAAACTCCTCTATTTATTTTGCCATCAAGAGAATGTTAAGATCCTCCTCCCAGCGCCTAAAAAACAGGAATTTATCATCGTGTAAAGGTTGGTTTTAGTTTATTGTATCGGAGGTAGATCATCCCAGGCTGAAGGGGTGACCAGACAGTCTCTCAAGCTATGTATTGGATATTTGGGAGTGCGGTTGGGGGATTATGGATTGCAGGAAGCTATGTATCTCGCGAGCCTCCAGCCACAGGTGTCCTGGGACTGAGTATTTTTCTGTGACTTGCTGCATAGTCATAAGTTTATTTATTGTGACAAAGTGATTGTTATGTCATTCACTGAATGGCTGTGATTGGCTCATCAAGCGCCAGCTGTGATTGGCTCAGGCTGCGGTCCTGAGCCAATCACCACATTCTCTTGCTGGAGGCGAGGTATTCAACCCACGTTATCAAAACCAAAATTAAGCTCACTTAGCTTTTGCATGTTCGGGGGGATATTGATGTACGTAGCTTTGCTTTTGTCTGTTTACTGATTGGCCAGAAACTGACTCAAATTTGTCCAACTCTCACTTTAAGTTTGGGAGAGTAGTGAAGGGTCTTATTATTGTGAGGAAAATATTGTCAGCCAATGAACTTATTTTACACTCCTCCTCCCTTGTGTAATTCTCACTATATTTGGATTATCTCTAATTAAGCACGCTAGGGTTTCCATGGCTAGGGCAAACAATGCTGGGAGAGGGGACACCCCTGCCTTGTGCCTCTCTAAATATGGATTGGTTTCGGGTCTGAGCACGGGAGTTTGTGTTGCAGATGGGGAGAAATGCAAAGATTGTAGTGCCGTAACGTAGGGTCCGTGCATCCCCACATTTTCTAGGACCGCGAAAAGATAGCTCCAGGAAAGGCTGTCAAAAGCCTTCTCTATATCCAGTGCAAGTGCCATCGTAGGTGTTTTCTTCATGTGTGCAATATGGAATAGCTTAAGGACTTTCCTGATGTTATCTGGGGCCTGTTTTTGAAGGTATGAATCCTACCTGCTCTTTATGAATGAGATGTGGGAGTAGCAGGTTTAAACATTTGGCGAGTATGCTTGTCAGAATTTTGTAATCTAGGTGTACTAATGGTATTGGGCGATAATTTTTGGGTGAAGTGGGGTCTTTGTTTGGTTTTGGTATTACTGTAATATGGGCATCAAGGAATTCTCTGGGGAGTTCTGGTTCCAGCGCTAGCATGGGAGGGTTGCAGATAGGTGAACTCCCGCTGCACATCCGGCCTCAGCGAGCTACACAGGAAGCAACATCCAGGAACAGGCCAGTAGCAAAGTGGGCACCTGTCTGACCCGTCCCAGCCCTGCTGTAAGAGTCTGTGGAGCCATTGGGAGCCTCCTGACACCAGCTCCACTAAGGCCTCATGTCCACTAGCTAAATGGAATTGCGTATTCCGCAGCGGATTTTGCCCATAGGAATTCATTGGCCATCCGCGGTCCATTAAATTGATTTTTGCACCTGCGGATGGCATTTTAAAAGAAATTGCGGTTTTCACGTGCGGGAGAAAAAAGGCGGCATGCTCCATTCTGCCGCGGATCGGCAACATTGCTATCACATTGATAGCAATGTGTGCGGATATCTGCATGCAAAAAAAATACCATTTAAAGCGAATCCGCCGCGGAAATCTGCGGCAGATTCTGCGTGGATTGTATTTTTCTAGTGGACATGAGGCCTTAGCCACAACAGCCGGGGATTAACTTACATGTGCCTCTGCAGAAATACCCAGCGCTGCTGACAGCAGCCAGTGAACTGCCCAGCAACATACCTTGATGGGCATCTCTGTCAGCGGAGGGGCTCACTGACGTGAGGGAGAACAGCTGACATCGGAGCCCTGCTCTGTCCTCACCCCCTGCATCTCCAGCCTCTGCCAGGAGCCGGGCCATAGCAGGAGGTGAAGCCACGCTTCCTTGCCTGAGTGAGGACGGAAACACATGGGAGGACGGGAGGCTGTTAAGAGCAAGAGTGACTGATTTTCAGTGCTACTTTCAGCATTTGTTTCTGTGTTCCACTGAGTGCTCAGAGTGCAATCAGCAGGGATCAGTAAAAAGTTAACCCTGTAACACCCATCATTGTCAGACAGGGGGGCTAATCATACTACCACCACAGACCAGAATAAACTCAGACATTGAACATCTGCATAGAGCCTTATTCCATACAGATAGAGGAGAAAAACTGCAGTAAAGACATAAAGTACATCACAAACACAAACCGTAACGGAGCACTATATGGAACGGTATTTATTGCGGAGTGCCCAGAAACCCTC
The DNA here is from genome assembly GCA_035609135.1 of Eleutherodactylus coqui. NCBI lineage: Eukaryota > Metazoa > Chordata > Amphibia > Anura > Eleutherodactylidae > Eleutherodactylus > Eleutherodactylus coqui. Next base: position 118,191,886 of record CM069407.1, on the reverse strand, counting down.
TTCATCTGTGCGGCTTGACTCTTGAAGATATACCCAAAATGCCATCGCTCCAAAGTCCTACTGAAGAATCACTGACGCAGGAAACACAAGCACATGACCCTAACATGCCAGCATCACAACCAATAACGGACAAACTGCCCATGTGCTTCTCCATGGACTTCCGTCAAATTGCGTCAGAAGTAGCTCAGCGCATAGAGCCAGATATACAGAAAACCTTTGAACAGGCACTGCAAGCATCTCTCTAAATATACACGCTGAGTTGACATCACGCTCCAAATGCATGGACGAGACTGAGTAATCTTTAAAACAGCAGCAAAGCAAGGTGGAAACACTACAACAAACGATCCAGGAGCAGGCTACTACTATGCAGACCATGGCCAATAAAATTGATGACCTGGAAAATAGATCACGCAGAAATAATTTAAGATTAGTTGGACTGCCCGAAACCATCCAACAATCAGATTTTTTCAAAATTTGCGGGAAGGAGCTCCCAGAAGGGTTGGGCATTGAATATTACTGCAGGGTGCAACGGGTGCACAGAGTGGGACCAGAATTGCAAACGACCAGAAGCCCCCTGAAAGAAAAAGCAGCACAACAAAGGCGACGGCAAATAATAATGCAACTGCTAGACTTCAGTAATAAAACGTCTCTCCTTAAAAGCCTTTCGACACAGAGACCATCCGATCTACATATGAAATCCTGCTATTGATGACCTGGAAAATAGATCACGCAGAAATAATTTAGGATTAGTTGGACTGCCCGAAACCATCCAACAATCAGATTTATTCAACATATGCGAGAAGGATCTCCCAGAAGGGTTGGGCATTGAATATTACTGCAGGGTGCAACGGGTGCACAGAGTGGGACCAGAATTGCAAACGACTAGAAACCCCTGAAAGAAAAAGCAGCACAACAAAGGCCACGGCAAATAATAATGCGTCTGCTAGACTTCAGTAATAAAACGTCTCTTTAAAAGCCTTTCGACACAGAGACCATCCGATCTACATATGAAATCCTGCTATTCGAGGACTTCTCGGCAGAAGTAGCAAAAAAAAAAAAAAGACGGACATTCAGCAATATCTGCACCATATTATAAAGAAAAAAAAAGTTTTCAATTACAATACCCAGCGCTCCTCAAAGTATTCCAGGATGACGGCACCTTTAAGATATTCAGATCACCTGTATCAGCAGAAGCAGCCTGGGGACATATCAACAAGCAACAAGATGGTGTACCTCCACGACGCCCTACAAACAGCGCAGGAGAGAAGCACGTGAACAGTAAACCAAGCCCAACAAACGCAGCTCGCCCGACTACACAGCGATCGCAAGAGACACGCACTCCCCGACAACCGCTGTTCACCCACATGCCAGACCTGAAGAAAGGAGTATGTGTAGAGAAATGTATACACCACCTATGCACAACACCTGGACTTGCAATATCACAAGAACGGACACCACAGACTTGACCTGGAAGCCCTAACTCGTGGGGGAAAATTCTCAAGTTTATTTCATGCTTTAAACAGATTTTTATAATGTTAGCATAATTTAAGATGGGAACATTTAAAAAGCAGGCTGAGGTAACTGCAGCACTATAAGCTAGAAAAAAAAAAGGAAGTCCAATAAATACTAGGAGCATTGCTCTGAATATTTTGTCTAGTTTCTTTCACTACCAGAATTGTATATGTGTATTTGTGGCATAGATATTTCAAGGCTCCATTATTAATTGTCAGATCAACAGGTAGAGATTAATCTAGACCACATTTCTGTTTGAATGCTTCTGTTCTAGTTTTCTTCTTGCTACTAAAGATATTGACTGAGAACCTCTGTTAGAAAAACTGGGGTATACACGCATCCCCATAGCGGCTTATAAAAAGCCTGCAAGTTTAACATGTCACCCTGAGTCTTTCCCCTACCCTTGCCCTTCCCCTTTACAAGTGGACCTGGAAGCCACTTGAAGTACTAAGCTTAGAGGTATCATTAAGGCAATAATACGCATAGAAACGCGTAAATGATTAACAAATCACAAAAATGCACATCTCCTGAAATTTCAAGGGACTAGGCTCCCCTCATTAAAGAAACATTGATATTACAGTATCGTCAAAAACTAGGCCCTGATATAACCTTGTTGCAGGAAACACATCTACTGGAAAGGAATTCTCTAGGTATGTGCTTTCCTGCCAGAATCTAGTTGTATAGAAGCATAAGTGGAGCAGTGTGAGAAGTGATACATTTTTTTGTAGTACAAGGCCGTGAAATCATTAGGGCCATGGGATTTGCCTAATGTTAAGTTTGTTTTTTTTAATCGATTTCCTCCACTTTCTCCTCTGTAATTGGATTATTTTGTGGTTTTTCGATTGAGTTTGGAAGAGACGTGTTTTAGTAAGTCCCTAGATGCTGACGATTGGTGATGGGATTTGTGTTTTTTATATAGGGTGCTATAAAATTTGTGAAAAATATGGGCAATTCATTTTGGGTTAGAGGTACGTGCCCCAGTACGCGTTTTAACGGAGTGGAATAAGTTCATCAGCTCCTTCCCTCTGAGTTGGGCTGCTAAGAGTTTATTGGGTTTATTTGCGAGTTTGTAATATAGTGATTGGGTCCATTGGAGAGCTTTTTCCGTGGCTGAGGTGTACAGAAGATTTAACTGTAATTTTACATCTTATGTCTTTAGCTAGTGAGATATTTGGTCTCTGTTGTTTGGCCGCTTCAAGAACAGACAGACGCATCTCCAGATCTGTCAGGGCCTGTGACTTTTTTTCTTTTTTTTTTTCTTTGCCGCAATCCGAGCAATTTGTCCCTTCATGAAGGCCTTATGTGATTCGAGATTAACGTTTGTGTTTAGATATTTCATCTAGCTGCTGTGAAATTTGTGCAAAAGTTGTCGAGCCCTTCAGGAGGGTTTTGTTTAATCTCCATCTCTTTGAGGGTTGCAGGGCTTTTTGGGTTAAGAAGTTAGAGAAGACTAAATCGTGATCAGACCAAGCACAGGGAATATGTCTAGCCTGGACCAATGTGGGCACTAAATGGGTAGATATCAGTGTCCAATGTATGCAGGAGTAAGTTCTGTGAGGATGTGAACAGAAGGTATAACCTTTCTGCTAGGACCTTTACGTCCTTTTCTAGACCAAGTAGTTAAATGGCACAACTGAATTTACCAGTTTTCTCCACATAGACAACAAGGGTTTTTTCCATCCATCGTAAAGCGATCGTTTTCCTGGCTAAGAACAGAGTTTGCATCAGGAATATTCTTATGTTGGCAGATCTCTTCATCAAGTACTCCAAACAGGCAAGTCTCTGGACTCAAAAGTACAGGAATTCCCAAGATCTCAGAAAGGAGGCTCTTGACTGTGCTATTGGAGGAATAAAATAATGCAGGCTATCTATAAGTAGAAAGATGGTGAGGGAACACTTGGCTAACTTAAATGAATTCAAGTTTCATGGTCTAGATGAATTACATCCTAGGATACTAAAGGAAGCAGCGGAGGTAATTGCTGAACCATTCGCCATAATCTTTGTAAATTCCTGGAGAACAGAAGTCCCAGAAGATTGGAAAACGGCAAATGTTGTCCCTATCTTCAAAATAAGGGAAGAAGGTGGATCCTGGAAACTACAGGCCTGTGAGCCTCACTTCTAAAGCTGGAAAGATCTTAGAACAAATTATTAAACAGCGGTGAGTTCTTCTTCCATGGAAGTGTCCAAACAAAAAGGCTGCACAAATATCTGTCTGGGATGATTTAGTAAATCCTGCACTGAGCAGGAGGTTGGACCTCATGACCCTGGAGGTCCCTTTCAACTCGACCATTCTAGAATTCTATGACTTCTCCCCAAAAATTCTGAATGGCAGGGTACTCCCAGATCATATGCCAAAAATCAGCATTCCCGCATGAGCAATGAATACAGTAGGTTGATGACACTCTGCCAGTTTTGCGTAGCCTTGCAGGAGGAAGGAAGCAGTGGTGTACAATGTATAACTGTATCAGCTTTTTATTTGCTGCCAGAGAAACGAATAAAGGTGATTTCTAATACCTCTTGATAGGTATTGTCTGTCTGTGGGTCTAAGTGTCCTCCACTTTGTTAGAGCTGGAGGTGTTGCATGGGATATTTTGGCTAATATCAGATGGGAATATAATGCGGAGATGATGCTCTTTGGGCCTTGGGAATGCAATATACCAATTAAGGGGTAATGTGATATGCAAGGGTTGGTAGAGGAGAACTGTGTATTTAATGCATGTCTAATCTGAAGGTATCTATAAAAGTAGGTTGGAAGCAATTCGTACTTTAGTTTGTAATTGGTCAAAGGAAACAAGGCTATTCATTCTGTAGAAGTTCCCCAGTGTCTGTATACCATATTGCCCCTATACATCTATGTCCTGCAGGGAGTACAGCTACGAAAGTCCAAGATTATGCCATAGGGGCATATCTGCCACTATCAGAGAATTTGCAGATAGACTTGGATTGTCTCTACATCTGCGAAGCCAGTCTATACATAGGGAGCAGCCTACCGGATAGAATTGATGGAGCCTCCAATACCGGCAACAAGCTAAAAATGTTTAGGAAATGCGCCAGGTGGGCCTCCGAATTAGGGGAGTCATTTCCAAGCCAACAGCCCAAATGTATAAGTTGACTAGCCACATAGTATACGAACAGGTTCTGGAGCGCAGCCCTTGTTTTGTCATTCAATTCTTCTGTTTTCACAGAGAACTTTTGGTCTCACTTTCCTCTCTTTAACCCATTCCTGCTCCAGGACGTACATTTACGTCCTGGAGCGTCGGGGTATGTACACATACAGCGCCGGCATCAGCTGTTTATTACAGCTGACACCTGCGGGCAATAGCTGCAATCTGCCTTATGACTGATCACGGCTATTAACCCTTTAAATGCTGCTGTCAATTCTGACAGCAACATTTAAATCGGCCCATACGGCCCCTCCGCAGTGATATCGGGGGAGCTGTGCAGGTGTCATGGCTGCCGGGGGCCTTCTGAAAGGCCCCAAGGCTGCCTAGAGAGACTGCCTATCAAGCCATCCCCGTGGGGTGGCTTGATAGGCTGCCTGTCAGAATGCAGTATGACATAATGCTACAGCATTACGTCATACTGCAGGAGCGATCAAATTACCACATGTTGTAGTCCCCCTGGGGGACTTAAAAGAAAAGTTAGAAAAAAAGATCAATAAAGTTTTATTGTAAACAAAAAAAGAAAAAAAAAGTTATAAAAGTTTAAATCACCCCCCCCTTTGCAATATCTATAATAACAAAATCATAAAAGAAAAATACATAATCGCGCGTCCGAAAAAGTCTGATCTCTGAAAGTAGTGCATTATTTACCCTGCACAGTGAACGTCGCCTGGAAAAAAAATGGCGCCAAAAAATGCACTTTTTCAGTTACCTTGTCTCCCAGAACAAAACCCAATAAAAAGCGATCAAAAAGTCGTATGTATTCCGAATTGGTACTAATGGAAACTACTGGACATCCTGCAAAAATGAGCCCTCACTCAACCACGTCGATGGAAAAATATAAAAGTGTTGTGTGCAGAAGATGGCAGCAGAAAATAATAAAAAAAAATTAAATGTCTTTGAAGAAAAAATTGTACAGTAAAAAAAAAAACCATGCAAATTTGGTATCATAGCAATCGTACTGACCCATAGAATAAAGTCATCATGATGTTTTTGTTGCAATTTGTGCGCCGTAGAAACACGATGCACTAAAAGATGGTGGAATGTCAGGGTTTTTTTGTTTTTTTTTTCATTTTACTCCACTTAGAATTTTTTAAAAGTTTTTCAGTACATTATATGGCACATTAAAGGGGTTGTCCCGCGAAAGCAAGTGGGGTTATACACTTCTGTATGGCCATATTAATGCACTTTGTAATGTACATCGTGCATTAATTATGAGCCATACAGAAGTTATTCACTTACCTGTTCCGTTGCTAGCGTCCTCGTCTCCATGGTGCCGTCTAATTTCAGCGTCTAATCGCCCGATTAGACGCGCTTGCGCAGTCCGGTCTTCTCCCTGGTGAATGGGGCCGCTCGTGTCGGAGAGCTGGTCCTCGTAGCTCCGCCCCGTCACGTGTGCCGATTCCAGCCAATCAGGAGGCTGGAATCGGCAATGGACCGCACAGAGCCCACGGTGCACCATGGGAGAAGACCCGCGGTGCATCGTGGGTGAAGATCCCGGCGGCCATCTTGCTAAGGTAAGGAAGAAGTCGCCGCAGCGCGGGGATTCGGGTAAGTACTAAACGTTTTGTTTTTTTTTAACACATGCATTGGGTTTGTCTCGCGCCGAACGGGGGGGCCTATTGAAAAAAAAAAAAACCCGTTTCGGCGCGGAACAACCCCTTTAAATGGCACTATTGAAAAATACAACTCGTCCCGCAAAAAACAAGTCCTCATACAGCGATGTCGATGGATAAGTGAAGGAGTTACGCTTTTTTTCAAGGGGAGGAGGCAAAAACAAAAAGGGGGGGAAAAAGGGGGGCCACGTCATTAAGGGGTTAATGGATTCTGTATTTGCCAAGTTTTGTCTGTTTGCTCAAGATGTAAATATAGGAGCTCTTCTTCAGTGCTGCTATGCTGTTCACTCCTCGATTAAGATGCAGCCCGACCCTACGGTAGAGCCTGTAGCCGACAGTAATGTCATCCCACTTCTCCAGGAACCCGAACCCCTCCTTCTTACACGAGGTCTGGAGCCACTTGTTTACCTCCCTAAGATCCTGCTGCCTTTCTTGTGTGGCTTGTGGTGCAGGTAGTATTTCCAAGAAAACCACCTTGGAGGTCCTCGCCCTAAGCTTGGTTCCTAGGTCTCTAAAATCGTTTTTAAGGGCCCTCCAGTCACCTCTAATTTGTTTATTGTTGCCAATGTGCACCATGACTGCTGGATTCTCACCAGCCCCTCCCAATCTGTCAACCCGATCCCTGATGTGTCGAACTCAGGCGCCAGGAAGACAACACACCGTTCGACGATCCCGGTCTTTGTGGCAGATTGCCCTATCTATCCCCCTTTTAATTGAGTATAATACGTATACATTGCTTACAAACATTTTGAGGTTACTTGAATCTCTTTTATTAGACGGAAGTAACAATTAAAATGTATCATATGTACAAAATTTTGTTTCTTACTGAGAGCAAGAACACTTTTCTCTACTGGCGAATATCAAACGTATTTCATTTTTTTACCATTGTCAATTTTGAATATGTTGTCCCCTTATTCTGTAACATTGTGCACAACATTAGCGCCATATAGCGCAGCTCCGAGATACAACTGATCTTACCTGCTAGACCATGCAACTACTTTTCCACAAAAGGAACATGTAAATTTAAAATTTTTATTTTGCTTGTGTCAGAGAACAGGATGCAGATTTGATAAATGTAGACTTCAACATTCTTAGTGCTTTCTATCACGCATGTATCTCCTGTACGGGAGCATGCAGCAAGTACACAATGACAGGCGTACTTGCTGCGAGACGACGATCCCCATGCACTATCTTGGCGTGTCTATGTTCGTAATACTCGCCAAGATAGTACATGCCACGTTCTTTTTTTTTTTTTTAATGTGCTTTTTCACGCGCTGTGAGTGAGGGGTACAATTGCTAGTCGATGTAAGATTGGTACCAGATTACATGCTGTAAAATGCACTTGTGTGATAGAGCCCCTAGTAAGACCTCTTAATTCGGTCGTAAGAGGAAACATGGATTTACAGTAATAAATTACAAGCTGTGCTGAATGTTTGCCCACCATATAACAGCCCGCTCAGCTTCTTCTGCTCTCTAGTAAAACCTGCTGCCACAGAAAGGACACGGTTGTCAGTGTGACAGGTGCATTTTAGGTTATGTGTCCTTAACTCTCTCAATGTCAAAGCGGTTCTTTTGTGTCATTTAGGCACAGCATTCTTAAAACGTATGCACTCTGTATCGGTGACTTATGTACATTTCAATGTGGACAGCTTGTACATTTACGAATCATGCAACTGATAAGTTTTTCGGCCCGCATGATTAGTGATAAACTAATCATTCCAGATACATTTAGCATAAAAATTACAGTTCACATTCATTTTTTTTTTTCATTTTACATTATATTGATTGTTTTGTTTTGTTCCTATTTAGCCACTTAGAAAAGACCCTGAAATTATCACTGTGACATTAAAGAAACAGAATGGCATGGGATTAAGCATCGTAGCAGCAAAGGTGAGCAAGTTCATTTCATAAAATTGCTTAAAAAAAGTAGCTGAACTTTCATGAACTGTACCAGCAAGCACTTCACTGCTAGGTTTCAACTTGTAAAGCTGGAAACTTTTAACCCCTATCTGCCCCATGACATGCATATACATCATAGGAAGGAAGGGGTTCACACAAAATGCCAAATATTTATGGAATGTAGACAGTGTGCTGAAGATGAGCCTGCGCCATCTGCACAGTTAGTGGCTGTTCATTCCACCTCCCCAAAAAATGCATTAAAGTAATCAAAAAAGTCATATGTAGCCCCAAATGATACCAATAAAATCTATAGCTCTATTCAAGGAAAAATGAGGCCATGGGACTTTGAATGCAGTAATGCAAAAAAAAAAAATCCGAAAAAGGAGGTTTTATTGTGCGAAGTGGAAATAAAATATACAATATATTTCTTATTTTTAAATACATTTTGGTATCCTTATAATCGTGCTGACCTGCATAAGTAAAAAAACATGTCATTTATACCACATGGTGGCAGACAATTCGTCAATATGACCATCCAACTTCTCGCATTCCAATAATGCGCCCCCCTCAAACTGTGATAACTGGGTGAAATCTTTCCTATGTGTCGTAGAGGCTTCTAGTGGTTAACAAGCTCTACACAAGTCGAAGAAGAGGACCACTGCACAGTCCTCAGAGAGCTTGAGAGCCTTTTGTAAGACAACACATGTTCTGTTCCTTAACCCCTTACGACCGGGCCATAGTCTTTTTACGTCCTGCCCAAGTGGGCTTTATTCTCTGAGGACGTAAAAACATGCGTCCTGCAGAGAATAAAGCCCCGTGGGCTATGGACATGACAGCTCCATGCTGTCGGTGCCCGTAGGTAGCCGACAGCATGGAGTTGTCATCCCGGGCTGTGGTGACACCCCCCTTCCCCACGGCATTGCGATCGGCGCTATGGCTCCAATGGATAGCGCCGATCGCAATAAGGTAAATAAAAGTTGTGAAAAAGTTAAAGATTCAGCTGCCTTGATGGATCGGATCCATCAGGGCAGCTGAAAGTACTCACCCGGCTTCCCCGATGTCCGCTGCGAGGAATGGGTCCTCCGGGACCCGGCGCGGCTCTTCTGCGCATGCGCGCCAGACGAATGACGTCACGCGCGTGCGCAGAAGACTGGGAACCCCGGGGGGTTTAAAATCTCCTGGTTCAGGCTCCTCCAGTGGATAGCGGCGATGATCAGCGGTGTCCCGGTTTTCCGGGACCTGAGTCCCCTTCTGCGCATGCGCGCCCGATGATTGACATCGGGCGCGTGCACAGAGAGGCTCAGGACCCGGGAAATTTAAAATCCCCCTGCAACTGGCTGCCAGGTGTAGCCAGGAGCAGAGGGATGTCCCTGCAGAGATGATCACTGTTATCCAATGGATAGCAGTGATCATTTAAAGTAAAAAAAAAAGTGTTAAAAATTAATTTAAAAAAAGTTTAAAAAGTAAAAAAAAAAAAAGATTAAAACGCTTACATTTCATCTCCCCTCATGGATCATATCCGTGAGGGAGGATGAAATGACGTACCTAAGGCCCCCGGATTTATCCGCGGACCTTACCACAGCTTCTGCGCATGCGGCCGTCGCCAAAGCGGCAGACGCATGCGCAAAAGCTGTGGATTGCCAGGATGACTTAAAATTTCCCTGCTCTTGGCTACAAAACTTAGCCAAGAGCCTGAAGATTTCACGGGGGGCCGCGGTGAGCTGTTCCTGATCACATGTTCGCCGTTATCGAATGGATAATGGCGATCACGTAAAAGTTTTAAAAAAAAAGTTAGTTTCATCTCCCATCACCGATGCGATCGGTGAGAGGAGATGAAACTTTTTACTGGAACCCTCCGTATTTGCACCCCGACGCGCTCTTCTTCCGTAAACTTTCCCAGATTCTGCGCATGCGACCGCTGGCAAAACACCGGACACATGCGCAGGAGTCCAGGAAACGTAAAATCTCCTTACTCCCAGCGACCACCGGTCGCCGAGAGCCTGGAGCAGTGACGGGTGGCCTCGTTGAGCGGTCCCCAGTCACGTGATAAAAAGGTAGCGTTCTACCTTTCGCCGGTCTCACATGAACGGATAGGAATTACGGATTCCGCATGCGTCTGATCCGCAGTAATAGGCAGATCAATCGCATTGGATTACACAATTCCGCTCACATTAGCGGGTCGGAACTGCGTAATCCACTCGCAGAAAAGAGAACGCAGCATGTTCTATTTTACCGCGGCTATCCGCAGCATAGAGCTTATTGTGCTCTGTGGTCGCGGATATACCCGCTGCCCATACGCAACTACATTGTATACGGGCTGCGGGTACCCGCGTCATCGCTAAGCGACGGTGCGGGAAATACAAACAAAAAAAATATATATACTGGGCATGACCGCCTGTGTGAGTAGGCAGTTATGCGCAGTACATTACGCGACCGTACGCAGGGTCACCGCTGGGATTCGCTGTGGGCCTCCGCAAGCAGATTCCGCCTATGGCTGCGTGAGCCCGGCGTTATTCAGACCGCTACCTGTAATACGCAATTTACAAGAAGCCCCGGGAACGCTCGCCTTCATGCAGTTCCAGGAGCAGCTTGTTGAGCTGAGCGTCTTCTGTGCGAGACTGCCGCACCTCAGCAGGCTTACGGAGACTCACAGAGCGCCACTTTTTACACCCCATACCCGCTACTGAGGTCACGAAATACCCCCAAAAAGCATGAGAGGAGGGGGGATACCCGGTTTTATTGCCCCATGGGCCCATTCCAACCAGCCTCCGTAATTACCCCTGTCTTCGGAAATACCACAGAGTTCACATTATTACTTTTATCCTAAGATTTGCGAACGCCGAAAAGGGCGCGGAGGGGGGGGGGGTTATTTTTTAGGGAGTCAATTTTTATTCCGTACAAATAAGCAATGGGGCCTGGAATTTATTCTGTTGTGCCCTAAAATCCAACGGGTGTTCCCTCCTTTATAGGCCTTGCCATGGGTCCTGTAAGTAAATTAGGGCCACAATGGATATGTTTCTGAACACGGGACAAACGGGGGTATCCATTTAGGGGTGAACATCTTCATTCCTATGTACCCTGTACAAAAAAACTGTTTTTAAATTTTAAAAAATTGCCAAAAAAATTGAAAATTGTTACTTTTTCCTTCTGCTTTGCTTAGATTCATTCAAATACTGTGGGGTCAAAATACGCAGTACACCCCTTATGAATTTGTTAAGGGGTCTAGTTTTCAAAATGGGGTCATTTGAGGGGGTTCTTTATGGTTTGGGCCGCTCAATGGCTCTATAAGTGGGCGATGGGGCCTGGAATTTATTCAGTTGTACGCTGAAATCCAACGGGTATTCCTTTCATTGTAGGCCTAGCCATGTGTCCTGTAAGTCTATTAGGGTCACAATGGGTATGTTTCTGAACACGGGACAAACAGGGGTATTCATTTTGGGGTGAAAGTCTTCATTCATACATGTTCTGTACAAAAAAAACCTGTTTTTAAATTGACGCAGTAGCCCAAAAAATGAAAATCGTAATTTTTTCTTACTGTTTTGCTTAGATCTATTCAAAACTTGTAGGGTTAACATACACAGTACGCCCCTAGATAAATTCGTTAAGGGGTCTAGTTTTCAAAATGGGGTCATTTGTGGGGGTTCTCTATGGTTTTGGGCGCTCAAGAACTCTACAAGTGGGCAATGGGGCCTAAAAGGACTTCAAGCAAAATCTATGTTCTGAAAGCCACCGATTACTCCTTTCAGTTTGGGCCCTGTTGTGCATGCGGACATAATATTAGGGCCACAATGGGTATATTTCTGAAAACAGCACAAACAGGCGTATCCATTTTGGGGTGCAAGTCTTCCTCCTTATGTGTGCTGTACAAAAAAAGCTGTTTTTAAAATGACAGAATTGCCAAAAAAAACACGAAAATCCTAATTTTTTCCTTTTGCTTTGCTTGAATGTATTCAAAAACTGTGGGGTCAAAATACACAGTACGCCCCTAGATAAATTCGTTAAGGGGTCTAGTTTTCAAAATGGGGTCATTTGTGGGGGTTCTCTACGATTTTGGGCGCTCAAGAACTCTACAAGTGGGCAATGGGGCTTAAAAGGACTTGAAGCAAAATCTATGTTCTGAAAGCCACTGACTACTCCTTTCATTTTGGGCCCTGTTGTACATCCAGACATAAGATTAGGGCCACAATGGGTATGTCTCTAAACACGAGACAAACAGGGGTATCCATTTTTGGGTGCAAGTCTTCCTTCATATGTGTGCTGTACAAAAAAAGCTCTTTTTAAAATGACAGAATTGCCAAAAAAATGAAAATCACAATTTTTTCCTTTTGCTTGGCTTGAATTCATTCAAAAACTGTGGGGTCAAAATATGCAGTACACCCCTAGATAAATTTGTTAATTTATATTATGTTTGCACATATTTAAGATATTGCAGTTGGAAATGTGAAAAAATGATAAATTTTCCCAATTTTGGTGCTTTTAATAAATAAACACAAATTCTATCGGTCTATTTTTTCCACCTAAATGAAGTACAACATGTGGCGAAAAAACAATGTCAGAATCGCTTGGATATGCAAAACCTTTCTGGTGTATTTCCATGTTAAAGTGACACATGTCAGATTTGCAAAATTTGGCCTGGTCATTAAGGCGCAAACAGGCTTGGTCACTAAGGGGTTAATGTTTTCCTGGATCTTTTAATAAAGACTAAAAGCTTTTAACCCAACGCTGGACTTTCTTAATTTCCTGTGCAAGGGGAAAGACTGGTTTGTCTAATCATACCACAACTCTATAATCATTTGCATATCAGCCTGAGATGTAACTGCATGCCAACTTCTAAGTGCTTACTTTTCATGTTGACGATTATACGTATATGTGTGTAATTTTATATATATATAGTACTATCTGATATACCCGGCTTCGCCCGAGTTAATTTGGTACTGGTGTTTATCTGGTGTTCACACGGAAAATCTTATGAAGTCGTGGTTACTTTAGAGATACCGGAAAAACATATGTTCACCATTTTGCATAGTTCTCTGCGTTACCCAGGAAACACCACGGGGAGGTAACCATGCAGCGTTTCCTTTATATAAAATGACATCAGGAAGTGAGAGAATTAGATTCCGTACGTAAAATTTGGACGCTAATTCTCTTGCACTTAGAATTGAATAATCGAGTTGGGACCCATTAGCTTTTCCTATTTATGACATAATCAATGCGCGTGCTACATTTCACGTTTCTATGATATCGGAAAGTGAGAAAATTACATTCCGTACGTAAAATTTGGACGCTAATTCTTTTGCACATAGAATTGAATAATCGAGTTGGGACCCATTAGCTTTTCCTATTTATGACATAATCAATGCGCGTGCCAAATTTTAAGTTTCTAAGGCACTGGGAAGTGACAGATTTAGATTACGTACGTAAAATTTTGACGCCAATTCTTTGGCGCATAGAATTAAATAATCGAGTTAGGACCCATTCGCTTTTCCTATTTCTGCCATAATCAATGCTCGTGCCAAATTTCACGTTTCTATGACACCGCAAAGTGAAAAAATTACATTCCGTACGTAAAATTTAGACGCAAATTCTTTTGCGCTAGAATTGAATAATCGAGTTGGGACCCATTAGCTTTTCCTATTTATGACATAATCAATGCCTGTGCCAAATTTCCCGTTTCTATGACACCGGAAAGTGAAAAAATTACATTCCGTACCCAAAATTTGGACGCTAATTCTTTTGCGCATAGAATTGAATAATGGAGTTGGGACCCATTAGCTTTTCTTATTTATGACATAATCAATGCTCATGCCAAATTTCCTGTTTCTAAGGCACCGGAAAGGGAAGAAATTACATTCCGTACGTAAAATTTGGACGCTACTTCTTTTGCGCATAGAATTGAATAATCGAGTTGGGACCCATTAGCTTTTCCTATTTATGACAAAATCAATGCTCGTGCCAAATTTCACGTTTCTATGACACCGGAAAGTGAAGAAATTACATTCTGCATGTAAAATTTGGACGCTAATTCTTTTGCGCATAGAATTGAATAATCGAGTTGGGACCTATGAACTTTTCCTATTTATAACATTTTCAATGCGCGTGCCAAATTTTAAGTTTCTAAGGCATTGGGAAGTGACAGATTTAGATTACGTACGTAAAATTTCGAAGCCAATTCTTTTGCGCTAGAATTGAATAATCGAGTTGGGACCCAATTTCTTTTCCTATTTTGGAGATAATCTATGCTTGCGCCAAATTTCATGTTTCTACGACATCGGGAAGTTGGAGAACTTTTGGCGAGTCAGTCAGTCAGTGAGGGCTTTCAGCTTCATATAGATATAGATAATGTCTGGAATATACCTGTATGTAATGTGTATCTGTTTTTAAGTTTGCAGAGTTTTAACTTCATATATATGATTTTGGTTATTTTTTTGTAATAAGTGTATCCCTACTAAATGTTCTGTCAGTTCTAACTGTACTAACCACCCCCATTCTCATTACTTAGGTACAAGGGAAGATAGTCTCAGATCCCTGTCTACTCTATCTGGTTGTCCCCCCACCTTCGCCCCCAGTCCCTAGTTTAAACACTCCTTCAACCTTCTAGCCATCTTCTTCCTCAGTACAGCTGCCCCTCCCCATTGAGATACAGCCCATCCTTATGATAGAAGCTGTAGCCAACAGCAAAGTCAGCTCATTCCTAAAGAACCAAAACCCCTACTGAGTAGGGAGCATTTACACAGAACGAGAAGCCCGCGATCCAGTTGTGGTTTTTATGCTGACTAAAAGTCAACGATAACTACTTGCGAACAAACCGTAAGCCTTTTTTTATTTTTATTTTTGAATTTTTTTTTAACCATTTAAACTGCACAAATTTGTTAATTCAAATGAATTTTGTGTGGTTTAGGCCGGCTGCACATGACCAGATTTGCTTTGCAGAATATGGAGCCGGTGTCCGCCTCCGGATTCCGCACCAAGTACCTTCCATAGCATGCCATGGGAAAGCGCTTTTTCCTGCACACGAGCAAAAAAATCAACTGATTTTCCCCTTGTGGAGGTAAAACCACAGCATGTTCTATTTTTGTACGGATTTTGCACGTACGACTTCTATTGAAATCAGTGAAACTCTTCCGACCTGTGGCTCTTCTGCAATTGACATGTAGGGGTTTAAAGAAAAAAATCTGTACTGCACATGTCCAACGGTGAGCTGTGCAAACTATCCGCAGTACAGAAAAGAAGATATAATGACAGGCACGTGCGAACGCCGGCCGAGCACAGGGTTGGATCCTGCTGCTGGCTCCCACATGCAGAATCTGACCCGGTCGTGTTCAGCCGGCCTTAAGGTGTTAAAGTGCTTAACACTTTCACCACCACCCTCCCTCCCTCTCACCACCCTCCCTCCCTCTCAACACATTTAAAGGGGTTGTCCCGAGGCAGCAAGTGGGTCTATACACTTCTGTATGGCCATAATAATGCACTTTGTAATATACATTGTGCATTAATTATGAGCCATACAGAAGTTATAAAAAGTTTTTTACTTACCTGCTCCGTTGCTAGCGTCCTCGTCTCCATGGTGCCGACTAATTTTTGGCCTCCGATGGCCAAATTAGCCGCGCTTGCGCAGTCCGGGTCTTCAGCAGTCTTCTATGGAGCCGCTCGTGCCAGAGAGCGGCTCCGTGTAGCTCCGCCCCGTCACGTGCCGATTCCAGCCAATCAGGAGGCTGGAATCGGCAATGGACCGCACAGAAGCCCTGCGGTCCATGAAGACAGAGGATCCCGGCGGCCATCTTCAGCGGTAAGTATTGAAGTCACCGGAGCGCGGGGATTAAGGTAAGCGCTCCGGTAAACTTTCTTTACTTTCCTGCATCGGGGTTGTCTCGCGCCGAACGGGGGGGGGGGGGGGGGTTTGAAAAAAAAAAAAACCCGTTTCGGCGCGGGACAACCCCTTTAACCTCTAGAAAGAAAGAAAAAAAAAGCATAGCACAATGTATATACCAAAAGATTACTATGAGTTAATATAAACACAAATAAACAAATGAAAAGAAAAATTGGTATGCACCTAGCAATTCCACGAATCCCAGGTCCGTAACTATTATTATTGCTCAAAATTGGTGAATTTGAGCGATTAATTGTTGTGTGTAAATGCAAAACAGTGACTCACCAGCTGTTTTTGCTGACTTTAAGTCAGCGAAAAAATTATTCCTGGATAGCTAGCTTTTCGTTATGTGTAAATGCTCCTCGCTGAGCGTTTCACATAGGTGAAGCGGTGAGCAAGAAGCCTGCGATCGAGCAATGTCTGTCAGTGGAAATGCTCTGCACGAGCGTTAACTACCTTAGTGGTGATGTCTGCGCTCGTGCAGTTGTTTAGCCGATTGTCGGCCCGTGTTAAAAGGGCCTTTAGAATGCAGCTCGCATACTGGCTTATGTCTGTTTTTATATAGCACTTGTCTATAGTACTTCCACTCCTCCTCTGTTATATTGAACACACAAGCAAACTAAATGGCTGTACTACATGGCTATCGTGTTATTACTGGAGCGTTAGCAGTGGCCGCTAGAACTTGTGTTTTTCCAGCAATTAGCGTTATTACACAAACGTCAACGCTGCTAATGTTATAGCCTAGGTGTTTTTAAAATTCCCAGTGTTTTGAGCGGGTCATTTTGTGCAGAATCCAGCCCTGGGAGTAGCGGCGTCTGCGCGTATCTGTGTGCTTTCGTTTTCATTTGAACTTCACTTCGAGCCGTCGAACATGCGCAGTGCAGATTGTTTTTGTGGTTTTTTTTTTTCACTGCTGCTTTTCTCGCGTAAGGGCTGTGGATCGAATGGCTTCCATTGACTTCAATGGAAGCTGTTCTCATGGATCCCCCAATCCCCTTTGCTTGCGGAAACTGCAAGTAGTTTTCAGAATTGTGCAGGAAGAATCTATTTCCCATAGCATGCTATGTGTTGTATTTGCTGCAGATCTGCGGTGTGGGCGCCCACCGCGGATTCCGCAGCAAATATCCGCCCCTGGGCGGGAAATCTAATTCAGGGTGGGTTTACCTATTCAAGGTGTGTTACAATGTATCTGTTGAGCTTGCTTATATGGTTTCCTAAAAGAGGGTTCATTTGCAGGTGTTACAAAGAAATGTACAAATTCAGCTGCAGTATGTCTGTCTAGCTTAACCCCTTAGTGACCAAGTCTGTTTGCACCTTAATGACCAGGCCAAATTTCGGAAATCTGACATGTCACTTTAGCATAGAATAACTCTGTAAAGGTTTTGCATATCCAAGTACCATATTTTCCAGAAAATAAGACCCTGTCTTATATTAATTTTTGCCCCAAAAGAGGCACTAAGGCTTTTTTTGTGGGAGATCTTATACTTGCCTAGCAGGTTTGGTCCCGATCCCTCCCGCAGCTCTCCACAGCTGCAAGGCGCTTCCTGTAGTCCTCAGCTGCTCATACAAGATCACTTCCTGGTTACGGGATTCATAAATCATGCCTCCAGGAAGTGCTGGCTGTGATTGGCTGAGCAGCAGTCGAAGAACCAATCAATGCAGCCCTAGATGAACCAACGCTATTGCTGTTGATTGCCTAAGCAGCAGTATAATAACCAATCAATGCAGCGCTAAATATAACAATCAACAGCCAACACGTTGTAAAGGTGGGATTTATGAATTGGCTCAGACGCGGCCGATCACTGGTTCATACAGTGCTGCATTGATTGACTGAGCAGCTGTCGAAGAACCATCCACAGCCATCACTTCCTGGAGGTGACTGCTGCTTTGGTAGACGGGAGCAAGGAGATTTTAAATTTCCTCGGTTCACCTGGCTTCTGCATATGCACCCAACACTTTACCGGTGGCAGCAGGACAGGGTGATTAGTTGTATCTCCTCTCACAGAGAGATGAAACTTGAACTTCAACTCCTTAGTGACCACGCTATCGTGTTTTACGCTGCTATGTTTTTCCATACATTGCAAGTGTCAGCTGTTTATTACAGCTGACACCTGCGGGCAAGCGCCCCGTTTGGCCACATGGCTGATCGGGACTGTTAACCCTCTAAATGTCACTATAACATCTGACAGCGGCATTTAAATCCACCGTACTCTTTCCCCCCTGCCCCAGCGGTGAGATCGGGAGAGCTGTGCGGTTGTCATGGCAGCCGGGGTCCTTCTGAAAGGTCCCATGGCTGTCATGGTAGAATGCCTATCAAGCCATCCCCGTGGGGTGGCTTGATGGGCTGCCTGTCAGAATGCAGTATGATGTAATGCTATGGCATTCCATCATGTTGCAGGAACGATTTAAGCATCGCTAGTTGTGGTCCCCCAGGAGAAATAGAAGAAAAAGTAAAAATAAGAACTATAAAGTTTTTTTTATTAAATTTTTTTTTTTTTTAAGTTTTTAAAAAAACCTTTTGCCAAATTTATAATACAAAATCTAAATAATAAAACAAAAATACATATTTGGTATCGCTGTGTCCATAAAAGTCCAAACTATCAAAGTAATGCATTATTTACTGCACACAGTCAACGTCGTCTGGGGGGGGGGGGGGGGGACGCCAGAAATGCGCTTTTTTTGGTCACCCTGTTGCCAAGAAAAAATTTAATAAAAAGCAATCAAAAAGTCCTATGTATTCCAAAATACATACAACTATATCGACGTAAAAATAAAAGTTTTTGTGCACAGAAGATGGACACAGAAAATGATTTTTAAAAAAGTAAATATCTTTAAAAAATATATATAAGTAGTACAGCAAAAAAAACCTATTTGCTATTGTAATCGTACTGACCTATAGAATAAAGTTAGCGTGTCATTTTTATTGCATTTTGTGCGCCGTAGAAACAAGACGCACTGAAATATGGCGGAATGTCTGTTTTTTCCATTTCTATCCACTTAGAATTTTTTTTAGGTTTTTCAGTACATTTTATGGTACATTAAGTATTACCATTGAAAAATACAACTCGTCCCGCAAAAAACAAGCCCTCATACAGCTACGTCGATAGATAAAGGAATTATGATTTTTTTTAAAGCAGGAGAAAAAAATGAAAATGAGGAAAAAGCAAAAAAGTGTGAAAACATGCATACTCTTTGGATTAAAGCCCTCTTGGCTGAGAACGTGACAGCTCCATGCTGTCATTGCCCGCAGGTAGCCGATAGCCTGGAGCTGTTTTCCCGGGCTGCAGGGAGCCCCTTCCCAGGCAATGGTTAGCGCCGATCACAATTAAGTGAAGAAAAAGTTCAAAAAGTTAGATTCAGCTGCCCTTATGGATCGAATCCATCAGGGCAGTTGAGCATACTCACCCGCCTTGTCCGTGGTGTCCCAGGATGAAGGGGTCCTCCAGGACCCGTTGCCGCTCTTCTGCGCATGCGCAAAAGTCCGGGAGCCCGGCAGATTTGAAATCTCCTGGCTCTCCCGGCCCCTGAAGGTAGCCGGGGACCAGGGGATGTCGCCAGGGACCACGGTGACCGGGCTAGTGATCGTCGCTATCCAATGGATAGTGGCAATCACGAAAAAGTTTTAAAAAATTGGAAAAAAGTTAGTTTCACCTCCCCTTATGGATTGGATCCATGAGGGGAGGTGAAAATACTCACCCCGGGTCCTCCGTGATGTCCAGGTACTCCGGGACCTGAAGGCCCCTTCTGCGCATGCGCGCCCGACGTCAGTCATTGGGCGCGTGCACAGAGTGGCTCAGGCCCCTGCAAATTTAAAATCCCTCTGCTCCTGGCTACCATGTGTAGCCAGGAGCAGAGAGATGTCACCGGGGACGTGATCACTTTTATCCAAAGGATAACAGTAGTGATCATTGTAAAGTTAAAAAAAAAAAAAAAAGTTTAAAAAGCTTACGTTTCATCTCACCTCACGGATCATATCCGTGAGGGAGGATGAAATTACGTACCTAAGGCCCCAGGATTTATCTGCTGACCTTACCCTAGCTTTTGCGCATACGCCCGTTGCCAAAAGGGCAGATGCATGCGCAAAAGCTGTGGATTGCCAGGGTAATTTAAAATCTCCCTGCTCTTGGCTACAAAACTTAGCCGAGAGCATGGAGATTTCACGAAGGGCCGTGTTGAGCAGTTTCTGGTCACATATCCAATGGATAATGGCGATAACGTAAAAGTAAAAAAAAGTTGAAGTTTCATCTCCCTTCACTGATGCGATTGGTGAGAGGTGATGACGTTTTACCGGAGGCCTCCGTATTTGAACCCCAACCCGTTCCTTCTCCGTGGACCTTCCCGGATTCTACGCATTCTACGCATGCGACCGCCGGCAAAATGCCAGACACATTGCGCAGGAGGCGGGGAACCAGGAAATTTAAAATCTCTTGCGACCGACGGTCGCTGACAGCCTGGAGTAGTGAGCAATCCCCGGTCACGTGATAAAAAGGTAGCGATCTACTTTAGGCCGGTCTCACATGACCGGATAGAAATTACAGATCCCGCATGCATGTGATCCGCGGTAATACGCATATCAATCACATTAAATTGCACAATTCCGCTCACATTAGCAGGTTGGAATTACGTAATCCACTTGCAAAAAACAGAACCCAGCATGTTCTGTTTTACCGCAGATATTCACAACATAAGGCCCATTGTGCTCCATGGTCACAGATATACCCGCAGCCCATACGCATCTACATTGTGTACTGCCTGCTGGTACCCGTGTCATCGCTAAGCCACGGTGCAGGAAATACAAACAAAAAAAGTGTACTGCACATGACTGCCTGCTTGAGTAGGCAGTTATGCGGAGTACATTAAGTGTCCGTATGCAGCGCCACGGCCGGGCTCACAGCTGGGATCCGCTGGGGGCCCGTCCGTATGCAGCGCCACGGCCGGGCTCACAGCTGGGATCCGCTGCGGGCCTCTACAAGCGGATTCCACTTATGGCCGTGTGAGCCCGGCGTTATTCAGACCGCTACCTGTAATACATAATTTACAAGAAGCCCCGGGAATGCTCGCCTTCCTGCAGTTCCAGGAGCAGCTTGTTGAGCGCCTTCTGTGTGAGACTGCCGCACCTCAGCAAGCTTACTGAGACTCACAGAGCGCCACTTTTTACACCCCATCCCTGCTGCTGAGGTCAAGAAATACCCCCCAAAAAGAATGGAAGGAGAGGGGGTGGGGCGAGATACTAGATTTTATTGCCCTTTGTACCCATTCCAACCAGTTCCCCATAATTGCCCCTGTCTTTGGAAATGCCACCCAGTTTACATTACTACTTTAATCTAAGGTTTGAGGAAGGCCAAAAAGGGCGCGGTGTGTGTGTGTGTGTGTGTGGGGGGGGGGGGGGCTTATTTTTAGGGAGTCCATTTTTTTTCCCGCACAAGTGAGCGATGGGGCCTGGAATGTATTCAGTTGCGCCCTGAAATCCAGTGGGTGTTCCCTCCATTATAGGCCTAGCCATGTGTCCTGTAAGTAGATTAGAGCCACAATGGATATGTTTCTGAACACGGGACAAACGGGGGTATCCATTTTGGGGTGAAAAGTCTTCATTCCTATGTAGACTGTACAAAAAAAATAGTTTTTAAATTGACACAATTGCCAAAAAAAATGAAAATCGTACTTTTTTCCTTCTGCTTTGCTTAGATTCATTCAAATACTTTGGGGTTAAAATATGCAGTACACCCCTAGATGAATTTGTTACGGGGTCTAGTTTTCAAAATGGGGTCATTTTTGGGGATTCTTTATCGTTTTGGCTGCTCAATGGCTCTACAATTGGGCAATGGGGCCTGGAATTAATTCAGTTGTACCCTGAAATCCAACGGGTGTTCCTTCCATTATAGGCCTAGCCATGTGTCCTGTAAGCAGATTGGGGCCACAATGGGTATGTTTCTGAATACGGCACAAACAGGGGGATCCATTTTGGGGTGCAAGTCTTCATTCATATGTGTGCAAGTCTTCATTCATATGTGTGCTGTACAAAAACAGCTGTTTTTAATTTTTTTTTCCTTCTGCTTTACTTAAATTCATTCAAAAACTGTGGGATGAAAATGGGCAGTACACCCCTAGATAAATTCGTTAAGGGGTGTAGTTTTCAAAATGAGGTAATTTGTGGGGGTTTTCTATGGTTTTGGCCGGTCAAGAGCTCTACAAGTGTGCTATGGGGCCTAAAAGGCCTTTCAGCAAAATTTCTGTTCATTTGGGCTTCATTGTGCATCCATACATAAGATTAGGGCCACAATGGATATATTTCTAAACAGAGGACAAACAGGGGTATCCATTTTGGGGTGTCAATCCTCATTTTCTTGTGCACTATAGAAAAAAATTAAATTTCATATTTTTGCAAATATGTCATTTTGAAGACCTTTTTTTATGTCAGAATCGCTTGGATATGCAAAGCCTTTACCGAGTTATGATATGTTAAGTGACACATGCCAGGTTTCCAAAATTTGGCTCCGTCACTAAGGTGCAAACGGGCTTCGTCACTAAGGGGTTAAGGGTAATTGTTGGCCGAATCGTGCAGCTGATGGTTTTTTCTTTTTAGAATTTCATTCACTTCCATTTGTACAACTCAAATGTATTGGCCTAGACTTAACGTTATATTCTGTGTTTCCTATCTATATAAAGCTGAAAGCCCTCACTGACTCACTCACTCACTCACTGACTGACTCGCCAAAAGTTCTCCGACTTCCCAATATCGTAGAAACATGAAATTTGGCACAAGCATAGATTATCTCCAAAATAGGAAAATAAATTGGGTCCCAACTCGATTATTCAATTCTAGCGCAAAAGAATTGGCTTCGAAATTTTACGTACGTAATCTAAATCTGTCACTTCCCAATGCCATAGAAACTTAAAATTTAGCACGGGCATTGATTATGACATAAATAGGAAAAGCTAATGGGTCCCAACTCCATTATTCAATTCTATGCGCAAAAGAATTGGCATCGAACTTTTACGTACAGAATGTAATTTTTTCACTTTCCGGTGTCATAGAAACAGGAAATTTGGCACGAGCATTGATTATGTCATAAATAGGAAAAGCTAATAGGTCCCAACTCCATTCAATTCTATGTGCAAAAGAATTAGCATCCAAATTTTACGTACATAATCTAATTTTCTCACTTTCCGGTGTCATAGAAACATGAAATTTGGCACAAGCATTGATTGTGTCATAAATATGAAAAGTTAATAGGTCCCAACTCGATTATTCAATTCTAAGCGCTAAAGAATTAGTGTCCAAATTTTATGTACGTAATCTAATTCTCTCACTTCCTGATCTCATTTTATATAAAGGAAACGTCGCATGGTTGCCTCCACGTGGTGTTTCCTGGGTAACGCAGAGAACTATGCAAAATGGTGAACATATGTTTTTCCTCAGTATCTCTAAAGTAACCGCGACTTCATAAAATTTTCCGTGTGAACACCAGATAAACACCAGTACCAAATTAACTCGGGCGAAGCCCGGTATATCAGCTAGTATTAATATATGGCTAGAGACGTAGTGCTGTATGCATATCTGTCACATAGATGAGAAGATTTGTCACATAGATATCGACTGTGCAGTAACCTTTTATGAATTCCAGATGAGTTGGAAATCAGTTCTTAAACATTAGACTATTCGCTCCTAGAATTCTTCTGATTTAGCCCGCCTACCATTTCCTGTTTTAATTCATTTGGTTTTTATGGGCGAGGAGATGAAGTTTCTTTTTCTCCCTAAAGTCTGGAAATCTAGACGTTAACTGAATGACAAATCGGCCCAGCAGATGTTGCCTAAGAGCCTGATTTTTTTTTTTCTTGTGGTGTCCCAGCATGTAGCTACATACTTGTAAATATGTAGCATTTATCAAGATTTAGGCTAAACTACAAGTTACTTTTTGCAGAATGTGGTTTTCAGTTGTAGGTAAAACAGAAGTTACGGTAAGTCACGTTACAGAAGCATATTTATTCTTTACTTTCCTGGGAGTTGTTTTGTTTGTTTTGGTTTTTTTTACTGCTTTTGTTTTGTCAGTAAACTTTATTTTTCTTCTAGGAATGAAGTCAGCTCAGAATATTGTGTTTTCTGCTACTAAATATTTTTAGTTTTTGCGAAAGTGTTAAATATTTGAGCTCAAAGAGAAGGCCACTGTGTATTGTGCACTGTGACACATAATGCTGGTGATTTAACTTAAAAAAAAAAAATAAGTTTTATGTTTAGAATGCAAAGGATTAATCTTTTAGGGTTTAGCTACTATTAGCAGACTTTCAACTCAGTTAATTTACAATCAACTATCCTATGTGTAATTTGAGATATAATATGTTAGAGGGGTTTTCTAAGTTATTTTTTAAGTCTCCCCACCCCACCCCCTTTTCCCCCCCTCTGCCCAAAAATAAATAAAAGTAATCACTCTGGCAGTGGACTGTTGCTTCAGGGCAATGAAAATTGACAACTGATGTCATTAAACCAAAATACCTGGTGACATCTTGTAATCCTATCACATGGGTTTCTTTTATATAAGTCCCCGGCTAATTTACAGAACATTACTGATGACGTCCCTGTCAGGCTCTCAGTTGGCTGCAGCGGTCACATGGCTAAACAACCTATATGACAGCTGCAGAAAAAATAGATCAGTGGACCAGAGAGCGCAGCAGGGAGGTAAGTGGTGGTGTATATTTAAAAAAACAAAAACAAAACATTGCATCCTCCCCCTTCCTCCAATGTAAAAAAAATAAAAACTCTCTATTTGAATATAAGGGGGCCAGACCAGGTATATATAACCATATTGTCCAAAGCTTTTTATATTTGTTCTGTCTTACCTTTTTTTTTTTTTTTTAACTCCATTTTATTGAACAGTAAATATACCAAGCAGTATATACGAAAACAACTTTGCATACATCGCATATTCTTCAAATCATAGGAGACTTACACAGGTACATTGTCCACATCTGATATATAAGCACAATACACTGGTACCTTAGGCTTTCATAACAGTAGAATTTTACGGTCGGCACACGGGCGATGAAACTGATGACACCAATACACGCTAAATGGGGTACTGCTAGGAAAAAGTGATATGAAGAAAGACCTGGGGGTACTAGTGGACTTTAGACTTAGGCCCCCTGTCCACGGCATTGTATTCGCCGGCGGTAAACCGCCGGCAAATCACGACAGCCGACACTCCCCATAGCATTGCTATGGAAAGCGCCGCCACCTGTCCACGAGCGGAGAATCATTGCGATTCTCCACGAGCGGCGGGCAATTTGCAGCATGCTGCGAATTGCCCCGATTCTCTGTGGACAGCCTATCTATTAGATAGCGCTGACCGGCGGAGATTCGGCGCGGCTCCCACAGCGGAGCTTCACCGTGGGATACCGCATCGCCCGAGGACAGCCGGCCTTAACTGGAGCAATCAATGCCAGTCAGCTGCTGCAATAGCAAATAGTCTTGGGGTGCATTAAAAGAGATATAGGGCGAGAACATTATTCTTTCACAATACAAGGCACTTGACAGGCCCCACATGGAATACTGTGTAAAGTTCTGGACACCAGTGCTCAGGAAAGATGTTGCAGTGAGAAATGCAATGTCCTACATCTGGGCAAGAAAAATGAAAAAAGCACATACAGAATGGGAGGAATTGAGCTAAGCAGCAGCAGATGTGAAAAAGACTTGGGTATACTAATAGATCATAGACTGAACATGAGTCAACAAAGTGATGCAGCAGCCAAAAAGGCAAACACAATTCTGGGATGTATTAAGAAGCATAGAGTCTAGATCACGTGAGGTCGTTATCACCCTCTACTCTTCCTTAGTCAGACCTCACCTGGAATACTGTATCTAGGTCTTTTTAAAGTGGGGTGCCCAGAACTGGACAAACTAGAGCAAGTTCAGAGAAGAGTTACCAAGATGGTAAGTGGTCTGCAAATCATGTCCTATGAAGAATGATGAAAGGATCTGGGAATGTTTAGCTTGCAAAAAAGAAGGCTGAGAGGAGACTTAATAGCTGTCTACAAATATCTGAAGGGTTGTCACACTGCAGAGAGATTAGCCCTCGTCTCATTTGCACAAGGAAAGACTAGAAGCAATAGGATTAAACTGAAAGGGAGGATATACAAATTAGATAGTAGAAAAAAACTTTCTGACAGTGAGGGTGATCAATGAGTGGAACAGGTTACCACTGGAGGTGGTGAGTTCTTCAATGGAAGTGTTCAAACAAAGGCTGGACAAATATCTGTCTGGGATGATTTAGTAAATTCTGCACTGAGCAGGGGGGTTGGACCCGATGACCCTGGAGGTCTTTTCCAACTCTACCATTCTATGATTCTAATAGCGACCCCCTGTATTGCTGGCCCCAGTAGTAATAGTGACCCCCTGTATTGCTGGCCCCAGTAGTAATAGCAGCCCCCTATAGTGGTGGCTCCAGTTGTAATGGTGACCCCAACAGTGGCCTCAGTAATTTATTGTGGACCTGGTAGGAGTAGGTGACCACCTATTGTGGCCCCGGTAGGAATAGTTGACCCCTATTGTGACCCCGGTAGGAATAGGTGACCCTAGTAGTTAAAGCAACCTCCTATTGCGACCCTAGTACTAATAGCGACCCCAGTAGTTATAGCAACCCCTATTGCGGCCCCAGTAGTAATAGCGACCCCAGTAGCTATAGCAACCCCTATTGTGACCCAAGTAGTAATAGCAACCTTAGTAGTTATAGCGACCCTCATTGCGGCCCCAGTCGTAATAGCGACCCCAGTATTTATAGCGACCCCTATTGTGGCCCAAGTAGTAATAGCGACCTCAGTAGTTATAGCGACCCTCATTGCGGCCCCAGTCGTAATAGCGACCCCAATATTTATAGCAACCCCTATTGTGGCCCAAGTAGTAATAGCGACCTCAGTAGTTATAGCGACCCCTGTTGTGGCCCCAGTAGTATTATTAACCCCCCAGTAGCCCCAGCAAAAGCATTAACCCCCCCCCCCCCCGTGTAAGAACATTAACCCCTCCCCAACCCATATACTTGCCTCCTTCTGGCAGTCCCGCGCTCACTGTGTCCCAGCCGCCGTCTCTGACCTCGCCGCTGACAGCTGCGTCCTGCGCTCACTGTTTCCCGGGCCACTGTCTCTGACCTCGCCACTGACAGCTGCGTCCCGCGCTCACTTTGTCCTGGCCACTGGCTCTGTCCCCGCTGCTGTCAGCTGTGTCCCCCCCTCAGTGCATTCCTCACTGTGTCCAGGCTGCTGTCTCTGTCCCCGTCCCTGACAGCTGCGTCCCCCGCTTGGTGCACTCTGCAGGACCGTTCTCCGTGTGCTGCTGTGCTTCCCGACCGACTTCCACGTGAGGATCTCGCCGCATTAATACTGCTGCATTATGCTGCCACACCTAACTCCCGGTGGTGACATAATATAACAGTACCAATTACGTGATTTCCAGCCAGAGAGCTGCGGCGCCGGTAGGGAATCGCTGCTCTAGACAGTATAAATACTTAGGAAGGTTAATCATTTTAAGAAGATTTATTCTGCCAGCCACAGATAATAGCAGAGCGCTCCACATTTTGAGTTTATGCCGCAGTGACATCAATAAGGGAGCAATATTCAGATTAAGGCCCCCCCCCCTGTCCACGGCTGAGGCAGAATATCGCTAGCGATAATCTGCCGCAGGGGAGGAGGGGGGAGCACTGACAGGTTTCCGAGATTAGTCTATCTAATAGTCTCATTGTGGAGAATCGCGGCGATCATAGCATGCCGCGATTTAAATCGCTAGGATTCTCCACTCGTGAACGCCGGCGCTGCCTTTTCCATAGTAGCCTTATGGAAAGCTTTACAGAGCGTGATCCGCGGGCGATTTATCGCCAGCGGATCATCGCCCGTGGACAGGCAGCCTAAAGCTCAGAGTATGATCTCTAGATTTTTAAATTGAGGTGACCTGAAATTGTAGAATACATCTTCCATCTGCCACCCCTCAAGTCTCAGAGGCATAAAAGCCGACTTCTGCCAATTAATGCGTAAGCCTGAAAATCCTCCAAACCCATCTATTAAAAAGATAGCCAGTGGCAAAGTCTTCCTAGGCTCTGACATATATAGTATTAGATCACCTGCGTACAAACCTATCCTATTCTCTCTAAACCTGATCCCAACACCGTTATATGATGCATGTTGCCAAATCATTAAAGCCAAAGGCTCTGTGGCGATGGCAAACAGGAGGGGGTAAAGCGTGCAACCCTGTCGGGTGCCTCTTTGTGGTGGAAAGGAGGTGAAGCTCAGACCATTTACCTTGACCATGGCTACCGTGGCTCTATACAGAATAGAAAACCACTAAATAAATGAGTCCTCAAAACCAAATCTCCGGAGTGCCTCTATCAACTATGGCCATTCGACCATGGCAAGTCGAACGCTGCGTCTAATAAAGCCAAGGCCCAGTCCAAACCCCCACCTGTGTAACTACCTGCGTCCGTCTAATATTGTCCAAGGTAGACATTTGCGGAATAAACCTGGCTTGGTCAGGATGTATGATTCCTTTTATATCTTGATTCAGGCAAGAGGCCAATATATTTTTAGTAAGGATCTAATTATCTGTGTTTTAGTAGTTAATCGGGCGTATATGAACCACATTTCTCTGGGTCTTTATTGGGTTTCAAAATGAGCACTATGCTAGCCTCTGACATAGACTCCGGGAAACCACCCTCCTCAAATATATGATATAAAGAAAGCAACTGTGACATGATCCCTTCGTTGTTTTGTAAATAGACCTCCAGCGAAAGGACGTCTGGTCCTGGGGTTATAACCCTTAGTCACGTGTGTCTCCACAGTGACTGACACTGTTCTGCTAAGAGTTCTCCCCCACTTGCTGTAGCTTTTTTAATAAGAGATTAAGGACCTAAACAGATTGAGGACCTCATTAACATATTCCCTGTGCATTTTGGGAAGAGCGAAGTGTCACTGTAAACTGGAAGATTGCTAGAATTAGCCAGGTCTAACTGCTCTGAGGACATCGCCAGAGCAAAGATGGAGCTGCAGGAAGATCATACGCTCTTCCCAGAATGCACAGGAAATATGCAAATGTTCTTCCTGCAGCGCCAATCTCTGGTCTGGTGATGTCCTCCGCGAAGCTAGATCTGGCTAATCGCATCAATCTTCCTGCCTACAGTGACTCTTCACTCTTCCCAGAATGCACAGGGAATATGCAAAGAGTCACTGTAAGTGGAAAGATTGCTGGGATTAGCTGGGTCTAGCTGCTGGGAGGATATTGCCAGACAGAAGTTGTACACTTAGTAGTATCTTATAGGTGTTTTTATCTTCACTACAAGTCTTGGCTTTTATAAAAGTTTAGACGTGGACATCAACTGATGACATGGAAAAGGAGAGGAACCATATGGTGAGCTGCAACATATTCTATATGTTTACAGACCTACCAGAGGAAGAGCCAAACTTCATCTGCCAGAAATGCAAGCTTGTATTTCTAATGGAGGAAAAGGTGCATAGTTTTCAGAAGAGAATAGCTATATTGAAACTCATTAAGGAAGGTGATGATTTCCTTGACAGAGCAGAGGAAAGTCTTCAAAATGTTGAAGGAAAATAAATGTCCAGCGTACCTGCAAAAGCAGAGGAATGGAAACATGTGGCCCAAAGAAGCAGGAGGATCAGGAGTCAGCCAGCACCCATACTACTTGGAAAACTGTACCAGATTCTCATGCAGGGGGGGCTGGTACTGGTTCCTGAGCAGAAAGAGGTACAGCAAGAAATGACTCTACCCACAATGAACAGAGGAGGAGGTACAGCAGGAAATGACTCTACCCACAAAGAACAGAGGAGGAGGAGGAGGTACAGCAAGAAATGACTCTACTCACAAAGAACAGAGGAGGAACTGTGTAGTAAGCACACAGAGTCCTCTTGAATGGAGAAAAAAGTGCTGTTGTGAAGAAGAAAAGGAGAGTGGCGGTTGTGGGGGATTCCCTATTTAGAGCAACAGAGGCTGCTCTCTGCAGACCTGACACCTAACGAGAGGTGTGCTGTCTTCCAGGTGCACAAATCAAAGCTGTGTCTGATAGGCTGTCAAGACTCTTCAGTCCTACAGAACACCACCCATTTCTACTAATACATGTAGGTACAAATGACACTGCAAAAAAGGACCTTGCAACTATCTGCAGAGACTTTGAGGACCTCGGAAAGGAGATGAGGGAAATAAGAGCACAGGTGGTCTTCTCATCCATCCTCCCAGTGGATAGCCATGGAATAACATGATGGAACAGGATTCTAGAGGTCAACTGCCTGCGTCGATGGTGCCATCATTCCAAAATTTGGATTTCTAGACCCTGGAGTGTATTACCTATATGATGGATTGCTTCCTAGAGATGGGTTGAACCTTACAAAAACAGGTAAGCATATATTTGGTGGGCGCCTTGCTATGCTCATTAAGAGAGCTTTAAAGTAGAACAATATGGGAAGGGAAGTGGAGGCCAGGTAAAAATATACAGCCGATTAATACATTTGAGAACCTTGCTATTAGAAGTGGAAAGAAAGACAAAAAATTCTGAAGGAAAGTAGAGGAGCAAGAGACACCGATCACAAACTAAAATGTTTTAACACAAGTGCACAGAGCATGGGAAACAAGGAGAATTGAAGCTTCTAACACAGGAAAAGAAATGTCATAGGCATCACGGAAACTTGGTGGAATGATACACATGATTGGAATACAAGGCTTGAAGGATACAACTTATTTATAAGAAGCAGACCTAAAAAAGGGGAGGAGGTATTGCATTGTATGTTAGGAAAACCTTAATCTCCTGAGATTCAAGTTTTAGAGCATGGTAGTTCTGTAGAAACTGTTTTGGTAAGAATACAAGCAGAGAACAATAGAAAGGACACTATTGTAGGAATTTACTATAGGGCACCAGTTTACAAAGTAAAAAGAAAGACATTACAGGTAATATGCTTGGTGTTTTGAACCCATGTGTGATGTGTTTTAAAATGCTCAGTGAAAAGAAAGCTTTATTATAAAAAAAAAATTTCACCCTGCGTGGCTGGGCAACTCCTTTAAGTACAGTTTTAACTAAATATACAGATTCTTTTTCTCTCCCCCATAACGAAAACAATACAACTAATTTCTTTCCACAGCGATGTACATGGAACATATTACAGTGCGCATTTTTGTTTTTTTTCCAGGGTGCGGGACAAGAAAAGCTTGGAATCTATATAAAATCTGTTGTGAAGGGAGGAGCTGCGGAAGTGGTTTGTATATTAATATATTTTGGGAGGGTTTCCCAAGAAGGTTTTTTTTTGTTTGTTTCTTAATGCTGCATTTTTCCTCCCCTCCCCCACAAAAAAAAATCCCTCACAAAAAAGGCCCCCATCTTCAAAAAAGAGAAGGTGGATCCAGGAAACTACAAGCCTGTGAGCCTGACTTCAATACCAGGAAAAATCTTTGAACAAATTATTAAACAGCATGTATGCAAGTACTTGGATAAAAATTGAGTAATTAAGCAGAGCCAGCATGTGTTTGTAACAAGTGATGCCAGACAAATCTAATTTCCTTTTATAACAGAATCACCCTCTGGGTTGATCAGGGAAAAGCGGAGGATATAGTCATATTTTGATTTTAGTAAAGCATTTGACAAAGGATCTCACAGCATACTAATTGAAAAAATGACCGAGTATGGGATTGACAAGGCAACACCTGGCTGACTGATCGTACTCAAAGAGTGGTCATTAATGGCTGCACATCCAAGTGGAAGAATGTATCAAGTGGGGTACCACAAGGCTCTGTCCTAGGCCCAGTGTTGTTCTACATTTTTATAAATGATCTGGAGGAGGGAAATGATGAGACACTGATCAAATTTGTTGACGGCACAAAGCTAGGAGGGATAGCTAACACTAGGGATGAGAAGGAGAGTATTCAAAAAGATCTAGAAAAGCTTGAACAGTAGGTGGCAACTAACAGAATAGTATTTAACAAGAAGAAATGCAAAGTCCTACATCTGGGCAAGAAAAGTAAAGAAAGCATATACAGAATTTGAGGAATTGGGCTAAGCAGCACATGTTAAAAAGACTTGGGTAGACTAATAGATCATAGACTGAAAATGAGTTAACAATGTGATGCAGCAGCCAAAAAGGCAAACACAATTCTGGGATGTATTAAGAGAAGCATAGAGTCTAGATCACGTGAAGTAATTATCCGCCTCTACGCTTCCTTAGTCAGACCATCATGGAATACTGTGTCAAGCTCTGAGTACCCCGCTTTAAAAAAAGACATAGACAAAGTGGACCAAGTTTAGAGAAGGGTTACCAAGAGCTTTCAAAAAAGAATCATATAATGGTAGAGTTGGAAGGGACATCTGGTTCAACCCCCTGCTCAGTGCAGGATTCACTAAATCATGCCCGACAGAAGGCTGAGAGGAGCTGTCTACAAATATCTGAAGGGCTGTCGCAGTGCAGAGGGATCAGCCTTATTCTCATTCGCACAAGGAAAGACTAGAAGCAATGGGATGAAACAAAGTGAGGAGACACAAATTAGATATTTGAAAAAAACTTTCTGACAGTGAGGGGTGATCAATGAGTGGAACAGGAGATGGTGAGCTCTCCTTCAATGGAAGTGTTCAAACAAAGGCTGGGCAAATATCTGTCTTGGATGATTTAGTGAATCCTGCACTGTGCAGGGGGTTGGACCAGATGACCCTGGAGGTGCCTTTCAACTGTACCATTCTATGATTCTAAAAACAAACGCCCTTTTGATCTAGAGGAAGGTTAAAGACGCGCAACGAGGCAGATGCTAATTTAGCTCCTTTGGAGGAAAAAATTCCTTCCCGACTACATAATAGCAGTCAGAATAATCCCTGGATCAATGTTTGAGTTCTACCTAACTCAAAGACCCTAATCAACAACTCCACTGGTCACTTAATGTCTATATTTTGTAATATAAGCGCTCTAAAAAATCTAGTCCTTTCTTAAACTCCTCTACCAATGTTACCATCACCACGTCCTCAGACAGAGAGTTCCACAGTCTCACTATTCTTATAGTAAGGAACCCCTTTCTGTGTTTGTGATGAAACCTGCTTTCTTCTAGACGTAGCGAATGCCCTTGTTACCTTTTGCAGTCCTGGGTATAAACATCATGGGAGAGATCCTTATATTGTCCAGTAACGTATTTATACATAGTTATTTGGTCGCCTCTTAACGGTCTTCTTTCCAGGGTGAATAACCCCAATTTTGATAGCCTCGCTGGGTATTCCAGTCCTCTCATTCCGTTTATTAATTTAGTTGCCCTTCTTTGTACACATTCAAGCACTGCAACATTTTTCCTGAGCACCGGTGTCCAGAACTGTATGCAGTATTCCATGTGAGGCCTGACAAATGCCTTATATATCGGAAGAATAATGTTCTCTTCCCTTGTCCCTATACCTCTTTTAATGCACTCCAAGACTTTATTTGCTTTTGCAGTGGCTGACTGGCATTGACTGCTCCAGTTAAGTCTACAGTCCACTAGTACCCCCAGGTCATTTTCCATTTCACTTTTCCCTAGCAGTACCCCATTTAGTGTATATTGGTGGAATCCATTTCTCCTGTCCATGTGCATAACCTTACATTTATCAATATTGAACTTCATTTGACATTTTTTTTTAACCTAAGCCCCTAGCTTTCTTAGGTCCGTTTGTAGCCACATATTGTATTCCTTTGTATTAGTTATCTTGTATAATTTTGTATGGTCTGCAAATATTGATATTTTACTGTGTAGTCCTTCTATCAGGTCATTATTAAATATAGTGAAAAGAAGGGGGCCAAATACTGAACCCTGTGGCACCCCACTAGCAACGGTGGTCTATTCAGAGTATGAACCATTTATTACCACCCTCTGCTTTCTATCTCTGAGACAGTTATTTACCCAGATACACACATTTTCACCCAGTCCGAGCTGTCTCATTTTATATATCGGCCTATTATGCGGCACAGTGTCAAATGCTTTAGAGAAATCCAGGTATACGAGATCAGTAGACTCTCCCATGTCCTACCTAGAACTTATTTCATTGTAGAAGTTGATCACATTGGTCTGGCATGATCACTCCCCCTCGGGAACCCATGCTGATGAGGAGTTATACTGTTTTCCTTGAGGTATTCCACGGTGGCATCTGTCAAAAACCCTTCAAATATTTTTCCAGTTATTGAAGTCAGACTTACCGGCCTGTAGTTACCAAGTAGCATAATGGAACGTTATACAGTATGTGTAAGACAAATGCTTACACCAGGCAGAAAAGACAATTGTATGCAGTTCCTAAACTATAACGCATAATTTTCCTTTAGAGGTATAATAAAACTTTTATTTCCATAAGGCTCAATAAGAAATGCAAAATGCTCAGGTAGCTTTAATTAATTCAACACACCAAAATGGTTAATGGTAGATCTGTTGGAGGCGAGGATTGAGTCTCCTGCTGCATATAGGAGAACCAGAGAGTCACCTAAAGATGAAACTGTTTGGTTTATTTCAAATATTATTCTAGTTAAAAGTGACACATTATGGGGCTTGTGCGCTCAATGCCCTCTGCTGGTAACACCATTGGCTGCACTTGTAAGCTAAAAAAGTTGTCCAGTAGAAAAGTAATTCCCAGACTAACTTCGCATGGGATAGTTTGTGGCAGATTTTTATGCTTTTGCATATTGCAAGCCAAAGCAAGGAGTAAAACTTAAACTTCCGCAACTCAGAGGCCTGTGGAGGGTGTTCTGCTACTCTAAATGAGACTAAATACGAACAGCAGCCACTTCAGACGATGCACTTCTCATTTGTGAAAAAGAATTTGAATAAAAAAGTTGCCAATAGGTGGCACTGTCGCTATGCAAATCACACTACAAATGTTTACTTTAGCCCCCCCCCCCCCCCCATGGTTTTTCACAACTCTCTCCATTTCAAAAGCCATGTTTTCCACTTAACACGGTGAATCTGCTTGATGTAAATACACATACTGCATAGTCCAAACGTAGAACAGCAGACCTAGTCTTGGTTTTTAGAACCGTGTTAAGTTTTACTTTTATTTTGTTGCCATATTCTAGGACGGCCGTCTAGCTGCAGGAGATCAGCTTCTTAGTGTGGATGGAAGAAGTTTGGTGGGGCTGTCTCAAGAACGGTAATTCTTGTAAAATGTTAAAACTTTGCTATTTGATGTGTATGAGTGTGAGATTTTTCGCCATTAGTTTTATCATAAATTGGAAAAAAATTCTAAAGATTTTGCAGAGAGTTGTTTTTAAAAAAAACAGCTTCTAGATATGCTGTGTGAAGAATGTAACTATAGGGGTGTAGTTGCATCACCAACCTTTGGTGGCCCATAAAGTGCCTCCTTATATGAAAAAAACAGTACTATGAATGAAGCATTATAGTTGGGAGCGCTGTTAAGTATTTTGCAGTATTGTAATTGAAGCATTATTGCTGGCCCGGTTACTGATTTTGCATCGGGACATTCAAATAACAGAACATCTCTGTATTGTATGTTCTTGCATCTGCCCGTTAGAGTCAAACCAATTACTTTGTAACCTTAACAAGTAATGTGATAAATGGGGGTTGCTGCTCTATAACTAAAACTGATTTTTCTACCAGGGCTGCTGAGCTTATGACAAGAACAGGTTCAGTCGTCACACTTGAAGTAGCGAAACAAGGAGCAATATACCATGGCCTAGCAACACTGCTAAATCAGCCATCTCCACTGATGCCAAGAGGTAAATAAAGCTTTTTGAGAAATTAAAGAGTAACTACACTTTTCAGAAATTTTTGACCGGTCAGAGAGCTAAAGATGGCCCGCATGGAGATCTATAGAGGCACTGTAGACCGCTTTGGGGGCTGTCTACAGCGGCCAGGAGGAGTCAAAGAGAAGTGAATACAGCCAAGGGGAAATGGAACTACAGCCCCCCTCTTTCTGGCAATCAACAGTATCTTAGCAGTAGGACCCCTACTCATCAAAACTTTTGACATGTCTTTGATATGTCAAAAGCTTTAAAAAATGTAGTTATTCTTAAAACATTAAAACTAAAAAGGCATTTAGGGAAACAAATATTTATTAAGGGGCAT
The DNA here is from genome assembly GCA_035609135.1 of Eleutherodactylus coqui. Taxonomy (NCBI): domain Eukaryota; kingdom Metazoa; phylum Chordata; class Amphibia; order Anura; family Eleutherodactylidae; genus Eleutherodactylus; species Eleutherodactylus coqui. The sequence goes on along the minus strand of CM069407.1, from coordinate 118,155,781 downwards.
ACATAGAAATCACAAGGTTACCCCACCCCAGAAAGGAGAAAAGGCTGTCTTTGCACCCCCCACCCCCCAAAATTGTAATGCTGAAATGTCAATATGGCACCATAGTATACAAAACACAGTTGGTGTTGCATTAAACGGAATGTCTATTCTGCAGCCTGCCGCAAAATCCATGTTTTTCTGCTATCTGCATGCGATCTTTTAAAGTGCCATTCACTGTAGTGGGATGTACTTTAGTATTGCTCCTATAACACCTTATACACAGATAATCAGAAACGAACGTTTGTCTACCCAATTATTATTCCATATAAAGACGCCTTTGATCACCCAATAAATGAGAAAAGGCTCATTGCATCCTTTATAAATCACCAAAAATCATTACTGTTGGCAGCACATCGCTCTATGTGATCAGATTTGCATTGAAAACTTGCACAAACTGTGCCAGAAAACGGTCTTGAATTTAATGATATAATGATAGATTATATCAATTAAAACCAGCAGATGCGTGTTTCAGGGTAAGCCCCTTCATCAGTTAGGCTGGGTGAGACTAAGTTACAGAAAATACCCTTCAGAGTATAGATTAAATAATTAAAACTAAATTTAAGAAACTAAAAAGGCACACTAAACAAAAAAAAAAAAAAAACATTTGCAGCCCTCCAGGACTATGTGGTGATGTTATTCCCCCATTCAGTGCATGAGGAGAAAAAACCCTAATCAGTAGGCCACCCTGATTTATATTAGTGGAGCAAGATCAATTATTTTCCAACATTCTGGGAAAGTTATGCTGATTACTGGTTATTAAGCGATAGGGTAACCTCCCATCACTTATATCAATTCTTCATAAACGTGGATAGTGGATTTTCTTTTTTAAGAAGGAGTAGATTTTATCCTTCATAGAGAACTACCACTATTCTCCCATGGGTGTTACTGATATAGCTTATTGTCTCACGAAACGACAGTTTCTGTACTTTGTGTCTCACTTCATATATATCTTCTGTATTTCGTATCAAACGTCATGCATACCTTCTATATACCTTCGACGCGTTTCCCCGCTAGTTACGCGGTTCATCAGGAAGTATATCTGTTGAACACCCTGAAATTAAGTCAGCTGCAGTCTACCCTGTATATGACCTTTCACGACATAATACAGAAAATTATAACCTCAGTATATAAACATGTTCCCAACTTCCTAAAATGTGCATAAAGATCACCAATAAATATCTCCTAGTAAGGAATTAGAATAAACAAATGATTTACATACTGGAGTACATCCTTTTTGCTACTTAGTTAAGCGATAAAGGAAAATAATCTCCTCGTGCCATTATTGCCAGTTTCCAAAATGGCACCCTGTCCCCAATCTCCAGTCATGTGACAGTCACAAGGGCAGGTAGACTCCAATCACGTGACCGCTGAGGAGGAAGGGGTGGAGAAGTTAACCCTGCCCCATGTGCTACCATGGCAACAGTAAACTACAGCAGCATTCACTTCGATGAATGACCCGCATTGGATATAAGGTGACACAGCTTACATTTATAGCAGTAGTTTATTGCACTTTAACCCATATAACCCAAACTGGGGACATAATAAGTGGCGATTAGTTGGGCAAAAGGATTGTTGTGAAACACATGTAAATTGCAGGACAACCTATGATTGGACAATGGGCATTAAGACCAACCCATGGGTGGTCTTGAGGTAGCTATATAAAGCCTGAGAATGCATAGGAGCCTCATATATACTCTAGCATACCACCAAGGCTATGAGCTGCTGTCTTTTTCTTTAACCTTCTATGTTTGCTTATGGGGTGAACCTTTACTGGAAAAGGGGACAATATGTTCTATACAGCCAGCAAAATCTAGTAGTGTTTAGTAAAGTGTGAATTATGTAGCCTCATATATTTAGCCATAGTTATCTGAGATTGTGCTTTACCTCAATGTAGGAACTTGCATCATAAAGCCAGTCAATGCAAGATATACGCTAGTAATTCACACAGAACATCGTTTTGCAAATACCTTTGAGGGGAATATTATTCACCATCCTGCCAGGTGACTTTATTCTCTGGTTACATGAACCACTATGTTGAGGATTCCCTGATTTCCACATCTTAGGGCAGGGATATTATTTTATTTAAAAAACCACTTCCGCAATAGGCATAGTGAAACTTGTTGATACCTCCTATTGCATATTCTCCCCTCTGAGGAATCCATACGAACAAGGTTACACTACAGCAACAAATTAATACGAAGCTCACACACAAACGAGAGGAACTGATACCTATGAATGGGGGATATTGGTAAATTGAGTGGTTTAAGCGATAAAATCCACAAATATGTCCTAGGTTTGACCAGTTGGAGACTAATTAGTCATACACAAAATTAGTTTATCCATGGTCCATCTTTACACTATATAAACCCCCTCCTCCTGTAAGAAAGATGAGCCATATTACCAAATTAGGCATTATACCGCTCCCAATAACACTTAAGCGACTAAGTTGAATGTTGGGCATGATCTTATGGTCGATTTAAGCAAAATGACCTATATGCGTCGATTTAAGAAAATACTATCTATTAGAAATATATTCTGTGTTTATTTTCTAAACCCGTCTATAAGGGAATAAATATACTTCCTGATATGAAGTTCAATAGGAAATACAGAAGATATATATGAAGTGAGACACGAAGTACAGAAACTGTCGTTTCGTGAGACATTAAGCTATATCCGTAGCACCCATGGGAGAATAGTGGTAGTTATCTATGAGGGATAAAATCTACTTCTTAAAAAAAAAAAAAAAAAAATCCACTATCCACGTTCATGAAGAATTGATATAAGTGATGGGAGGTTACCCTATCGCTTAATAACCAGTAATCAGCATAACTTTTCCAGAAGTGGGATGTTGGAAAATAATCGATCTTGCTCCACTAATATAAATCAGGGTGGCCTACTGATTAGGGTTTTTTCTCCTCATGCACTGAATGGGGGAATAACATCACCACATAGTCCTGGAGGGCTGCAAATGTTTTTTTTTTGTTTAGTGTGCCCTATGGGTTGTATTTTAATGAATTATAATAAAATTTAGTTTTAATTATTTAATCTGTACTGTGATGGGCCTTACTACGTGAATAGATTCTTGCCTCTGTGATTAAAAAAAAAAAAGAAAAAAAAAAGTTACAGAAAATAAAGTTATCCAGAAATAGAAAAAAAGCATTGAATGATCAGAGGTGTACAAGGCAGGACGAGGAAAGAAACCTAAACATAATTAAAAAAAAAAACAAAACAAATGAGCATTAGGACGAAAAATATGTCCGTAATAGCGCATAAAAAGTCTGTATAAGGACTCCTGTCCATGGTCAATAGTGCATTGCGTCACTCGTGGCAATAATCCGGCCGCAAGTAACGCAGTGCACACTTTACATAGCTTTGCTATGGAAAGCACAGCGCCCTGTCCACAAGTGGAGAATGATAACAATTCTCAGCTTGCGGGACTCAAATCGCAGCATGCTGCAATTCGACCGCGGTGAGCCTATCTGTCAGATAGGCTCACGGCAGAGAACGTTCAGTTCTCTCCACTGCTTCCCGGGGGAATAATTTTGCTAGCGATATTCCACCTCGCCCGTGGACAGGGGGCCTAAAGATAAAACTGGTATTTGACATAAATTTTGAGCAATGCACACTTAAAATTAATTCGGATTAACTGTAAATAGTAGAATTTTTGTACGTAAGGAATGTAAAATATGTCGGAAGATTGTCAATTATATATAGTGATGGCAGATATAAAAATGAGTATAATGTGAATATTAAAAATGCATAAATAGAACATTAAAATCATGACCACTGGCATTATATCCTGAAACAGTGGACGGCAAAAAAAAGCTTTTAGAATGGCATTGACATAAATGACTTATAAACAAGGTAGGAATAAAAAAAAACAAACAGGTATGAGTATAAAGGTTGTCTGTAAATAAAATTTTATATATAGAATAATGAATATGATAGTATGAGTGGATAAAATGAGCTAAAAATTATAAGAAACTGGACAAGTGTTCTGTTCTGGAAAAAGGTTACCGTATATACCGGCGTATAAGGCGACGGGGCGTATAAGACGACCCCCCAACTTTCACCTTATACGCCGGTATACAGTGGAGAAAAAAAAAAAATCATTACTCACCTCCCCCAGCGTTCTGTCGCGCTCCGGCAGGATGTCGCTCGCTCCTCGTCCCCGGCGCAGCATTGCTTTCTGAATGCGGGGCTTGAAATCCCCGCTTCCAGAAAGCTAATACACACGCCGGCAGCCATGACATCATTGAATGGCTGTGATTGGCTAAAACACACGTGGCTTCAGCCAATCACACTATTCAATGACATCATTGAATGGCTGTGATTGGCTAAAACACACGTGGCTTCAGCCAATCACACTATTCAATGACATCATTGAATGGGTGTGATTGCTAACACGTGCGCCTTCAGCCAATCACAGCCAT